>JANCOA010000001.1:3332650-3345168 GCA_024363135.1 Leptodoras oyakawai | reverse complement strand
TCTGCTGGAGTATGCTGTTTAAAATTTATTAAAAAAAAAAAAAAAAAAAAAAAAAAAAACCTGCTTTTCTGCGGCCCCCCTAGTGCCCTCTTGCGGCCCACAGTTTGAGAACCACTGCCCTACTGCATACACAACCCAATATTCAATTAGAATAATGTTATAAATTGATACGGGTCGATTATAAATTCTACATTAGTTGTTGTTATGTATACCTTTTGGGTGACAACTCACAGAGAGAGACAGGAGGATAGAGAAGGAGAGAAGGAGAAAGAGCAGGATGAAGAACCCAGTGAGAAAGTGGACAGGTAGTCAAGACCACATAATTATAGTTATAATGCCAAGGCAGCTTTTTTTGCCCACATTCAATGCAGTGGACTGTACAATGATGTCACCCAACTAAGCAGTGTACTGCTATACTGTTATCAAATGTGGATTCTGCACTGCGAGGGATAGAATGCAACTGAAATTTGTCCTATTGTTTATGTGCCATCCCACTCTAACTGACCTTGAACCACTGTCTCCATGCATAAGCCCTACAGAGCATGGGAATTTCACTCTCATTACTTTCCGGACAGACAGACACATCACATTCTTATTAAGTCCTGACTACAACCCCTCGCTCCTCCTCCTTACAGTTTCTAGTATTGCCCCAGTGTTTCTTGTCCTGAGATCAAGCTGACCCCAAATCAGAAGCAATAAGCCAAGTATCTGACAAGTACTGAACAAATTTAAATGCATGCCTTAAGTGTTTAATCTGCTATTCTCCTTTAAAGGCAAAATGCTCAGATTAGTATTGTGTTATAGAAACGAGGAGTGGAAATACAAGAGTTAAAGAGTTAAGGGATTAAGAGTAATCTTTTTAACACTGAGTTAAGAAGGTAAAGGATTGCTATGAACCTTAAAGTCAAAGCTAATGGTGTCAATGGAGAGGACAGAGCGGCGGGCGTAGTTCTGCAGCGTTCCTGTCAGGAAGGCTTGTGGAAAGAAGAAGCCGCTGATCCAGAACACAGATGGAATCCCACTGGAGATCCACTGCTTCAAGAAACTGATGCGCTGCAGCAGGTCGGACACCCAGGAGGCCAGAGGCTTTAGAGACGGGTACGCCTGTAGGAGAAATCACACTTACCACTAAAACTGTTAATTAATGTTTACAAAATAAAAATTGTGCAGTAGTAAAATAAAAGCAAAGAGTCACCAGAAAAATGTTAGCATAGACAAGGAGTGACTTGGGTAACCATTCCCACAGACACAGAAACACGCAGACAGCACAAACAGATTAAAAAAAAAAAAAAAAACATTTGTGAAATCTAAAAGTTAAAGTGACAGAAAACAAGACAGAGGGAGAAGGGCTGAGGAGGACAGATTCTTGCCTTGGCCTTCCACATTTCTGGAACGGCGTTCATGAACAGACTGTTGGCCATGAGCTCGAGCTCGGATGACATCACCACCAAACCTTTCAGAGCCTTCACCAGATCACCGAGACTTTGTGAGATCGCTGCTAACAGCTTATTGTATCTGATACAGAGAGAGAAAGATGGAGAGCAATCAAGGCAAAGAACTTGAGCAAACTCAGGAGATAAAAATTAATGAGATAGAAAAAAGAGAAAGATGGAGAAAGAAAATGAAACAAATTATATGCGAAAAAGTGATTATTGTAAATGCAATTAAATCTCAGAAGAGAAAGTAGAAGAAAGGAGAGGACAGATATTACTGCAAACACTGACGAGACACGTAGGTAAACATATCTGAGAAGAGAGACCAAGGAAGTGACTAACAAAGAATTGTTATGGTTTCAAAGAGAGAACTGAATGGTTACAAATGTATTTTTGTTGCAAAAAACTACTGATGGGGTGGAATTGGTAAGTAAGGAAATGGTGTAATTTTATTTTGAACACTTAATAGATTTTAAAAAGACTTTAAAAAGTGAATGATTCTGTGAAAAGGCAAAAACAATAATTACAGGCTGTAATTCTGTTTCTGATGTGTGTATGATGTGTGTATGAAAGCACCTTATAACTTCCTGAATCAGTACAGTGTTCATAGACTCCTCATACATCACTGGGTACTTGGTAACGACTTCCTGAATGTCGATGGGGTTAGGAATCTTCCGTACAATCCCTGCCACGATCTCCTCAACTATCTGCGGGAGAGAAAGAGCTTTATTCTAACTCTGATTTTTAGTTAATATTTTTTTACTTTGCCCTATACTGTATATATTCATGTTAAATGTATTAGAATAGGAGGAAATCCACATATCCAATATATCCATGGCTGAGGAGTTAAAGGTGCCTCTAAGGATGACTCAGTACCTCCTCTCGGCCTTTGCCTCCACTGGAGGTGGCTCTGGGCTGTAGCTGGAGTACAGTACCCAACAGGGCGAACGTCTCATTCTGGGCAAAGCTGATGTTTGCGTTGTCATGCAGGCCGAAGATCTCTGGCATGTCATTGATTGGCAGGCCACGGATGTACGACAGGTAGCCCTGTAAATAATGTTATAATCTAAGTATAGTGTTCACTGTGGGAGAGTGAGGTTTTAAACATTAA
The DNA here is from genome assembly GCA_024363135.1 of Leptodoras oyakawai. NCBI lineage: Eukaryota > Metazoa > Chordata > Actinopteri > Siluriformes > Doradidae > Leptodoras > Leptodoras oyakawai. The sequence continues at coordinate 3,342,624 of JANCOA010000001.1, read as the reverse complement.
AACTTTCTTTTTTTTACATTATTTTTTGTTAAACTGACTCCTCCTCCTAGCTAACAAGAGCGCTGCATCAATTTAGCCAAGTCAAGTTTAGACAGTAAATAAAAATAATCTGTATTCTTTTTCTCCTCCACCTCTCTATTAATTTGCTAAATGAATAGAAGAAAAGTAAACCTGGATGGCCAGGTCTGTGCTGATCTGCCGGTACTCTCCTGAGGGCGAGTAGACGTGCTCAGGGTTCAGCACAGGGGGACAGTAGAAGTCCTCCAACACATTCATTATGCAGCGGCGATCCCAGTCGTCTGTCACACGGCCACCGTAGTTTATCTCACCAGCTGTGTACTTCAGAACCTAGACACAGAGTGAAAACATACGCTATAGTATAAGGTCATGGCTGTCTTCCCCATTCAGTAGTGGAGCGAGCTGGTGGTGCTTTTGGGAAAGTCAGTTTGCCGTGTGTGCAGACAGCGGTTTATGTTCTGATCCTGACATTATTATCATTTTGCTTTCTGCCACAATACAAGAGTTTTATCTTTCTTTTTGTAGACATTATAAGAATGAAAAAATAAAACATATTAGTATGGATGCATCCTAAATCAACACTGTTCAATTTTGTTTCACTGATACAATAAAAATAAAAACTCTCCTGATATTATAAGCTGTGATGTGTTAAAATCCAAAAGAAAGGAAAGATGGAGGGAGAGTTTTCTCCTTTTGCCCCTGGCATTACTTTTTTTGCTGATGCACCCTGATACATCTGGTAAATGAATCTGCTGTCTAGTGGTAGAAGAGGCACAATGCAGAATGTGGTTCATTTCTTAATGCACCACATGTATCTGTAATCAATGTATGTGTGTGTGTGTGTGTGTGTGTGTGTGTGTGTGTGTGTGTGTGTATGTGTGTTGCCTTGTAAGGAATGTCCTGGTATTCATCAAGGAACATTTTGAGTTGGCTGATGCAGATGCGCAGGTCTCCGTCTGTGAACTCATACGGAATGTTGAAACCCAGTGGACCAAATTTCCTGCGCTCGATAGCATTTCCGTGGAACAGACAGAGAGACAACAACAGAGACCTAAATGCTGCAGTCTGAGAGAAAAATAAAAAAGTGAAAGAGGAAAGAATGAGAGAGAGAGAAAAAGAGTGAGAGGGGCTGAATGACAGATCAGTTAAGTAGATTTATTTTGTTCTATTTTTATAGTCACAAGGACAAAGTAAACATGAGATCAGTTTATATAGGTTCATATAAAGGTGTGTATGTGTGTTTGAACCTTGGAGCAGGAGCTAAGGTAGTCATCACTCAAGCTCTGGTAGGTCTTCAGTAGGTTGGCTTTCATGCCTCGTGGTGGCTCGATGGTCATCTTGGAGCTGTTCTGAAGAATGGACACTGGGAATTTGTTGCTGGGCAAACTAGTGAGCCACAGACGGAAGTCCCGATGGACCTGAGATGGATGGACACACACACATACACACAGTCCAAAAAGCACAGTGGTTGCTGTTAATGTTGCTCCAATTAAACAAATGTCCTGCTGCTAAGATAATTACCTAATTAACCAAAACACACATATTGTGTCTCAGCAAATTTCCTAGTCACATGTAACCATGGATATACACAGTGTATATTTGTGCACACGTGTGTTGGGGTAGCGAACCGTGTCAGGGTTGATGTTCTCAATACGTTGCTCCAGAGTGGGCATCCAGCTGGGAGCCAGGTGGCAATTCTGGAAAAATACCCACTGCCCCTTTTCCATCGCACTTTGCATCAGCGAATCAGCACAGGGACCCTGATGCACACACACACACACACACACACACACACACACAAACACAGACATAACATTAACATTAACAACAAGCAAGGCTGACTCCAACAAGCAATCCAGCTTCAACCCACGGCCTCTAATACACTCAGCCAACATCATCAACAAATCTAAACACACGTTCAAGGTTAAACAAAAACATTCAGCATGAAACATCTGTGATCTGTCATCGCTTTTGATCTTCCACTAGTGGAGATGAACTGTTAGATTGCGCTTCCTTTCTGAGAAATGTCAGTCAGCAAAGACAAGGCCAAGAGCTTGAGAAGAACTTACAGAGCACCAAAAAAAGACAATGACACTGAAATAAGACTATGTCATGAAAGCATGCTGTCTAGACAAAACAATCACAAACAGCACAAAAAGCACACAGCCAAAACAGTCTAAAAGCTGGAAATTAGGAACATCCTGAGAGCTGTTCACAGCACAGAACAAGCAAAAGGGGGGCAAATGGAAAAGAGAACGATTAAAACATTACAGCTTGCATACAGTACATAGAATAATCCATGGCTGTAAGGTTACAATCAGGTTTCTAAAGCAATACATAATCTAATATTAATATCCTGTTTATTAAACCTATATATATACTGAAGTACCAGAAAAAATGGTACAGATGAGCCTATGCAAAATACACAACAAAGCCACCTACGCAAGTCATTGTTTGTGTATATAAAGTGATAGACATCTATGAAAGCTTGTAGAGCAGTTTCCATTGTGAGAATGGAAAGTTATCATGATTTAGCGATTATTAAAGCGGTTTAATAGTTGGAGCTTGAGAGACGGGTCGTAGCATTTCGGAGGTAGAAGTAAAGTTTGGGTTTGGAATTTCCCAGGTGTACCGTGACTATAAGAATTGCAGCAAAACCTCAAACTTACGACAGCAGCGTGGACGGCATCGGCTAGCAAGAATCGTTTCACGTGATAGGCTCGCAACACTGCCTCAAGTAATATCGGAATTCAATGTGCAACGTTCCCTCCAAGGGAACAGTTACACCAGGCAGTTACTAATGATGAATGAATGATTGCTGTACATTCCAGTTAATATACGTGGTGAACACAAAGAAGCCACTTGCTCATATAAGTGCATCTTTAGTTGCGTACATGTGAACCTTTCTGGCAAGCTTTCTTAAAAAAATAACACAATAAAGAACACATTATTTCTTCATTCTATATTTTGTGAACCATATGAAGTAATCTATAAATGGCTAACAACACATAATGGCTGCTTTAGAAATCTTTACATCTTTACTATAAATAAATTTAAAAAAAAATAAATGATTGTTGAGATAATCAGTGCACACAGCCCCAACATTATCCAACACATAGGTTTGGCATTCAGTAACCTAATGACATGCAGTATCTGAGTGTTACGGATGTCTTTAGAATGTTCTCTCCCATTCACACCTATTCATCTGGCTTGTCAGTTTCCAATACAGGAAAGTTTATATGTGTTGAGGAATGCTGACTGAACTGAATCATCATATTTATTAAGACATGAGATGCAAAACCTGATCCCATGTTAGACTTCTGAGCGATGTCATATGTATGGGTGTGACCTCATGCCTGTTCTCTTTCAGTGTGAGACCTTCACTAGGAACTGAATGCACCAGTTATTGTCCTGAGATGTTAGGAACGTAGCAGCTCTATGGGAAGTGACCTACAGGTTAGCAACTGATACCAGTGCACAGTACAGAGTCACCATTAGCAACATGGTGGAGAGAAATGTTTTGTAAAAATGTTTGCTAGGGTGAATGGTAATTCCAATGATGTCAGTTCTTTCTTTCTTTCATAGAGCCCAGATCGTTCTTAAAAAGACCATATAATGATCTGGAGCAGACCCATCACACCACTGGATCCCTGAAAAATAAAAGTGTTAAATTTTTTTCTAACCTGGCCCTGGCCTAGCGAGATGGCACTCATTTTCTTGGAGAATTTCATTAAATCTGCAAATTTGTAGAGGTCAGCTGCAGGGTCGGTGCCGGGCGACAGCACGAAGATAAGCGGGGTGGAGGGAGACGACTCCTTAAAGACCACAGACAGGTCAGACGTCTAAGAGAGACAGACAGGAGGGCATAATGCATAACATATATAAAAGTTTAAACCAGAGTACTAAATAGCATATTAGTATAGTATAGTCCTTATTTTATACATAACCCAAATTTAGTTGACATGTTTGGTTTCTCACACTTCCTTCTTAAACTTTGAACTGGAGCTGAACAAATATGTGCTCAAATCTTCATATAATTGTTTTAAATGACATTGATAATTAATCTTGTTTTTCGTAAAACTGCAGGAATAGTTAAATACTACAATGCATCACTTCCAACTTTTTGCTGCTAAAAATACTAAATTGTTTTTAAAAATGAAAACAGTTACATTTATCTGACTGCTTAGTTAATGTTACAGCATTCAGCTACACTGCTTTTTCCTGCACATTCCCTGGGTGGGATAGGATTTCATCACTTGTTATATACATTATTGTCATAGCACCAGTGCAATACTGAAGAAGCAAATTTTCACAAACCAAACTGTATTTAATTATCTTTTACATACGATGTACAAATGAAAATAAGTTAATGTAATTGTTCACTGAATGCCTCCCTCAGGATTTAAAAACACCAAGCTCTGCCACCCCAGTAGATTAGAGTTGATTTTCAGAAAGTATATGTAGAAATTGTTAATGTTATTTATGAATGTAACTGTGGTTATGTGACAGGGCAGTAAGTGCATGATGTTCTGATGTACTCAGAATTCTGAATACCAGTAAGCCATACATGACATAATGAGTGAAGTAGCAAACATATATCAGCTCACTCATAAACGCCCTCAGGAACCTGGTCTCTTCTCGCACAGCCCAAGTGACCAGGAGGTCATCCTCTACTCACATTACCAGTTACATTTGTAACTAGCATTATGTTTCATATATCCTGACTGCCAGGATGGTACTTACAAGTGGATGACACAGAGTCACGAGGAGTGTTCAGTTGCAGCCCAGGCAGTGGACAGAATGGCAGGTGCCAGGCCAGTAGAAGCAGCTACACTAAGCCTGTAGAATCTCTAAGTGCAGTGAAGACAGGACACAGACTGTGTTTTCTGGTGTCTGACTGCTCAGTGTATGCTGCAAGATGGAAGGCTGTGTTAGCCTCTAGTGGCACTCAGGAATCATTCAGGCCTCAGTGAAGACAAAGTGTACGAAACTCACAGACATGCCACAGTGAGCAGGACTACAGTCTTTAAGGATAACCATCTTAGGTTGGCTTCACCTCCTGGTTCACAGGGAGGACCACAAATAAAACCTCCAACACAAACAGAAGATCCCAGGGTAGCGAGACTAGCACTTAATGTGGCTCCAGCCCCTTTGCCCCTTTCAAGAAGGCTGTAATCAGCTTATGAGAACCCAGATTAAGGAGCTGGCAACAGCACCATAAAATTTAATCACAGAGGGAGACTTCTTGGCTTCCACTAGTGATTGAAGAAAGAAGAGAACTGATTCAATAGTGCAAGACATCAATCTGCTGATTTACACACTTATCCTCAAAGGCCTTCCATCTGCCAGCATACAAAGCTTGAGTGGATGGAGCTGGCACATTCACGACTGTGGATTAACCACAGGAGTACACCAACTTAACTCAGAAACAACCCCAAGGGACACACTCACAGCTGGAGAAATTCTGGACAAGGGTGCCAAACTTCTCCTTAACTTAAAAAAAATATAGTCCCTCTGAGTATGTATCAGCCACAGATTTTGTAGGAAGCAAGACATGAGATTGAACATGATAGTATGCAAAACAATAGCCTGCCTTGCTTACATGCCTATATATGCACAACAGATCACTTGCTATGTCATGTATTCAGAATTATCATCATCTACTTGCAAGTACCGCCCTAGCAGTCATAGCACTCACATAACCAAAGAGTTACATTCTTGACTAGAACATGAACAATATCTATAACTGACTACTGGGGTGGCAGAGCTCCGCATCTTTAAATCCTGATGGCTTACTTAAAGGAGTGGGTCAGTGAATATTTACATTTACACAACTTCCCATAACATGAAATCAAGGCAGTCAACCACCGTAGAGTTCAGGAGATACGAAATATAACCTGAGGCTCAATGAAGCGCTGACCCAGCTGTGCTGACACAAAGTCCTGGAGACCACGTGTGAGGCAATCTACACGCAGACAGCGCAGCACTAACAGTCGCTGAAAACTGTCCAGCTTGCTCTCCCACTCAGCTGGTAGAGGCTCTCTGTACAATTACATGTATAAAACAATTAACTAATGCACATACATATACAGACACTCACATAGATGGGGAAGGCTCACATAAGGTGTGAGGGTCAGGTTTCCACAAACCTTTGGCCATCATTCATGCCTGCCTATAACAGTGTGTACTGTGTGTACATATCTGTTTGTGTATGTGAAAGATGTGTGCCTATAACAGTGTGTAAGAAGTGTGGGAGCATACTGGTGTGGCTGGCTGCTATCAAAGATCCTCCTGTATTCAGGCTCATGTCTGGAGAAGGTGTGTGCCAGGCCTGTGAAGTTGGGCAGAGCACTGAGGGCCATGAAGTCCTGCCAGGCCCGCTCTGATAACCAGGTGGGTGACGGGTTTGGCAGCTGCTGCAGGCTTGTGCCTCCTGACAACATGTACTGCCACTCAGCCTGTTTATACAGCACATTACATTGGGGGTGAATCTTTTCATCATTTCATCAATCATTTCAAATCATGTAATGATTATATAAATTATCAGAGGAGTGGCCAATATATTGTTTGTTAATTTTCTTTACCATATCAATCTTGTTTTCATTCATCATGATGCGAACGCACAGCAGGAATGCAAACATGAGCTTGTGCTTCTCGAACAAGCTGTGGCACACGTTGCTGTAGAGACTAAAGGTGAAGTACTCATTAATGTTGATGATCCGTTGCTCCAGTGTGTCTAAAAAAGACAAAGAGTCATATGTAGAGAGACGAATGTTAAGGCATCACCTATACCATGTTAATACTAGCGTAAATATGACTACATTAATAAACAAATATGAAGGATGACTCAAAATAAAACAAATATCAAGTAGACTTAGAGTAACAGTTTTCCATAATCATGCCAATCGAAAGATATGACATGATTTTAATATGACTAAATCATTATATTTGTTTGGCATCTGTGTAAAAATGAAGAGGCCTTTCTTTATAGCACTCTCAGAGATAATGGTGATGGTGATGGTGATGTGCGATTATGTGCTCTACCTGTACGTTCTGAGTTAGCAATGCCTGCCATAAAGATGCCCAGGAACCACTCTAGTGAGTACTGATACATGGGGTCCACATTGGACAGGTCGGACACGCAGAAGAAGAGGATCTGGGAGCGTACAGCCACAGGGACATATTCCAGACGTGTGGTGTCAATGTCTCGCTCGGTCTTCTCTGCCGCCATCACTTTGGCCTGCCACAGTCCAGCATTAGAGTATTAATATTAATAGTCTTTTTCTGGAAAATGGGAACGCAACTATAAAAATGAAGCAACATTATTCTGAACAAAGTAACTGAAACCCACAATTTAAAACAATGACTGTACAAAAGAATTATAGTTATTAGGGTATGATATGTATTTCATAGACTTAGGCCTACTCTAAGGCATTAAAGGTGTAGAATACCTATAGTAAGATATAAGATAACTGAAGTACCAGAAAAACTACATACATGCAAAATACATAGCAACACCACCTATGCACATCATTGGTTGTGTCTGTGAGTGTGAATATAAAATGACAGACATCTATGGAAGTTTATAGAGTTGTTTCCGCTCTGAGAACGGCAAGTGATCACGATTTTGTGATTTCCAACGCAGTTTAATAATTGGAGCTTGTCTGATGGGTCACAGCATTTCAGAGGTAGGATGTTTCAATTTTCACTTATGAGAATTTCAAGGGTGTACTGTGACCACAAGAATTCTGTCAAAACCTCAAACTTATGACAGCAGTGTGGCTGTAAAAAGACTTCATTTTAGCCTTTCAGTTACATTTTTCCAGACAGGAAAAGCTGGAATGGAGTTGCTCAGTTATGCTCCTTTTTCTTCATGTATGGTTTTAAGCATTTTAACAGAGGGAGTTCAGTTGGTTGGGTGCAACAGAAAGGTTTTCCTTAGCCTTGGTCTGGTTCTACTGTTGTTTGCTGACAGACCTGTATGTCTCCAGCTTTGACCTTGGAGGCTCCAAGCACCCGTATGAGCTCCTCATCATCGATGGGGTCACCCTCTGATGAGCTAAGCCTGAGTAGGATCTGGTCCTCGATCTCCTTCAGTTCCTGTTTCATGCGTGCGTTGCTTACAATCAGCTGGTTCTTGGCCTCCTCCAGGTCAGGCCTCTCCTCAGCCACCACCCGGCCCAGCAGCTGGTCCTGCAAGCCACTGCAAAGTATAGGTGCTGCTTTACTACACGACTTCAGCTTTCAATTGAATGCAATTAACCATAAAACAAGAAAGACAATGATACTTTTTCATCACTTTATCCTAGTTAAGGATAAAACATTTAGTTGAGAGTATGTGTGCGCTGTGTAGTCTTGTGAACACTGCTGTACCTTGGGGAGAGGGTAAAGTTGATGAGGGTGACTTTGGTGGAGATCTCAGGAGAATAGTGTGGATTTGGCAGCTTAGTGGTGATGTACATCTTGAAGTCGTTGTGGTAGGGAATAACTGCATCGCCAAATTTTAGTAATGTACTGCCCTGCTGCGTGAATGTCTGAGTACACACACACACACACACACACACACACACACACACACACACAGAATTCCCAATATAAAATGAATTTAACACTTGTGAAATGCTGTAAAAGCTTCTCCCTTGGTAGCCCACTACTATGGTAACTGATTTTCTGTGAGTTTTTGTCAACATAATGGTATTAAAATGAACCATAACATTTAAAGTTCTCCCGTTCTTACTCTCTCCTCTCTCACTACCTGACTGTCTTGACGAGTGTAAGGATTTTTTAATTGACTCTCACACACTAAATCATGAGCCTTACTTCCTGTAGTGACTTTTTTGTACATTTCTATTATTTTTTCACTTCAAAGAGGTTACAAAAGAAGCTGCTGAGAAAATAAGAAGGTGTTACCTGTCGCAGAAGAACAGGGTCAAGTGCTGGATCCAGCTCCTCTCCCACATTCTCCAGCAGACAGGGCTTCCCAAACCGAATGGCATTTTCCAAATTGCGCAGGAAATTCTGGTCACTCAGCTTTATCACTTCCAGGCCATTATCACGTTCCTGCAGAGACAGAGATGAAAGCAATGTGTAAAAGTCAGAGAATCATGACACCACACAAGCTCAGAACAAAAATCCCTGCCTTGACACACAGGTAGAGTTTCAGTAAGCAGCTCTGCACTCTAAATAGTGTGTGTGACAGGGAGGCTGTGTATTGTTTTGTAAGTGTTTCTTAGCTCTTGCCATGGTCTTGAGCCACTTGTTGGCCTGCCCCTGAGGGTCGATGAACAGAGACCAGCGCTGAGAGTACTGATTGATCACTCCATTTTCCACAGAGAGGTTGTCTTTTGGCAAACCAGCAATCTACATACACACACAAGAACAAGCACACAGTAGTTTCCCAGTAGCATCATGGACTTATTCCCAACTGGCTTAGATATTCAGCTCTTGTCTGGTGTACATGTAGGTGTGTGTGTGTGTGTGTGTGTGTGTGTGTGTGTGTGTGTGTGTGTTTGGTACCTGCCAGGAACGGATTTTGACTTTGTCTCCGAGTGTGTTGATGAGGCTGGGCTCAGATGTGTGAGGGACCTGCTGTTCCTTAAAACCACACAGCCACTCCTCGAACATTGACACTCGATACTCACCCTGGAGAATTTACACACACACACACACACACACACACACACACACACACACACACACAATCCTAAACATTATATAAACACCCACCTGCATGCACACATATGTATACAACCTTGTGACATGCTATAGATACACTTAACACTCAAAAGCCTATCCAAAACACCCCAAAACAAAAACCAATACAATACAAACTGCCATAATCTTGTATGTGTAGTCACATACACATTACACCAGCATGTGTATACACACACACACACGCACACACACACACACACACACACACACACACACACACACACACACACACACACACACAC
>JANCOA010000001.1:3295173-3296774 GCA_024363135.1 Leptodoras oyakawai | reverse complement strand
TACACATACATACACACACACACTGAACTCCCTGTGCTCTTCCACCTGTGTGCAGGATCAGAGTACCTGCTGGCGGGCTCAGAGGAGGCTGACTCGGGCCGTTTGCTGGTCACCATGCAGAGCCTGGTGGTGCCGTGGACGAACACGCTGGGCTTGCTGGTGTCCGAGGCTGTGCGGCAGGGCTGCTTATGATACCCACACACACTGAAAACCAGCACTTCTGACGCTCCTGGTTTCCCACACTGTGGGACGGTAACAGAACTATGGACCGACGCAGTCGTACCGAACTCCCATAATGAAGAGGTTAGACGAAGAAGTGGAGTCATGAAACTCCTTCATCTGCTGTACATCTCACTCTCTAGCAGGTGTTTTCATTGCTCCTGCAAGTTCCTACATTACAGGAAGCCTGGAAATGACGAGCAGTACTGCGGTCCTGTCCCACTTGCCCATTATGTTATTATTATATTTTATTTGTCTGATTTTCCTTCTGTCGTTGTTAAATAGTCTATTTTTGTAAACTTTTAATAAAAAATAATGAGTCACAGGGGACCGACGATCCCATCAAGCCAAACACAAAAACATGGATGCCTTATAGTTGCCATGGATACAGCTTTCTTTATAAAGACAATATTTAACTTAGAAAAGGGTGACAAATTAAAGGAAAAACCAGTGGCTCCATAATGTTTCGGGGGTGTTTAAATATTTATGCTGGCCTGGTTCGTCTCCACTCGTCCCTTTATAATGAAACGTCTTTCCGAGTGATCGCTTTTGTCCTATAAAGAAACATTTTGCTGGTGATGGGCGTGGTCTAACCCGGGATGACTCCGCCCCCGCACACAGAGCGCAGGGGATGAGTGAACTGAACGGTCTGATGAAATTAAACATGATGTAAGTCACATGCTGTGGATTTCACACTCATTAGAGCTCAACCCATGTGTTAGAGAGCACGAAGCATCAAAGATGTTTCAAAAACGTTCATAAAGACTGGTGAGGAAGACGTTTCAGCGTCTGAAGTACAGAGAGATCACACACAGGAGTCCTGAAGACGAACTACGCAGTGAAACATGTGAAACACAAGCCTTGGGGGGTTTTGGTTTGTTTTTGCTTTTTTAATCAAGAAAAGCATAGAAAGACGACTCAGTGCAGACGCAGTCCTCTAGACGTGAACATAAATCATCAAATCTGATCAGCAGGAGCCTCAACAACTGCTCAAGTCCTTCCTTTGATCTCATTTACAGTTATCAGAATCTTAAGTGTACACTTATCCAGAAGTGAGGTTCATAGAGCATTAGAAGTCATTATTAGCATTTCTACTATTATTATTATCACATCATCGTCTTGCCTCCTTATGGGTGTTTTTATTCTCCTGAGCCAGTCAGTTCAGAGGTTGAACGGCTGTGTGTGTGTGTGTGTGTGTGTGTGTGTGTGTGTGAGAGAGATATTAGCTTGCTGCGGGGTTTTCTGTGCTTGCCGCTGCTTCCTCTGAGCCTGAAACAGAAAGAGAGTCAGTGCTGGGGGACGGGACGTGCGCGTCGGCGGCGGTGCCAGAGGGGGCGCTCTCGTTGTCGTCCTCCTGCGGGTAGAGTTCGGGGTATTTCTGC
>JANCOA010000001.1:3285173-3292673 GCA_024363135.1 Leptodoras oyakawai | reverse complement strand
TTTTAAAGGATATCAGTGATCGGCTGTCAAAGATTCGGACTGTGATTGACAAAAGACCCTTTGGAGTTTCGAATGACGTAGTAGAATGTAATTTTTGGCTGTAAGCATGATTTATAAACATGTTATTAATCCTAATGGAATCTGTCGATCAGATCTTTACATTCGTACGTGCTGATAGCAGCGGGGGCAGAATCTAAACTTTTTGTTTCAGTGTGGTATGAGAAGACAGACCGTGAATCAGGTGTGTGTGTGTGTGTGTGTGTGTGTGTGTGTGTGTGTGTGTGTGTGAATGAGCCACGGGGTGTGTGAGAGAGATAGCAGGGAAACAATGGGTTCTAAATGTGTGCGCGGTCAAAGCCAACAAATCAAATCTGATCTGGTTTAACACCCAGTGTGTGTTTGTGCTTGTGTGTGTGACGACACAGAAAAAGTGTGAGGTCAGAGGCAGAGGTGATGGTCCTCTGGCAGCAGAGGTGCTCTGCTAAACAAAAGGCATCAGATATTAAACTCTGAGAGGCTTTTTGGGGGTGAAGGAAGGGCGGGAGATGATATAAAGCAACTAAAAGGGACAGAAAAAGAGAGGATTTGCTCTGAAAGGTTGCTCATAGTTACAGCAGCAACACACACAGTTTGAGGTGGGAGAGATTGCCAAGATTTTCTCGCTCCCCTTTTGTCAATACTGAGCTTATCCTGGGAGAGCAGGATCTGGCAAAACACACACACGGCAGACCCTCCACATAACCTAAGGCTAATAATAAACAAATCCAGAAAAGCATTACTATGGTGACGCTTCTCGTAAGGGGACATTTGTTGAACATTTTTTTTGTTTGGAAGGAGTCTCCAGTGTCAGGAGATTCTCCCACACGCAAATTCCGAAAAACAAGTAGCATGAAAAGCTGGCTTTTCTGACTCGGCGCTGTTTTAATGTGAATGTTCCAGAGCCCGTATGAAAATCATAAATCATACATTAAATCTGTATTTACATTCAAACTTTCATCAAGCTTAAAAAAAACCACACAGACCAGCTACCTCGAAAAACACCGTAAATCACACCGTAAAGCACGTCAAATATAGATTATACAGACACAGATACAGATACTAAAACAGTTTTTGGTATAATATTTGATCTTTAGAAACATCTTTCTTAGAAATATGCATTGATATTATTATTATTGTTGTTGTTTTCATTATGACCCGAACTCTTTTAACAGTGCATCGATACACGTACAGAACAGAGACCCCGGCAATGTGGAAGTGTGATAACGTGATAACAGTTCACGCTTTACTCCCAGTCCAAGACTAAACCTAGTTTCAGTTTAGGAATGTTAAGACACACATCACCGCACTGGAATACAGTACCTGTAGACATCCTGCTGTTTTCAGGTACAGCCTTTGTTATTGATGATATCGACGTCTCCAGTAGAGCTGAGATTTTTAGATTCTCCGAGACGCTCAGTAAAACGTACAGCTGATTACTGTACAGTACGGCGCAGGAGTCTTAATAAGACTCGCTGTAAAGCAAAGACGCCTTGCCTTCGATGTTAGAATAATGAAGATACATATAAGAAAACACTATAAAGTGCAGTAAACAGGAATAAACTACAGGAAGTCCATATATGGTGTGGCTTTTTTTTTAAAACAGTGCTCCCAGGTGTTCACAGCATGTGTAGATTTATTAGGTCATTCGTTTTTTTAGGCGTCTTGGAGAATCTGCCTCAGCTCTTCTGGAGACTTTGACTGTCACACTTTAGGGTCAGTGTAACAAATTCAGCTGTAATACTTTACCCAAACTAAAACTAACCCATGACTAAACCCAAACTGAGCTGAAACACATGTTGAGACTAAGCCCAAACCGGATTGAATACAAACTGAGATCTAAATAGATTCTAATACAAAATGAGCCAGAGCTGTAACTGAGCAGTATGTGTGTGTGTGTGTGTGTGTGTGTGTGTGTGTGTGTGTGTGTATAAGAGCAGAGTGCACACTTCAGGACATGACCTCTGGGAGAACAGGACAGAGTCACTGAGCAACAGGCGTGAGGAAAAATGCACCTCATCACGACAGAGCAACGTGCCAAGCTGACTACCAGACGCACAGCTGTTATGTAAGCATCTTCAACAATGGCTCTGGGAACAGTCAAACTGTTTGGACTGTCGTTTTTGAGAACAGAACCGGTCCGGGTTTGAGCGCTTTCTGTGTGCAGGAAACGTGAAGACGCCTTTCAGGTCCATTTTCTGTTTAAGCGCCTGGGATGGGTGTTCCGGATGCAGGGAGCGATACGTGGTAGCGACCTGCACAAAACATGATAACACTTGGTATAAAATCGGAGGAACAGAGAGCCTCTCCGTGGGACGCTTTACAGAGCGAGTCCCGCCTCCCCCGCGCAGGCTCTACACGGCGACGGTGGTGATGGAGGCGGCAGGCGTGGAGGCTTGCTGCGGCGTGACCTTGGCCAGACGGTGCTCTTTGTTCTGCAAGCAGCTCCGGCTGCACAGCTGACACGAGGCACAGCAGGAGTTACAGCAGGGCAGGAAACGACACACGCTCACTCTCCAGAGGAACCAGCCGGGAGACCAGCAGCACCAGCACACCACCACTGAGCCAGCCAGAACTCCCAGAACCACATAGAGCGCCAGCAGAGACACGTACGGAGGAGAATCTGAGGGAACACGGAGACATTTAGTGTACAAACAGGATATGCATTTTTTAACTACTACTAAAGCTAATAAAAACTTTAAATTGTCTTTAATTGTCTATTAAACGTGGCCAGAGAAACAGAGAACTGTTTTAGGGACTGTCCTCCTTTCTAGTTCTTTTACTTTTATATACAGTATTTGCATATCATTTGCATATCTGCATATTTACATGGACCACTGTGAGCAGGGTTGCCAGTGTTGTTAATTTTAACTCTATTTAATTATTTTTGGATGGCATCTGGCTTAAAAACAGTCTACAGCTTTAAAGTAAATATTCAGAATTAAATGTAATCAAATTGTGTCCACAATCATACATAAAGGAAGGGACTGTATGAGTGCAGATCAGACCAGGAGTCTACGATGCACAGAATCATTTGTTTTAAAATATAAATAAAAGTAACATTGAATTTTCTCCCTACAATTTTTGGGTTAGCAGCTTCGAGTCTGTTTGCACGCCATTTTGAAAAATAAACTGTAAATTCCCGTACTGAGACCTGGACCTGGCAACCCTGATGGAGAAAAATGGAAACAAAAAAACAAATGACACTTGTGACGCAACAGTCTGGACGCAGCTCAGACCCGTGCTTGCGTCTCGTCCCTAAACGTCTTTGAACACTTGTGGACTTTCCAAACACAAAGAGCTCATTTGGGACTAGAAACCGTAGTACCTATTTGCAGACACATAAATTCCACAATGCTTTTAGGGCACTAGCTGATCCTGGTGACTAGAGCTGACTGTTGATTTATAGCTCTGTCCACAGGAAGACTCAGTGAGCATTCATGTGCTCCTCCAATTAGCTTTATGCCCTTTGTCATTCAGTTTAGCCATTACTTAGACATAAAACACAACGGCCACTTTAAGAGAGCAGCTGCACGCAAATGGAGGGCCGGTGCCTGTTTGAGGACATTTTTAAATCTCATTGTCAACGCAACGCCTGTCAACTTTCCAGAGGTTAACAGAAAAGCCTGATTTAAGTAATAATGCAGAAAGAAATGTATAACTGTAAAACACAAACAATGCAGACTTAGTAATGTTTGACTGGAAATTTAAACCACATTTTATAGATTTAGTACTCAGCGTTGTAATGGCTAGGAAGCTGGATGCTAGCTAGCACTTACAAGGTTACTACAATCCTGCTTATGCTAACCTCTAGCTAACAACCAGGGGAAAACATAATACTCATACTAACTTTTTTTTTTTTTTTTTTTTAAACGTGAGCCTACCGGTGACAGAATCGATGTCTGGGATGAGGTTTGGCCCACTGCACTTCTCCAGAGTCGAT
Organism: Leptodoras oyakawai; assembly: GCA_024363135.1. Taxonomy (NCBI): domain Eukaryota; kingdom Metazoa; phylum Chordata; class Actinopteri; order Siluriformes; family Doradidae; genus Leptodoras; species Leptodoras oyakawai. Next base: position 3,288,694 of record JANCOA010000001.1, on the reverse strand, counting down.
GCCCTCATGGTGGCCACTTTCAGCATCGGCGGAGGAGTTACGTACGGCTGACGTGTGCGAGCTGTGGACAACAGACCTACAACAGAGCAAAGTGGCCTGACTTTAAAACTCTAGGAACACCAGAATTCCAGTTTCACTCTTGACTCACATAATGGAAGATTGTATGGAAAAGGTATACTGACTGGTGCATCCTGGGTAATCTTGCAGGTCGGTTCCATCTCCGCAGTTGTCGATTCCCTTGTCGTCATGGCACACCAGACTCATTGGGATGCATTTTCCATTTTGGCAGGTGAAGTAGGGCTCGGTGCTGCATTCAGACTGATTAAACCCTGGGAAAAGACACCATTTTCACTTGAGAACTGTTAATATTGGCGTGTTGGACCTGCCTTGACTTGACAACATTGTCATTAAAGAAATGTCGCTATAGTGATGAAGATATATACCAATATTACTACTGAAACAATGTCACTGTGGTAATGTAAATGTGGTAATGTATCTTAAGTAAGACAGAAGGTTTATCCATGCTTTCACCATGTGCCATGAGCAAAAGCATTAGACCATAACTTCACTCAAGTGCCTCTTACCCAGCCGGAATGAGGTGAAGTCCCCAACAAAATCCACCCGTGGCTGCGTCCCCCTGGTCACCAGTCGCAGAGTCAGATAGTTTCCGGTGGACAGGACGGGGCGCGGCAGGCTCTTTCCACAGAGCGGAGGGCCGATAGGGGGCGCCATCTTATCCCGCCCATCATAGAACTGGATGTAAGAGCCAGCGTGACACGGGTCTCCTTGGCCCTCGTCCGGCGTAGGCTCCATGCGTTGGTCAGGCCGCGCTGAACCCGAATGCGTGGGACCCCGCACCGACTCTGGGATGAGGGGAACAGGGCTGAAGGGCGACACCCGCAGCAGGCTGTAAACCAGGAAAAAGCGGAACTGGAACTGCACCTTGTCGCGGGGCGTGGCTGCCTGCACTGTCAGGTGGCAGTCAGTGCCCGTACTGACAAAGTAGTACCTGCGCGACTCCTGGTGGGACCGGACGATCATGCCGTCCCTCTGTACCGTCTGGCCACAGAAATCCACCACGTTCACTGTTGGGACATTCAGAGATTAGCAGATTAATAAGATTCCCCACGATGTATGACGACACAAAAAAACAGACGTCTGCGTCTTTTGTCTGGCTCACCGTACCCACCCGAGACGGTCATAATGGGATACAAGGGACCAAAGCAAACCTAATTGTTTGCCCAGCGAGACTGCAAGGGGGAGTTGGCTGCGTAATCCCCCCCATCTGGGGCAAGAACCAAATAATAGGAAGATTTATAACCACTCCAGGGTTTATTAGCTTTGTTACCAAGGGAAACCAGTGAATCCCTGATGCCTGACTTCCTGGAATGTCCTGAGAAAACCTCAGTCAGTGGCAAAGAAACAATACTTCAAAATATTCCGTAACCATGTTTCCTGAACTGAGTTTGCTCAGAAATGAGCAGGAGCAGGACAGCGGGTTTCTCGTAAAACGTATTCACTGCCAGGAGGGGAAAAATGCAAATGGACTCGATGGAGTACAGGTTCCCACTGCGATCAAGACCAGGAGGAGAAAGCATCAAGTCAATTTCAGCCCGTAATGCACTTTTATTTAAGTTGGTATAAACATTGCACAGAAGTGATCATACATTTAATGGATTTTGGTTTGTTATAAATGAAGGAGTGTCTAGAACTGAGTCATGGCCACATGTGGTTAACTAGTGACAGGTTTTTTCTATATGATACAGATTAGGCAAGGCAATAAACATGTTATTTTTAAATGAATTCATGGCTAAATTAGTACATATAAGACAACTAATCTCAGAAAGACAACAAACGAGTCATGGTGTAACCTTCACTTCACTTCACTTCCTTCAGCAGAGGGAAGGAATAAAAGTTTTTTAAATAATAATTATTTATAGAGTTATAGAGTAGAGTAAGAGTAAATGGAAGTTAGTGTAAAACCCACCTGTCTCGATGGCATCCGATTGCAGGGTCATAACACTCAGAAGAAGAAACCATGTTAACCCAAGTCTGGCCATGAGGAGTCACAGGTCTGGACTGGTTTCTTATTTTCTTATCCTCTCAGAGTTATAGACCCGTCAGCGTCATTTTTTTAGCAGGTGAACAGGTTAAAAAGTTAAACAGGTGATCTGCATGTCATATGGCTGTTATAAGAGTCCTAAGGGTGGAGGAGTGGATCCTGCTTCTGCTTCATCATCGCCACTTTTGATGCCTCTTCGTCGGGCGTCTGTGCGGTTCCCATGGCAACAGGAGACCCCCCTCCCTCCCTAAAAAAGAAAAAGAAAAACACGTGCTCACAAGGAGGGGCTCCGTCCATTCATCATCATCTTCATCTTCATCTTCATCACCAACATCACCAGTATGGAGACGGACCATCTGTCACACTCACATATATCGATTCCGTGTCATTAAAGCCACCCAAAAAGGGTTTTAAATCCCATAATAGTTTTTCTCTTCATGCTGTTGAATAATAATAAAAGTGCTTCACATGTTTTTAAATATATATATATATATTTAAATGCCATTAATGTGAAACAGAAAAGAAGTACGGCCCAGAATGACTCTCAATTACATTTCGGAATATATAAATATGCTAATTAGACCCGCCCCTCACATCTATAAGACCACGCCCATCTCTCCAATAAGACCCCGCCCCTTTCTCCCCTCTGGTCTCTTACAGTGTAATGTAAGGAACAACGCACAGGGTTAAAAGACTACTACCGGTAATTTGATTATTTCTAACCACTCAGGACATCCACCTTTTCTCTGACCCACCTGGACCAAAAAAAAACAACCATCGTATTATGATAATACAATCGTATTAATAATTATTACAATATTATTAAGAACAGGACACACTTTAGCACACTTAAATGTACAGTGTGTGTGTGTGTGTGTGTGTGTGAGTGAAGGAGAGTAATTGTGTGATTACAAGCAGATTCATTAGGTGTTTCACATCTAAAATCTTTACAGTCAGCAGTAACCCTGTATTAAACATTCCTGGCTTTACACTCTAACCCTATAAAACCAGATGCCTGGTATAGAGGAGGCCTGTTTGTTTGTACTGTAGCTTGGCACTTGAAGCGTGACCCTCTGGAGACACCCAGACCCTTCTGTGATGCCTCATAACCCAGGTTTAGAGCTAAAGTTAGGAGCATAATAAAGAAAAACTCAAATGAAACTCTCTTGGAAATAAGCCAAATTGTGCAAGACTTTCACTGTAGAGTTAACTCCATCACTCTGTTAAATTGTCTCTCTTAATTCTGATGTTATTAGTGTCTAAGCATTACTGTTTACACACTGTGTCTACTTTTATCAAAGTGGCATCAAGTGGTTTCAGTTTATCTGTATTATCTGGACATCATGTTTTGTATTGCGCTTCCTTATTGAGTGTATTGTTCATTACAAACACCGAAACGACACTTCTGAGGACACTCAGCCACTTTTTACAGACACTCGACACTTTACCCACACATGGA
>JANCOA010000001.1:3257992-3269356 GCA_024363135.1 Leptodoras oyakawai | reverse complement strand
TCTCTCTCTCTCTCTCACACTCTCTCTCTCTCTCTCTCTCTCTCTCTCTCTCTCTCTCTCTCTCTCTCTCTCTCTCTAGTTGCCCGAGTGGATGCCTTGTTCAAGCACAGAAAGCTCATTCTGGAAACAATCAATGAAATCCCTGACCTGGAAAGAGCTGCAGGAGATTTGAACCACGATAAAGACGTCACTGAGGTGTGTGTGTGTGTGAAATACACTGCTAATCGAACAGATTAGTCTCAGATTCTCTGTAGATGTGTCAAGTCGGTGAAATCACCATGCCTTCACTGGCAGGAAAAGTCACGCCTGACACCTCAAACCCTGAAAACAATCCGCTCCAGAAACTGCAGACAGAAAGACGCTTCAGGTCACTGATTATGAAAACAACACAACATGGGAATCATGGGAAACAGCGTTCCGGGACTCCATTTTCACTAAAACGTATGGGAAATATAGTAAGAGAGCGTGTGGTTATTATAGGAAAATAATCACTTTAACCACTACGGAGCCGATTATGTTCTCATGGCAGCATGCCCTGAACTGCTTCACTCCGTTTATACAACTGCCATTTGTCATCTCCAGCAATCTCTTATTTATTAAAGAACAACATGTCCTACATAGCAGCTATAAACAGCCATTTCCTCACCAGCCTTTCTTTTATTTTTTTATTTCTTAGAATTAGTAAGGAAAAAAAAACTCAGTACTGCGCCAGAAAAGTTGGGACACTTTCTAAAAATGCATTAAAAACCGAAATCTATAAGGAATTCACTTGAAGCTTTATTTAACAGACAAAAGGTTAACAAACCTTTAAAAATTAATTTAGTTTAAAATAAAAAAAATAATTATTATTAAAAAAATAATAAAAAAAATATATATATTTAATTACAAAATTAATTCTGTTTGTTAAATATATACAAAATTAGACATTTTTGGAAATGGGGTTCGTACTGTAATATAGCTTTTATTTTTTATGACATGTTTGTTTTATTTGATTAAATATTATGTATCAGTCATGCACATCTTTCCGAAACAATCCAAAGGGTAATTAGGAATAATGACGCAGTTGTAGGGTTGATAAAGTGTTTATAAATTGTAAACCTGATATGACATGAATGCATCACATTCTGACATGAACCTCTCGTGTTATTGAGTCAGTTCTTGCTGAGGTGTCGTGGTTCTGATGGAGGAACCGAGTCCGTGCAGCAGGTTTTGGACCGAGTACTGAGCAGAGAGTCGCAGCACGTCCGGCCGCTTTGTCACCTCCTGTCTGCGAGCCGGGAGAGCTTTCCCCAGCTTTCTGTCCTCATCCAGGAGCTCCGCCATGTTGGTAAGGCTTGATCACTTATAATGCAGGCTGTAACTTTAATCAAACAAAAATGAACAAATTAAAACATTAAATTCATGATGATGATGATGATGATGATGATGATGAAGATGAGGTGAACCAATACAATCCAACCAATCAGATCAAAGAGACATCTGAAAGCTCCGCCCCTTCCACTAGCATTCAAAAGCTCTATTTTGTAACTTGTGTGTTTTTGGGGGCGTGGCTTTGAAGGGAATGTTTCATAAGCACCAGTGAACATCACTGATTTTACCTTTACATAGAAGTGGAGCATGAAGAGGAGAGTGTAGCCTCAGAGCAAGAGGCAGAGGTAGAGGAGAAGGATGAAAATGGCACACACAGGAGGAGGAAGGGCGTGGTGGTGTCCTACAGCTGCCAGTGGTGCAGCAAGACCTTCGACTTCAAGTGTCGAATGCTGAAGCACAAGAAGCAGTGTGCGTTCTGTCCTGAGCGAGTGCAGCGCTGCAGCGAGTGCTCCGCCGTCTTCCCGTCATTCGCGGCCTTGCAGCTGCACCGATCCGAGGCTCACAACTGCCCTCCGGTCAAGAGGAAGAAAGTAGATCCGGTAGCATGTGAGCTCTGTGGAAGGACCTTTAAAAACCCTTCTGGTGAGCGCACACACCGGTCTGTATGCAAAAATGTATGAAGGATTATTATCATATTTATATTCAGGTACATAGTGCAATGATAAATAAACAGATTCTGAAGTCTCTACTGTAATTCTCAGTTTCACATGAATACAGCAAAAATCATTACACATCATTTTACATTTTCAGAAGTATTTATATGATTGACATTTCACTGATAGCAGCTTTAATGTGTCACATTTGCACACACACAACAGCACTGACCTTGAATCAGTGGCGGCTCATTTCTATAGCTTTCTATAGGAGTTCAGTTGGGGTTGGGGGAAGCCTGATCCTGGATCAGCAGGTGAGCTGTGGGATGTTGTGTGTTGCAGGTCTGTTGTACCACAGGCGCACCGAGCATTTGGAAGAAAGGCCCTACGCGTGTGAGGAATGCGGCGCCAAATTCGCTGCCAACTCGTCCCTGAAGAACCACATGCGGCTACACACGGGCGAGAAACCATACCGCTGCAAACACTGTGACATGAGCTTCGCCGTGGCCGCCGCGCTGTCCTACCACACCAAGAAGAAACACTCGGAGGGTAAGGCAGCACACGACATCTACAGGCCAGATACAAAACACTGCTTTTTTTGCATATCTTCAGTACCTTGATTGTGTCTGTATGTTTATACACGTGTTTACACGTCTCTACCTGTCTCAGGTAAGATGTACTCGTGTCAGTACTGCTCGGCTACGTTTGCGCAGTCCATCGAGCTGACGCGGCATGTACGCACACACACCGGAGACAAACCGTACGTGTGTAGGGAGTGTGGGAAAGGCTTCAAACAGGCCAACGGGCTCTCTGTGCATCTGCAGACCTTCCACAGTGAGCACACACACACACACACACACACACAGTTATTACATTCTGCATTAATATTTTACTATTATACAGCAAAGACTTTGACAGCGAATGACTAATCCTAACCCTGAGCTAAAAGCCGTCTCCCCGTGACAGATATCTCAGACCCGCACGACTGCCAGAAGTGTCGCGTGAGCTTCAGCTGTGTGGAGAAGCTTCGAGATCACATTCAGGAGGTTCACCCTAAAGAGCTGCACCAGTGCCCCGAGTGCAGTAAGATCCTGAACACCGCAGCTCAGCTGGAGAAGCACATGAGCGTCCATGATGGCAGCAAACCCTACAGCTGCCAGAGCTGCCACAAATCCTACCAGGTGAGCACATCACATCACATCACATCATATCACATCATATCACACATCTCAACACTTGAACTCCTTTTTAAAAGAACTAAGTATTAATCACTATTTGGATCAGTTTCTTCACACCGGCTCTTCTGGTCAGGTTGTGTTTCATATAATTCAGTAATGTTTGTTATGCATCTTTGCTCTGTGTGTATCAGACTCTCTCAGGGTTGTGGTACCACAAGCGCACCGCACACCCGGACACGGTGACGACAGAGGGCGGGCGCTCGGTTTCACACCTTCTGCACTGTAAGATCTGTAACAAGGCCTTCTGCAACAGGAGCAGCTTGTTTAAACACAACATAATCAAACACCCAGGTGAGGAAAGACACCGGTGCCTCAGGCTGCTTGCTTATTGCCTGTTACAATTTCACACATAGCAATTAAATAGGGTTTAATTTTCATTATTGCTATGTTTAAAGAAACCCACGCTGAGACCAAAGAGGGTGAAAAGGAGGCACAAGCAGGTAAATATTGTACAGACGCTGTGATTTCTGGCAAAAATAAACCAAACACTGGCCTTGATGGCTTAATATTGTACCTGGATACAACGACGTTGTGGTTACATCCTTAATGCCCACTCTGGGTGGATCTCGTCACCAGTGTTAGTATTTTATTTGACAATGTATTCAAGCTTCTTGTAAAATGTTTGGCTTGTAGACACATTGGTGTGTGTGTGTGTGTGTGTTCCTCTCAGATGCTGCTGCGTGGAGGTGTGCGTACTGTCCTCGTGCTCTGAGCAGTGAGCAGGAGCTGCAGCAGCACATGTCTGGCGAACACGTGAGCCAGCAGGGATCCGTGTTCGCCTGCGCCGTCTGCTCGCTGTCCTTCCTCTCCGAAGCGGAGTTCCAGCAGCACTTCCTCGCCAACCATGTGCAGCTCGTCCAGGAGGAGGAGCTACAGTCTCATGGCTCCACCTCCCAAATGGTAACCCCTCCCACCATCCGTCCTCCCTTCATAAATTGTTTAGAATGTTGTTAATTACTGGGAAAACAAATAGGAACATGTTAACTCTGATCTCAAACTGGGAAAATTAATACATTCGTCAAGAATTACTTTTCCCTATATCTAATATTTCCTGCTTTTATTTTTGAAAGACCAGACCCAAGCAGATACAGCATGTCATGAACAATTCATGGTATGTAATTTTATTATATACAGTTTCCTCTCCCAATCAGGTGATCCACACCGACGGAGCCTCAGCTGAAGGGGTGGAACAGATTATCGGGCTCGACCAATCGCATCTGGCCGGCTCCCAACAGGTGTTTGTTGCCCTGGGCGACAGCGGGGAGGCAGCGGCGGAGTCGGGGATCGTTGCTGTTAACGTGGATGACTTGCTGATGGGACGCGTCACGCTGATATGTGAGGAGAACCAGTAGAGTTATGATTACACAGGAGAACATGGAATCTGTTGGCAAAACACACACAAACACACACACACGCTCATACACACACACTCACACACACCTTTCTGTTGCAGGTTTAAACTTCTATCACCTCAAAACACATACAGATCATGGTGCAGATTCAAGTCTTTATCTCTTCAGGATATCAGAGGTTCAGTGTGTGTGTGTGTGTGTGTGTGTGTGTGTGTGTGTGTGTGTGTGTGTGTGTGTGTTTGTGTTTGTCTTCACACCACATGTCATATGTGAGATGAAGGAGGGCCAGATGGCTGATGGGAAGATGACAGCATGCTGCTGATGAGCAGGTTAAATCGACTGATTTATTATTTTTAATGTTTAAATTCCTGACAAGATGGTGACTGCAAATACAGCAAACACAGTTTCTTGTATATAGGTGCTTGTATATATAAATGCACAGGGAAACGAGGTATTATTGATTTAGAAAGGTGCTGTGGTGACTGCATAGTGTGTGTGTGTGTGTGTGTGTGTGTGTGTGTGTGTGTGTGTGTGTGTGTGTTTGTGTTCATCCTGTCTGTTTGGACATCTGTACACACACCATATGTCCTGTCTTTACTTCCACAGTCAGTTTAGTCCCAGAGACACCATGGCTGTCTCAAAATAATGATGTTTCACTTTCACTTACTTCATTTCCCTTTCAAAGTAAAATTAAATCCGGGAAGCAGAAAGCTCTTGTCTTTTAGCAAGGAGATAAAATGACACCTAATAATAATGTCGCTTTTAATGATTCATATTCTGCAAAGCAAAGATATACAAATACTATATATTATGATCCAAAGTGTACTGCATCATCTGTTACACATGGCGGAGGCAGTGTTATGGCGTGGGCATGCAGGGCTGTCGGGGGAACGGGGCGGGGCAAGGCAGGGCGGGGGGTCAGTGGCGTTTACAGATGATGTGACTGCTGATAGAAGTAGCAGGATGAATTCTGAAGTGTACAGGTTCAGTCAAATGCTGCAAAACTGATAGAACTGCACTTCAAAGTCTGCTTCAAGGCGTGTTAAGATGGAATGGAAAATGGAACGGCAGAGGCACTCGCTCATCTTTATTACTGAATGTGGTTTCGGACAGGTCTGCTGATATCGGCATTCAGTTTGCACAGCGCATGTCTAGTTGTTATAGGCTTCCCTTTGGTGTTGTAGCTAACGTTGGAAGGTTAACACCATTAGTGCCTTTTCCTCATGACATTTACATGCAGCACGAAGGGATTAGTGTGTCACAGGGGGAACTTTTCATTTTGGAAAACCTGGCCCCTTGCACACGAATGAACTGGTTCATTTGTGTCCTCGTATTTCTGTGGAGGTTCTTCGTACAACCTGTTAAATTTTAAATACTTGGGACTTGGAATCGGCTTTATAATGAACACACAGTTCAGCAAATACAAAGTTGAACTTTATTGTAGTATTTAAGTTAGAAACCACAATGAATTCAGAATTAAAACTCCGTTTACACACACACTCAATGAATCGAAAGTAAAATTAAGATCCTTACTCTGAGAGCAACTCGTTTTTCTGAATACCCCAGCTGATAAATCCTACACATTGCTCTTAAATAAAACACTCGCACACAGAAACACCCCCAGATTGCAGATTGTATTTGGTAGCCAAATTCCCGTGGAAAGCTTTTCCAGCAAGGTTCCACATCATCAAAGAAGGCAAAGTCAGCCTCGTCAGTATGTAAATTGTGCCTTTCATAAGACTTAATGTCTTACATTGTCGGTGTCTCCTGGCTTGAGAACCGTCAGCAATGCAAAAATCTATTTGCCCGTGAGCGTTTTTTTTTTTTTTTTGATCTCGTGATCAGGAGTAAATCAAAGTACAAGCACATCCTCGCACACAAGTAGGATAATCAGTTATACGGTATAGCGTGACCACACAAAATGCTGGTTTCTGATTGGCTGACAGGGTGTTGTGTTGCTTTCTGCTACTGGAAATCTCTAAATTAGGTTCATAAAATAGATACAGAATGTAACCATGACAACACAGCCTCTGTTTTCACATCGTTATTACCGTCACAATGTTCACTAGTCGTCCCCGGTTTTTGCCTTTTCTTATACTTTTAAGTAACACACATTTTTATCATGGACGCTTCAGAATATTGCTAAGTGGGCAGTTCGGCGCAGCAGCACACACACTGAGGATAACACAATCCTGTTCACAACATGATGAAAGCACCATAAAGGTGCAGGAAGCACAATACAGCTGTTAAAGTACACCTCGTTCTGTGCACAAACGTACAAGCAAAGACACAAAAGTAAATAATAACGCCTTAAAGATGTGCAAGTAACGTTTATACTGGAGGTACGATCCATACGGCGTCCTCAAACACAGCGTGTAGTTTAATTAGCTTGCCCTTGGTTGTTAAGTGTTTAATACAGACGGCGTACAGGCTTAGCGTTAGTGGAAATGAGATAAAAATGATTAGGAATATGACCGTTTTCTTCAGAAGCAGTAGTACATTACTAAGAAAAGTCTCATTTAAAATTACACTGTAATTACACTGAGCATCGAGTTCCGCCTTATTGGAAAACCTCAACATTGCATCTCAGCTTTGTCTGTAAAGACACACAGGAGTGTGTGGAAATCTTAACGGCAGTCCAGGGACAGTCTAAAGTCTAAAACTGGGATGTTTTTCATAATAATGTGTTGGCTTGTGCTTGTCATGAAGTTTCACGTCGTTAGTTTCTTCTTAGGCAGGAAGGTGTTTGTGATTTGGTTCATCACCACCAGAGCGGGGAAGGGGGGCAGGAACAGGAAGGCGTACCAAATCGGGCCCTTGACGGTGGCCTGGAACCAGTCGCTGAATAAGGCGGCAGTGACAGTTACGGTGGCCAGCAGGTAGGCCACCAGGCCGCAGGTGGCATGGTAGAGCCGCAGCCGGGGCCCCGGGACGGTGCGGATGAGCTTGGGGAAGAGCAGGCACATGCCGCACACCGCCTGCAGCACCGTAGCCACCAGCGTCCCGACGCCCAGCAGGCTGTGCCACGTCTCCAGGTGGGGGTGCTCCGACTTCCTCTTACTGGCCACCATGAAGCCGAGGCCCATGGCTGCGAAAAGCAGCAGCAGCACCTGCAGGACCCAGTGTGTGCGGATCTTCCCTTTACGAGACTTGAAGCAGCACGGAGACGCCTCGGCCGAGAAGAGCAGGATCCCTTCAGTCATGCAGAGACAGAACTGAGGGAGGGGGGAGAAAAGAGCAGTTGAGTTAACATGCTTTAATAACACACGCTCATCTTTACTTCCTGCACCTGTCAGTCATACTGAAGGAGGCGTGGCCTCAGACTCCACAAAGCTAACACCATGTTCACATGCGGCGCAGCATTTTGGCATCGTGTTCTCGTCAGACGTTACCAATGATCTTTGCTACTCTCTTCCAAGATTATTTGTCTTCACCATGTCTCTGTACACGCACTCTTCTCCTGAGCATGCTGGACATTTCAGCGTTTGTCCCGTGTCGATATCGGGACGCTCTAGAAGATACACTGAACTAGACTTTGGTCCGATACACTGAGGATTCTTACCTGATTAAGTGTACAGAATAACTGAACGGCAATTTGTGTCATGACGTGATAATACATCGAAATCAATCAGTCAATAATCCTTTTTTAGATTCCTTGCTGAATACACAACCCTGCATCTTCAGAGTCGTCAATAAACCCGCTGAATAAGGGTAGTAAACGTTATAGTTTCTGGCTGTTTTGCTGTTTTGGTCAGAGGAACTGGTGTCACTGGTGTTGATTTACAGCATTTGTGCCGGGGTGTGTTTTGTCACCATGGGGACAGCATTTAATGAATTTTGTGACTGTATATATATTACATTAACTTGGTTCAATCACCAAATCTAATTTACTGCAAGTAGCAAAAGCCTTGCTTCAGGGAGAGGAACTGTAAGGCACACCATCAGCGCGGTTTTATTATCGGCACCCGTTCGTCCAGACAGTACAATAGGAGACTGTGTACCGAGGAGGAGCAGGAAGGTCACGCCACGCTGCTCAGCACGTCACTGCGTCCTGGGTCAGCCGTAACTATAGACGCACGCCGAGGGGAGAGGTGCGAGCCTAATTATCTCACTGTTCCACCGTGTACTATTCATAATTCAGGAACGCGATGCATTATTCATCTATTGGCCTCGAGGCCGTGCGCCAGTCAGACATTCATCATTGTTAAAAAAAAATGGTGCAGTGCAAAAGAGAAAAGGAAGGGAAACAAAAGGAAAAGGTCATTTTCTTCAGATGCAAAACTCTGGCTGTTGTGTAATGTTTAGTTTGGATGAAAGCCGCGTTTTGGGAACTTACCCCGAGTGACATGCAGAGTGGGTGCCAAGAGAAGAGACCTGCGAATAGACAAATGAGCACCTGGAGGTTAAAGGGTCCAATCAAGATCATCACGATTTGCATTTTCCTTCTTTGCGTCTTCAATTTTTTGGCCACGTAAAGTCTGAAGAGTATAAGTTACACAAACTGAACATTCAGTCCCTCTGTCTGAAAAGAGCACGAGTTTCTCTTTTATTAAAGAGGCTTTTCCACAGTCAGTTCTCCTCAATTTAGATTTTATATTTCACTCTTTCACTCTGTCATATGTTACTGCTTGGGGCTTCTTGAAATCAGCTTGTACTATTTTCAAGAATTAGACTCTTACTGCAGATTTACTCTGCGACACTTTTCCTCCCCAGAGGAACTCTTGGAAGAAATCTCAGCTGTTTTTTTTCCTGTGTGCTTGTTTATTTTACTTCCTCAATCCCTAACGTCTCTCTAGATGACAACCGAGCTGTCTGGTGATCTGAAATCGTAGCCTGATTACTGGGCATCTGACGTCAGACCTGTTCTGAGTTCTGAGGCTTGAGATCAAGTTTTGGAAATATCACACACTTAATCGGTGGCATCACGCAGTCGACATGCTGCGCATGTTTCTGCTGTCATGCCTGCTTCGGCTCGAGTCTCTTCATCGATTTGGGTCAAGCCTGTTTCACAATCAGCTTTTGCCCTGTTATTTCTTTCTTTTTTTATTTATCCCATTTTTATAAAGCCTCAAAAAGCCTCTTACTGTCCTAAACACTGCAGGCTTTTAAGGAGTTAACTTTAGGTGGTTCTTGGGAATACTTCTGACAGGGCATGAAGTCTTCAGGCAAGCTTCAGCAGGAAAATGAAATAAAAGACACATACAGAGCCTCGCACAAGTATTTACCCCACTTTAACTTTCAACAGATTTGTATATTCTGTTCAGTCTCAATACTGAATTAAACATTTCTCCATTAAAGAGTTAGAATAAACTCAACAAAGTCAATATTTGTTCTGATAATACTTTTGCTTTAAACAAACTAGTAGATGCTGGTACATTTTGTGCAGGTTTATAAGGAATGAGCTGGTTTTGCTCTTCTGTAGACTTTCACACTCGCTTCTTACAAACCTCCAACAGCCTTCACTAATTATTAATTAATACTGACGTACAAGCATTTTTCTGTAATGCCTAATTTTTGGTTAGGAAAGTAATGTTTTGTAACAAAACAAAAATGTTTTGACTCAGTAATGCGGAAATCTTAAAAAGGTTAGGGTGCCGAGGGCTTTTGCACAGTATTGTATACTTTTCATTATTTGTAATGTGATTTTGTAGATCTGTAATTCATCTTATCTGTGTAAAACACTGAGATATTAGACCCAAAACGAACAACCGCTATAGAACCAAAACGCACATTATTATTGTCACTATTGTTATTATTATTATTATTAGTAGTAGTAGTAGTAGTATAATTATTATTCTCTCACGGAATGATTTTAGGTTACATATACGAACACATACTAATTTGACATGAGGTATAAAGATTATAAATAAAGAGTTAATAACTCACTTGTGCCGGGTCGGGACAGGAGGCCGATGAGCGCGGTGAAGCCCAGAGCGACACAATGCGCGGCCACGAGAGCGACTTTGCGCATGCACGCGTACAGCCAGTACTCCCGCATCCCGAGCCCCTCGCCGACCGGACTGTACTCCGCTCCGGGCCGCATGTCCGCCCTCCTCTCTCTCCCTCTCTCTCTCTCTCTCTCTCTCTCTCCTGATCAGTGCAGCTCAGGTCGGAGCCGAACACACGAGCCAGAGCTGTCCTGACCACAAACACCGAGAGGGAAGGGCTGTCCCTGCTGTGTTCATCTTAAACCGGGGTTCCCCTTATTATTATTATTATTATTATTTATTATTATTATTATTATCACTCTGCCACGGAGGCGACATGCGAGCCGCAACAAAACGCCACTTCCGGGTGCGGGTGATGCGCGCGCTATTTCGCGTCTTTCCAAAAAAATAAAGGTTTATAAACGTGTGTGTGTGTGTGTGTGTGTGTGTGAAGGCGTTAAGCATCGAGTGGCACCTCGTTCCAATCACACGGGACATTTTAAATACCTTCACAGCATTAAAAAAAAAGTGACGTCACGAGTCACGGCCCACTCCGCGAGGAGGGAAGTGGCGTGTCGATGGGCGATACCATTATGAAGACAAAATAGGGGTGGAGACAGAAAAGGCGTGGCTCACGGCAACATCAGCCGATACCAATCATATTAATAATAAAGATTTATAATAAATACTACTATTAATACTCATATCACCGCTGCTACTATTACAGATTTATAATAATAAATACTACTAATATTCATTACTACTGCTGCTGCTATTAGATTTAATACTAATACTACTACTAATAATAATAACCCATTATTATTACTAATATTACAGACTTATAATAATAAATACTACTAATATTCATTACTACTGCTGCTGC
>JANCOA010000001.1:3167464-3177763 GCA_024363135.1 Leptodoras oyakawai | reverse complement strand
TGAACCTTCACACTTTGCTCTTACTGGTGCAATGTGCAATTAATGAAGACTGGCCGGTCCAGTTTAGCCATGAAACCTCCCACACTAAAATGACAGGTGTTCCAGTTTCATTGTCTACCACCTTGTAGGTTTGTCAGTGAAAACAGTGAAAATGTTCTTTGTACAGAAAGTCCCAGCTTTTCTGGAAACGGCGTTTGTATGTAAAGTAATGAGAATGAAATCCCGATGCGCTGTAGGGTTTACATGAGTTAAAGTGAGATCTCAGATAAACAATAGACATTCGAGCGTTTGTAGTGCCCAGACCTTTGTTTTTGTGAAACCCTGCTGAAGTGCGTCCTCACTGGAACAATGCAAGCGTGTTTGGAGCAATGGTATGCAAATTCTCTGTGAAAATCAGTGCATCAGAAACTCTTGTGTTGAAATTTTGAAAAAAGGTTATGGACAAAGCTGCTATATGGTCACTCAATCAAGAGAGCCCAATTCCCAGAACAGAGCGGTCCCAGGAGACGAATCATGGGTGTTCTAGTACCATCCTGAGACAAAGAGACAAAGTGCCTAATGGCACAACAACATCACCAAGTCACTGTTCAGCGTCGTTTTTGATTCTCAAGGGATCGTCCATGAAGAACTCGTACCAGAAGGTCAAACGGTTAATGGAACATTTTAGCTTGGAGTTTTGCGCGTGCTCTGTCAGATCACATCTTCACGGATCCTCCATCATGACAACGCACACAGAGTCACACTTCACTGGCTGTGAGAGAATTATTGGCTGGAAAATAAAAAACATTCCAATCCTTCCACATCCACTCTTTAGCCCCGACTTGGCTCCGCACGATTTCCTCTTGTTCCCCCAGATTAAAACACATCCCCACGTGTAAGCCCTACGGAGCCCGGGAATTTCATTAACATTACTTTCATCTGCTAGAGGAACTGGTAAGAGAGCAGGAAGGATGAAAGAAACATTGCATGACTTGCAATTGGTTTGCGTTATGAGTGCCGGTGTGAACTATGCCAAACATCCATCCGGGCACACAGTAACCTAGGCAATATTCTGCCACTTTAATTAGACTGCAGGAAGACTCGCAGTGAAACGGTGACACATCCAGACTGAAATGTCGCAGCCAGAATGAAAACTCAGGAATGCCTTAGGCTCTGTGCATGAACTGAATTAATTGTAGCGCACAATTACTGAAGGATTGTTATGTTATATTAAGATTCTGTATTCATATTAGTTCAGTGTTTATTGCAACAGGGTGGTGTTGTTTTCTTCTTTGGGGACGGAGGCATTTCATTCTCAAGTCAACCACACAACCAGTCTGCCAATCTCACCCACACACAAACTCAAATATAGATTTATTTCACACACACACACACACACACACAAACACATACACACACACACACACACACCCACACACTAAAGATAGCACAGTCATCTGGTATCAGACACACACCCTCCTACCCAAACTTAACCCAAAATAGGTGAAGCTGAAGACGGTATTTATAACAACACCCGGAAATACGCTCACACACCTGCATTAGGCTTTAAGTTTACGTTAGCTTGTAGTGACACTAAGCTGAGTTTCTGAGTCTCTTTTTTTTCACGACTGTGTGGAAACACATCAGACCTGAGACACGTATATACAGTATGTGGTCCTAAATGAGATAGATATCTGATAAGTGGCACCGCAACACAAACGGAGAACGGAGAATATGATATGTAGTGGAAGGATGGGGAAATGTACTTGATATTTTAGGAACTTTTTGGAAGCTATCAAAAGCTACTGCATATGTGCACACGTTATTGGGATGTTTAACAGTGTTAAAGACTGATATAATCAATAAAGCGATAAAGTAACGTCACTTTCTGAACTTGAACCCTCAAATTCTGATCCGAGCCAGAAATCGGAATCGTGCAACCAAGCTTGTAATGTAAACATACACTCATTACGTTCGACTTCTTAACATCATTTAGTGACTCCTAATACTTCCTCCTCCGTTCTACCTCACGATCCAGATGGCATGCAGAGAGAAAAAAAATTCCTTGTGTGAAAAAAAAAAAAAAAAAAAAAAAACACCTCCCAGCTCCTAAAATGGCTGTTGCCATGTGCTGTCTGTTTTATATGCGTGTTCATCCACATCATGTTTGCTCAGGGCTCGTGCCAAGTGCCGTCTCTCTCATGCCAGCAGGCTGATTGAGCTCCAGACAGCCTGAAGGCTCCTCTTAGCTCCTTCTACTCAGTGGAGGACAGGTGGCTTGGCTTCTGCCAAAGCAGCGTCTCAAGGGCTGCGATAGTCCCGCCACAGACGGAGGAAACAGCCCGAGAAGCCGCTCTAATTCCACCTGCTGTGAGCTACGAGGTGGTCTAGAGCGAGGAGAATTTGGTGGGTAGTAGTTTGGAGTGTGACATGTACTGCGTGACCTGTATCTGTTTGGTATATTATGTAACAACAAAAGCGTGGTAGAAACTCACCGCCTATTTTAGCCATTTTCTTCCTGCACACATTTCCTAGTGTGGAACATTTCCCCTATTGGGTAGTATATATTGGGTATATATTGGGTAGCTTTTTCAACAGGCGCACTTATTCAACAATAATGCGGTCTGCATTATTTCTAGCACCACCCATATGTCCCTGTTTTGTGTAAATTCAGCCCAAGTGCAAAAATGTCTGGCAGAAAATGTAACCACCCACAACTAGCTCTCTCCTCTCACACATCACTGCTGTGCCACAGTGCAGCTGAATGCTTCATGGAAAGCTCTTGACGATTATGTGAACACTTTTCTTTCATGCACTCACATACCAGAAAGTTATACGTCTTCACCAAACTCTGTCCTTATCATAACCGCTCCTTTTTCCTTTTTCCTGCCCTGTTTCTCCGTTCTGACCTTACACTTTCCTTATATGGTTTGCACTTCCTGTTCCTGTTTTCTCAGTGTTTAATTAATCATGATTGTTTCTTGTTTCTCCTAAACTAGTTTGTCCGTTTAAACCAACAGCCTGGGATTTTGTCTGTCTGTAGTTTTTTTGCTGCTTCAGGTTTTCTTTCTTGCATTTTAATCTCAGCATTCAACAATCCGAGACAGTGGTGATGGTGATAGAATTCTCAGTAAACGTACTCAAACCCTTGAGGAAAGAGTCGAAGAGTGCCACCAAACTGCTTCAAAGTCACACCTTGCACCTCAATATATGTCCATTTCTGAAGGCCACAAAAATGTGCCATTAATATGGATTATTCTCATAAACATGGTGAGCACATGACCACATTTAAGTCATACCTGCCCCGAATAACTGATTTATTTGGACCCACACTATAAAGGAACTTGGATAGCGGGTGTGACAAAGCACCACAAATAACATAACCAACTCCAGTCACGGTCTGACGCTTTGTTTCCTTTATTTTTGAGGCAATTACCAATGTAAATAAGACCACTCCAAGAATAGGAAACAACAATTAGCTATCTTTGGGCAGTAATTACATCTCTAGTAATGAAGGTTGGCATGTGTTGTTTTTGGACATAAAAATTGAACCACTTGCACAGTTCACTATCTTTCACTAACGTTTTCTCGACTTTTACCCCACTAAGGCTTCTTGTATAAATGACGGTACAAATCCCTCAGGTGGTCGGGTTTGTGAAGACAAAACTCAGAACCAAACCTAATTATGCAATGGCAACATAATTAGAGCTCGGCCCTCTCTCTGGCAGTGACAGCCGAAAGCAAGGAGCCGGTAATTAAGCATGCTTACATTCACAGCTCACAGCTTTTCTGCAGTGAAGCGCAGGAAAAAGAAGACACTTCAGTGCCGACAGACCTGTCGGGGGTTCAGGAAAGCTGAAAGCCCCGAGCAGGAAACTCCCAAAGTGGCAAGAGAATTTATACCGCCGCAAAAATGGCTTTCAGACAACAATAAAGCTGTGACACTGTCCAGGGGCATGTCAGCTATTAATATGCAGAGCTTAGGGTTTTGGTCACTTGGTGTTATCAGTAAACAGTAGTGAAAACTGTAAGTACTGCTAAAAGTTTATCGGTGTGAGCCACCAGCAGGAACTGGAATTCATGCTTTCAGTATCATAGGGAATAACACTGAGGACAGTTCATCTTGTGCTGGTGCTTTTTATTGTACATGACTACACTTTGATTTGACATTTAGATTAAGACATCCCATGTAACCCATATAGGCCTTAAATATGTTCAAGTTCTAGGGAATGGAATAAAAAAAATGCTCAAAAAAACCCATAATTTACATTTATGGCATTTGGCAGACACCCTTATCCAGAGTGACTTACAACTACTTAATCTCATTTCATAGTGAACATTTCTCTGTCTGAGTCTGTCTCAGCCACGTCAGCAGAATTAACCACAATAAGCTAGCAGGCAAAAATCACGATTGTGTAAACCAACGCACTCCAACACATGGTTGGTTAGGTTAACCCATTGCACGTTTAGGTTAACGGACAGCATTCCTGTTCTTTCACATGCAAGTTTGTGTTCGTGCACTAGATCCCTCTGATGGCTCTTCATAGAGCACTATATACACTCTAAGGCCAAAGCTTTATGGACTCCTGTCCATCACTCCCATATCTAGTTGGAAGTACACAGTTGTGTATGATGCATTTCTATGCTGTTGAATTTTCCTTCACTGGAAATGACAGCTCTTTTCGACCACCATGAATGGGTTCTTGAATCCGGTTCCGTTTTTGATTCTTGGAACATTGGAGCTATCTAGCCTTCTGGCCTGCATTTCGACCGGGTTTGAGCAGGAACCTGTCATCTGCAAAGGCTGTTGCGCAATACACAGCGGACATAAACAGTAGGAGTGACATCGCAGAGAGATATACTGTATTTTTAGCCAAAGAAATGAACTTGGGTGAACTGTTAACGATAAGATGATGCAGAAGACTATTCCATGCAATGCCAATGGTATGCAAGATGTGTAAAGGAAACTCTGAGTCAGCAGATATGTTTCTTGACACATTATATATGAAACAAAGTGATTTCTCACCTCCAACCTGTCGGTTAGTATGACAGTGTCGCTGTGAACAAAGTGCAGTTCATGAAGACAAGGTGTGTTGAGCCCTGACCTCAACCCCACTGAACTCCTTTGGGATGAACTGGAAACTGACTGCACCCCAGCCCTCCTCACTCAACATCAATACCTGACTTCGGTCTTGTAGCTGAATAATCACAAATCCCCACAGTCTCACTTCAAAATCTAGTGGAAAGCCTTCCCAGAAGGAGGAATAAATCTGGAATGGACTGTTCCACAAGCACTTATGGGTGTGATGGTCAGGGGTCTCATCATATGAGGAGCCATTTCAGATTAGCTTAAAGAAGACGTTTGAAAATGAAATCATAGTTTGGATAAGATTTGTGTGAGATCATCGCAAACAAACATAAGCCTAGACAATTTACATCAAGAAGAAAAACATATTTTATGCATATTGTAACCAGTAGGACTAACATTATAAAACCAAGGAGGCTTATTTCCATGCTGGGCTTATAGAAGCCATATCTACCTGTATGGAAACGTCACTATATGATCCACCGATCACTCCAGAAATAGCCAGCGGGGCCTCGTCTGGCACAGGGTTGGACCCGTCAGGGCAGATGAACCCGGGTTGGTGCACTTTGGTGAGCGACGTGCGAACGAACTCCAGAGACTGCTCCAGCGCGTATGTGTCCTTGGAGCAGGTGTCTAGGATGTGGGCACCCAGCTTGAGGCCTGGTAGGATGCGGTTGTCCTGGTTGATCTCGTCGAGTGCCAGAAGCATGGCCTCCAGACGCTGGATCCCACGCTGCTCGTTGATCTTTCCACAGTCCTGTGTGCCCTCGCCTTTCTCGTGTACGGGAAATAAACCACCGATCACCAGGTCACCATCCATGACGATCTCACGCTTGGTGCCGGGTAGTGCGGGGACGTACCTCGGGCTGGCCTGGACTGGGATGGGTGGGACAAGCAAGAGGATGGCTATCATGGGAAGAACTAGTGGAGCCATGATGGGGGAGTGAATCCTTGCTGGAAGCACATCCATGTTTGGTCGCAGGGAATGTGTTGTTGGTTTAGATCTTTAGATGTTGGATTTTATGGACCATTAAGGTTTCCAGTGAATGTTCTTGCATGTTTTGGGGCACTTTCAGAACCTAGAAGAGGAACAAAGAAGGACATTACGAGCATTTCAAGGCTTTTAGAGTTTATGTCAATAGCATATCAGAATCTGTCTGTATCTCTCAAGAATGATGATTTAATCTGGCCATTTAACATAGCCTAATGTTTGCCTACCAGTTGAACATCTCTGATTAACACCAGACATTGTGCTAATCACTAGACATCACATTAGGCAGAGAAAATATACAGAGCTGTCTAGCTGTTTAATTGGATTGACCTCTGTGTCGGAAAGGCTGGGCTGCTTTTATTGACTCATTAATTTTATTTAATTATTTGATTATATTATTCGAGCCTGTGCAATTCTGGCAAAGATCTAAAAACAGTAATTACAGCTCATAAATTATGGAAGGGGGATTTGTTACGGAAAAAAAAACATTTCAAACCATTTTTCCTCAAATAAATCAGCTTCCAGTTTTAGTTCTGTAAATTCATGGTCTGACATTCATCAATAAAAACTGCTAATAACATGAAAGTTTACACTGTTTTTAATACGCAGGTTCGCTACATGTGACATAGATAGTACCCACAGTCTGAGACAAAATCCCCAGGCACCACAATGGCATGTTTCCTTTTTTTTTTTTTAACTCTTAACGGAGGTCATTCTCTCTTTATTGTTATGCAGATTCAGTATTTCTGTTCCACGGATCCGCCTTTCTCCACACCAAACTCCTGCCGTTCATCTAATGAAGCAACATCCTCATATTTATTAAAGTGTTCTTCCTTGACCTCCGTTACCATGGAAACTGCAGACTGTGGGTATCTTAAGAAGGGAACAAGGTGTCATGATAAAGGTAAGCAGCATATAGCAATTAATTTGAGATCTTTTGTGGTGCAAGTACAAACACAGCATGCTCAGAAAAGAGGAATTTTCTTGATCCACTGAGTATATTAAGGTTTTTTTTTTTTTATAATTGTTTAGTCAAGAAAAAAAGTTTGTTCCCTAACTCGGTTAAAGTGAACTTATGAAAAAAATAAAAGACAAGCTGTGCACAACAGATAATGGCTAAAAATGGAAAAAAAATAGAATGAAACATTAAATATTAATCTTGATGTTCCATGGGAGTTTGTTGAACTGACAGATGCCAGTCAAAAATCTGTATAGGTTTCATTTCCCAGGGCAAAATGCTAAGAATAAGATATTAAAATCCAAAATCTGTTATACAACACACTGACCTAAGGCATTTACACACAACACAGGTGATCATTATTATAAGACTAGGTGAACATTTGAACCCTGGCCACAGATACGATCGGTTCAAGTGCAGTGAACCAACCCCTTTGATCACAATTACACATAGAGGTCACCTGGAAAAAAAAGGTTTAAACACCTTAAGTGACCTCTGAGATTATTCATTATTCATTTATTATTAACTCCTAGTTTATTTGTTTAATACGAGCCCATATTAGTATTTTAAGAATGTTCCAGGAGAGCATGATGAAGTGTGATGGCCAGTTTGATCTGGGTTCTCCAGTTCTCCTCCTACTGGTCCCCGAAATAGTGAATTGGTGAGTGATGAGATGAGATGGACTAGTGTCCCAGTCGGGGGTGTATTCCTGCTTCTTATCCAGTGTTCCCAGGAAACAGTGACCAGGATAAAGCGCTGACAGAAGATTAATAATAGAACACTGCTAAATGTCAATATACACTGAAGTACCAGAAAAACTGGTATAGCCATTAATACTCGGTAGGTCCCCCACGGCATCCTGCTGACGTTGGCACACCTATCACGTGAAATGATTCTTGCCAGCGGCCACGCTGCTGTGGTGAGTTTGAGGCTTTGCCGGAATTCTTGGGTCACGGTACACCCTTAAAATTTGAAAATCCAAACTTTGCTTCTACGTCTGAAATGCTACGACCCATCTCACCAGCTCCAACTAATAAACCGTGCTGAAAACACATAGGAAACAAGTCTAGAAGCTTCCATAGCTGTCCATCGCTTTATGTACGCACTGGCGGATGCAACTGATGATGTGCATTAGGTGGTGTTGCTGTGTATTTTGCTTAGGATCAATGTATATCTGCTTGAGTGTATATCTGTAATATGTGCATGAACACCACTCAGCTCTACCTGACACAGGATTCTGCTACTTTGCAACTTGATACAAGGTCAAATCTGTACCTGTACGGCTGTTGTTACTCCAAAGAGTAAACCTCTATGTTTCTTTGATTTAAGTGTACTGCCTCTGTTGGGATAGTCGGGGATGTTTTCTGAGCTCTGACTCTTTCATGGCACATATCCCTGACATCTGTCTTATTCTCGCCATGCCTGACGCTCCTGGCTCACCACCACGCAGATGCTCAGCAGGGTCCAGCGACTGCGGCCACGCAAAAATATTTAATTGGCATTAAAATCGAATGTTTCCTTGGCTTTTGCACGGCAGATGGGAGCAGCTGGGCTCTCTGTGTCATCAACAAGGTTGAGGCCTGGAGTTAATGGGACACTCCATGCCAAGGTAATGTAGCATGATCAGACCAGAGAGGAGATTATTAGGAGTGAGGAAAAACGCTCTTTCCCGCATGCTGATCCAAAAATAATGAGTGATACAGTATGTGCATGTTTCATGGCTCAGTGTTCTGATAATGAAAATAAAACGTTTGGATATTATAGTGATATTATAACATTTTTTTGAATGGTGTAACAGTGTGCAGTGTTACTGAATGTCATGTCGTGTCGCTTGTGCAACATGATGCAAACAGAAGCACATTGCTGGAAAGCACACCTAGTCCAAAACAAGACAATAATTGACAGAAAGGTGTTAGCAGTCTGTACATCTCATCACCTACGTGTCCTGGCTCATTTTCCTGAAGTTTTCACTTGTCAGTGCTCTTTCCGGGAGCGATCTTCATGGCATGATCGTTTATTAATACTTCCTGTAGGTGACTAATTCTACCACACAGGCATGCGCAACCTTTTTAACAATACACACTGAGCATCTGCATACAACAGTGTATACTGTACAGAAAACTTTTATCCACAGCATGATGTATCACGTGAAACGACAGCCAGGGCTACGGTTTTATCCGTAGTGTTTTGATTGGCTTGTGAAAAGTAGTGTTCCAAAACAAAACAAAACATGGAGATGTTGTCTGAAGGCGTTTGTGACAGACTGCTTGACTCCGGCGGCGCTGAAGGAAGCGGAGGCTGACAAGTTCCTGCTAATGTTGACGACTTTCTGTTCTCAGAATGAGCCCATATTTATTTGAGCCAGGGTTAATTCTGTATAAAAGAGAAAATAAATACATATTGCATACATATATGCATTTCAGGTTGTCTCTAAGGGTTTGTCCATTTACGGGAAACGTTCATGTTTCCATATCAGAGAGCGTGCCAAGAAGAAGAACTCCACAATCCTATCCATAGAAGCTTCCTTAGATGAATTAGAAACAGTTCTTCTGTAGTGAAGCCTTTTGGAGCCTAATTTAAGTTTCAGTGTTTGATCTACAGGATACTCCTGAACCTCCTGAAAGCCAAATTAAAGACATGAGTCTGTATGTTAATGCGCTGCAT
Source organism: Leptodoras oyakawai (assembly GCA_024363135.1). Lineage (NCBI taxonomy): Eukaryota > Metazoa > Chordata > Actinopteri > Siluriformes > Doradidae > Leptodoras > Leptodoras oyakawai. The sequence goes on along the minus strand of JANCOA010000001.1, from coordinate 3,168,085 downwards.
AAATAATTAGAATCCCCACCATAAGATTTATAGCACTTCTCCAAATCACCGTCTCATTTTTTTTGTCATGTTTCCAACTGATAATTAGGATTAATGGCTCTGTTTGTGGAGCATTTCCTTCATTCTGGCTTTGGTAATTTGATTGTCTGAATGTGACACGCTGGCTTCATCTACATGTTAGACCTCCAGCAGCTCCGGACAGAGAATTCAGCACTCAAATGTGGGATGTTTCTAGGTAACCACGGGGAAGCTGGATAATGGCATACATGATGGAATCGTGGGAAAAAAACAAATGGCTTGATCTCAGCAGGATCGTTTTCTTGGCTATGAGTTTGATTCTCAGAATCGCAGGCGCAAGCAGCGGCGCTCCTCCAGCAGAAGTGTGTAAAAAATTCTCTCTGTTACAAAAAAGGGGTTTTTCAAGTGTTTGTTATGAATTCCACTGCTTGATAAGATTTATAGTGTTGCTAGAGAAAAGCGTGGAAACCTTTCCGATAGGGAAGCAGAATGCAGGGTTCTTCTAAAGGTTCCCTTATACAGATACGGTCAGTCAGTCAGTCATTATCTGTACCGCTTATTCCCAGTTACGGGGTCACGGGGGAGCCGGTGCCCAGCCGGCAA
>JANCOA010000001.1:3084626-3099232 GCA_024363135.1 Leptodoras oyakawai | reverse complement strand
TGATGCTCGGAGACTCTCACATGACTGCCTGGCTTTCCCTCAGGCCAATCTGTAATACGCCAAAAAGGTGAACTCAAGCTGAATGTCTGTCAAAATATGTTCATGTACCCAAGCTGTCACTCTAAAAGGGTGTTGTCATCGTGTAAATTAAACTTCTCCAGAGGTTGCTGAAAGAATGCTATTTATATAATAACTGAAATTTGTTTCCCTTTATAAAGCACTTTCATTTCAAATATTACCTCAAACAAACTTTTATGTGAAGAAGCCTATATATAGCCTAATTCATTACACCAAGGGAAAGTGTTTACCAGACTTTTCTGTTAGGTCATGACCTCCTGCCTTGAGGACAGAAATATGGAACGAATCTGTGCTTTGCTTGTTCAAGCAGCAACTCGCTTTGCTGCTGCTCGGCTCACCTGATATGATCTTTCTTGCAGTTACCGTGTAGTGGGTTTTTTTTTTTTTCAATACAGTTGTTTTCTTTACTCATTAGCCCCAACATTCATTGTTCAGTTATTTGTTGGCCAATTAAATTTTTGTAAAGAGCTGAAATGCTGTAGTATATAGAGGACATCATCAAAACATAACTGTAATTAAAGAGCTTGATATTATAGGGTGTGTGTTTTGTGGTCTGATATTCAGTGTGCGTGTATTGTTTCCTTTAGGAACTCATATGTGCGATTGCGACACCTGTGCACAAATACATGGGTCCACAGCACCAACAACCCCATCGACAAAGAGGAAGAAAAACCTGTCATGCTTCGGGTGAATTTGTCTGCTGTTGCTCAGATAGCTAAGATGACCCAGTGATGTTTGTGTATTCTTTCAATCAACTATGATTAGATGGTAAAAACAGATTCACCTTAAACCAGCATTTCTGAATGAAGTCTGTTGTCCCTGCTCCACCTAGATTGGCACATCTGCTATTAAAGAAGACAAGGAGGCCTTTGCTATCGTGCCTGTCCCCCCTGCTGAGGTTAGGGACTTGGACTTTGCCAACGATGCTAGTAAAGTGTTGGCGTCAATTGCTGGTAAACTGGAGAAAGGCACGATTACACAGAACGAAAGGAGGTAGGATCCTAATGCATGTTAGGCTAGGGTGAGGAAAGATTGAATGTGCAATGACGTAGTGTATGTTTATACCAGTAATCCAGTGTTATATACTCATAGGGGCCAGATTTTTGTTGTTTATTTTAAAGGATTAAACACCAGGCCCAGCTGCTCCAAGAATTTAAATAGCTGACTTATCATTACATGATCATATTGAATTAAATTGTTTGTGTGGTATTGCAAAGTTAAAAAAAAATATTTTTAATATTGGTAATACCTGGCTAGTTTTGGGCTTGGTATTCTGTTTATGTATGGTGTGGAAATGGAATGCTGTGCACATCATTTTCTCCATTCACTGCGAAAATAACTCAAATGTGTAATTCCTCTCCAATGCCTACGTCTGAATCTCTGCTTTTTTGCTTTTTTTCAATATTGCTGTATTGATATCAAATAGCAATTATCATAGGATGTGGCCACTAACGGACATGTGTCTGTAACAAGTAATACATTTTTTTGGCCCTAGATTACTGACTTTTGAGCCTTAGGGCCATCCTGATGGAATTATTCCTAATTGTAATCAGCATTGGAATGAGTTTGGATGGTCAGGGAGCAATCACATGATGATTATGAGTATATAAACAAAACAACATGTTAAATGAAATGTATTGTTACCTCAAACAAGTGTGGGACTTTGAGCTTGTGTGTGCATGAAAATCCGCTCACTGGACTTTAGAAATAAGGACACAGCATAGGCTCGGATTTATGATTGTGAAAGTGTTCAAGGCCCCTTATAATGATTTTGTTTCCAAATTTAGTAATAAATTATTAACATGTTATGAGATAATCTTGCCTGATGCCACAAGCAGAATTTTTTTATTATTCATCCAATAAAGATTGTGTGTAAGACTAGCATTATTGTACACATTGTTGTCTAATTCCTGATGAATGACATCACTACTTGTTGATCCTAAGTGGATGTGTTGATGGTCTTGTGCCTCTTTGTTTTCTCTGGGTGTTTGTTCAGGTTTGTCACCAAGCTGCTGGAGGATTTGGTGTTCTTTGTGGTGGACATCCCTAACAGTGGGCAAGATGTGCTTGAGATTATGGTAAACAAGCCGAGCCGAGAACGCCAGAAACTTATGCGGGAACAGAACATCCTCAAACAGGTAGAGCTCTTCTACATTACACTTTCCTTCAACAGATTATTTGCATTGTTACACTGCATGATGTGGACACATGCTAATTCCACTTGACTGTTATTGTGTGCTATCAGTCTTTTAGTCTTTGACATGTTTGTCCATGTTATCTTTTCTTCTCTCCTCTGTAGATCTTCAAGCTCCTGCAGGCTCCATTCACAGACAGCGGTGATGGGCCCATGCTCCGATTGGAGGAGCTTGGCGATCAGAGACACGCACCTTTTAGGCACATCTGTCGGCTGTGTTACCGAGTGCTCCGCCATTCCCAGCAGGACTACAGGAAGAACCAGGTGGGTGTCGCTAAAGGTCTTTACTCACCAATCAGCTCGGTTTTAAATACAACTGTAGCTTTCCAGATGTGCTGGATGATATAGGGTATGAGAGATTTTTTTTTGTTTTTTGGTCATATACCCTTGGAGAAGTTTAGTTTAGTCTAGAAGTTTATACAACAAAGAATGCATTCAACAGGTCAAGTCTTTGTATGTGTAGATTAGGTGTACATTTACGTGTCTTAGGTAATTTTGTCTTTTTCAAGATTTTTTCAGAATTAAGAGATTAGGAGAACTGCTTAATTAGGAGAATTAGACATAACTCATCGAGAGCCACCCTCCTTCCAGGCATCTTCACTAAGCTCCACCCCCTGGATCTGCAATGGCAGATCCATAGAGCAAGTTGTCCTCTTCAGGCACTTAATACTTTTGACCTGAGGTCATAGCTTAAACCATTATTTTTGTTATTATTTTCTACATATTGTGCAGATTATTTGTACAAGTAAAAAAGCTAAGGGGCTACAGTTTTGGCTTCATAGCCGAGCACTCGTGTTTTAGATCCAATGATGGAGCCACAGGGAGCCAGCTGATGAACGCAACAAAATCCAAACAGAACTGCCTTATATTTTATTAAGGTAATAAGAAAAGTTTCACAAAGCAATGTTTTGCACAGCTGATCCCAAGCATGTGCATTTCTTTCCCAACCTTTCACATCTGACTCAATAGACCACGCAGTAATTCTTCTCTTAATCGGGTCTCATGAGTAGACCCAGTTGACCTCCTCTGGTAATACATCCTGCATCCACATGAGTTTAAAATAATGCTGCTTTGCTTAGTTTCTGTTTGTGGAGGTTCAGTCTAAGGGTTTGAAAAGGCTGTGGAAGGGTTGAGATGCTGCTTACTAGGAAATGTGATAAGAATGATTGATAGATATTAGACCACATAAGATATCTCAAAATGACTGCAGGGTGGAGCTAACATGTCTGCATGTGGAGTTGCACTCCTTTAAAATGCTCGTTTGGTTTACTTTCATCAGGGATGGTTTTACTTGACTTAAAAATGCTCTACTTAAAGCAAAAGCATGTTGTAGTCAGGTTTTACTTTTGTGGACCATGATTGCACATCCCTGTACAGCATGTACTCCAGACTTTAATAATGTGAAAAATGGAACTAAAAACAGAACATGGACTCAGAGTCAGACTCTGAGGTCATAAATGCTTCCTGTGTCTCATTTACAGAATAACGCTGTTGTCTGACGGGTTGGTAAAATTGTCAAAAGACCAGAAAATCACATCCTTCTAATAGCAGCGAATTCTCAACTTCAACCTGGGGAGCTACTACAATCTTGATATGTACTGATTTTTATTTAAATAAAACCTCTCTCACACTTAAAAAAAAACCCCACAAAAATATATTAGCTAGAGGTAATAAAATCTGGTGAGGTCTAGAGAGTTCACTCTCCCAAGCCACTCACTCTGCCACGTCACGCAGAGTCTGTATTGTCACGATGCCACACAGGAACCACAGCACAAAAAACAGTTGGGCAAAATGAACACCGTTGTTCTCGATGAGAGCAACATGAAAAGAGAAAGAAAGCCTTGCAGATACTTGTTTCAATCACATGGCAACTCGAGCCACTGTAAGCTTTGGCTTATTGTAGACAACAATATCACAAGAAAAGTGAACTTATTAGCACCAGCCCTGATAACACTCCTATATATGTTGCTTTTGCTCGTCAGATAAACACATGGACCAGTCAACAATATCATATTAGTTGTGCAGGATTTATTGAATACTTGCTGACCTGGTTGGACCCCTCTTGGTGCAGGAGTACATTGCCAAGCAGTTCCGGTTCATGCAGAAGCAGATCGGCTATGACGTGCTGGCCGAGGACACCATCACGGCGCTCCTACATAACAATCGTAAGCTGTTGGAGAAGCACATCACCGCAGCCGAAATTGATACCTTCGTCAGCCTTGTGAGAAAGAACCGTGAGCCGAGGTGAGAAGCAAAGGGGCGGAACTGGTTTGTGCTCAATGCATGGACAGATGCTTTAAAAAAAAGGAGGAAGGAGAGAAAATGGATAACTAGTAATCACCTAGACAAAACATAATAGAAAAGGGATATAGGGGAAAGGGCAGGTTGTGCTTAAATAATTATGTCTGTAATCAAACACAGTGGTTACTGTCTGTTTTGTGATTTATAGTCCAAAACAAAACAAATAATGCCAGTAATACAGAGCATTGAATAATAGAAAAGAGCCACCACCAGCACAGCTCTATGCAGGTTAATAGCCTTTAATAGAATAAGAGGTGTGATAACACTTTACTTATTTTTCTTGTGTGTGTACACAGGTTTCTGGATTACCTCTCTGATCTGTGTGTGTCGATGAATAAGTCCATCCCTGTCACACAGGAGCTGATTTGTAATGCAGTGCTGGACCCAGCTAATGCCGACATCCTCATAGAAACCAAGTGAGCTCTTACTTGTGCCTTTTTACCTCATGTGGCTGTATCTTTACATCTATATCTGCACAAAGGTAGATCTGGCAAGCTCACACACATCAGTCACTACCTACATACCAACAGATAACTGCATCTGTTCTAGACAAACCTGTTATGATTACAATGATGACAGAATTTCTGCATCCTCTCCTCTCTGTGCACACTGACTTAAGTGTTGTGTGTCCAGCTTAGCATAAATTTATACCAAACGGCTTTTTTCTTCTCTCAGACTTGTGTTATCTCGCTTTGAGATCGATTCTCTGACTGTCGGAGAGCCTCCATTGGAGGCAGAGGAAGATGTGGAAGAGGTGTGGTTGTTTTGGAGAGACAGTGGGAAAGAAATCCGCAGCAAGAGCATCAGGGAGTTGGCACAGGATGCCAAGGAAGGCCAGAAGGAAGACCAGGAGGTTGTCAGTTACTATAGGTACTGTCTGCTCGAGTGGCACACAGGACGAGTAAACAAACACAAGTACATCTTAGAAATGTTATCAGAGTAACACAAAGGGATACACTGAATCAGAAGAAAAAAGTGACCATGGAATGATGTAAATATGATTTCATGAAAAAGTGGAATTTTTTAAGAGCACCTGGTTTGATTCTCCTCAGGTACCAGCTAAACCTGTTTGCTCGCATGTGCCTCGACCGCCAGTATCTGGCCATCAACAAAATCTCAGGTCAGCTGGATGTGGACTTGATCCTGCGCTGCATGTCAGACGAGGACCTGCCCTATGACCTGCGCGCTTCCTTCTGCCGCCTCATGCTGCACATGCATGTAGATCGTGACCCCCAGGAACCCGTCACGCCTGTGAAATATGCCCGACTGTGGTCCGAGATCCCCTCTAAGATCGCCATCGATGAGTACGGCCAGATTTTTATCTCTGAGCTTCCCTATAAAACCATCATTATTGCGCATTCTCATATAGATTCTCAGAGCCACATATTTATTTTTGATAAGAAAATGTACAAGAATTATTGTGTACTACTGAACAAATTGCAGGCTTAAAAACCTAAGGTTAATTTTTATGCATTTGATTTTTTAAATCTTTCAGTTATGATAATGACGGCACCACCAGAGATGAAATTAAGGAGCGTTTCGCTCTCACAATGGAGTTTGTTGAGAATTATCTGAGAATTGTTGTCTGCCAGAATGTTCCCTTCTCTGACAAGGAGAAAAACAAACTCACTTTCGAGGCAAGTTTCCACAGGCTCCACATTTCAATACATCATTTTGATCATAACTCACAGACTGAATTTGTTATTTTGTCCCGTCCAGGTTGTGAACTTGGCCCGGAACCTCATCTACTTCGGCTTCTACAACTTCAGTGACCTGCTGCGGCTGACAAAGATCCTGCTAGCTATATTAGACTGCGTGCACGTCAGCACGATATATCCCATCAACAAAATGGAGAAAGGCGACGAGAACAAAGGTGATGTTTAATTAAACTGTCACCTGTGCAAATGTTTCATTATGGTTTTATATACTTCTCCATGGACGTGTCTCTTCATCTCTGCAGGTAGTAATGTTATGCGGTCTATCCATGGAGTCGGGGAGCTGATGACCCAGGTTGTGCTACGGGGAGGCGGCTTTCTGCCCACCACTCCTACAACACCCCCGGACGGAGAGGTGGGCAAGACCCAGACGGAGCCTGAGAAGGAGGACATCCTGGTGATGGACACCAAGCTGAAAATCATAGAGATCCTCCAGGTATCATTCACTATTGCATCCATTCACTGGGTCCTGGGTACATGTTTAGTGTGTGTAAAGCCTTTGAATAAGTATTCAGCATTTGAATACTTGAATAAGTAGTATAAATATTAAAATATTGGACCCATTATAAGCCTCATTCTTGTCTTTTTGACTGTAGTTTATCCTGAACGTGCGTCTGGACTACAGGATCTCATGCCTGTTATGCATTTTTAAAAAAGAGTTTGATGGAAGCAACACTCAGACCGACCCTCTGCCTAACGCTAACTCTAATGGTAACACTGGTGCCAATGCTGCTGCTACTACAGCTACCGCTAATGGGGATGGGCCTAATAGTATTCCAGGTGAAAACTTGAACTTAAGAGCCTATTTTGTTTGTTTGTTTTTTGTTCTCGTACTTTGTTCATTCGCTTCACTTTTTGACTTTTACAGCACTAGATTTTGAGAAAATCGAAGAGCAGGCCGAGGGGATCTTTGGTGCAAGGTGTGAAGATGCCATAGTCCATAAAAAGATCTGTTTTTTTGTGTCTATATACACATACATAAGTACATACACATACCACAAAGCCTCCACAAAACATGTTTAGTTCTTTGTCCTGGTATTTTAAAGATTGCTTGTTGTTATCCACTCAGCGAGGAGAACACACCACTAGACCTTGATGACCATGGAGGCAGAACGTTTCTGAGGGTTCTTCTGCACCTCACCATGCATGACTACCCTCCTCTGGTGTCTGGGGCTTTACACCTGCTCTTCAGACACTTCAGCCAGAGACAAGAGGTTCTCATGGCTTTCAAACAGGTATCTCTCACTCACTCACTCACACACACACACACACACACACACACACACACACACACACACACACACACACACACACACACACACAGTTTTCAGAGAGGTTTAGTGTTACTGTTGGCTCAGTAAGTGTCTGAATAAAACTCTTTCCCTTTTTCTTTGTTTCTCAAAAGGAAATTTCCATTCGTTGCATAACCTGCTAATTCTAACCTAAGCCTAACCCCCCCCCCCTCTCTCTCTCTCTCTCTCTCTGTGTTTCTCACTGTATCTTCAGGTCCAGCTCCTGGTGACTAGTCAGGATGTAGATAACTACAAGCAGATAAAGTCTGACCTAGACCAGCTGCGCTCCATTGTGGAGAAGTCTGAGTTGTGGGTGTACAAGCGCCAGGGGGAGGATGCACTGGACGGAGGCGACGGTCCGTCTGAATCTGACCACAAAAAGAAGGTTTTGAGGAGTTTGGACCTTTATACACAAATGAAATATAATCCCATTGTTTAATCCCTGAGACCCACCCCAAGATATGTTACTGCGAATTGTTCTTAGCATTAATGATCAGTGGACCAGATTGAATTCATTACTGTGAAGTATATATTGGTTAACGGCGTAGATGTCTTATCACGTGTGTGTTGAATTATTGATTAGATTCTAATCATGTTTACACTTCTCAAGGTAACATGTTTAAATTATTTATCCAGGAGCAGTATTTCGTCTTTGGAAGGGTTACGATTTAATTCAAATTTAAATCACTTTATTTAATGTAGGTCCATTACCCATGTTCACCTTAAAATAATTATAAAAAAAAAACAAAAAACAACAACAACATTTTTCCCCCCTTGGCTCAACACATAGCCGGTGATTTTGGCACGGCTATCAGCTGTTTGGATTGCTTTTGAATAATTACTGTGTTTGAAAGTGGACTGTTTTCACTCTTTGTGCAGGGTGACTCAAGTGGCATGGAGAAAAATAAAACGGAAAGCACCAGCAGCTATAATTACAGGGTTGTCAAGGAGGTAAATGTGCCTTATTTCTATAGTCAACACACACACGCACACACACACACACACACACACACACACCTGCAAACCCATTCAAAGCAGTGCCAGTATGTAGTGGTGAAGCGGTTGTTACAATCTAATATGGCCAAAGACAATGAGTTGACATGGAGGCATTTTTTGGTTTTAGAACAATGCATTTACTCACTGATGTTTCATTTCACACTCTTGGTCATTCCTTCTCATTCTCTCCTACTCATACTTTAGTTTGCCTTCTGTTGATATTTTGTTGAAATGTCATGATCTGTGATGACTAACTGCAGAATACCAACATGCTTTTATAAGTAAAAGGAAAAACTCCATCTTTTTTTCTCACTCTTGCTGTTTGAAGATCCTTTTAAGGCTCAGCAAGTTGTGTGTTCAGGAGGGAGCATCAGGGAAAAAGAGTAAGAAACAGCAGCAGAGGTTGCTGAGGAACATGGGAGCTCATACAGTGGTGCTTGAACTACTTCAGATACCCTACGAGAAGGTGAGATTTCGTATGAGAAATTTCTTGCTGTCAGAAATATCTCACGAGTGTCAGGATGTGGTAAAATCTGCTGCTGAACAGATATCGTAAGATAATGTATCTGAGAGGTCTGTTAGGACCCTGTTTTGGGGAGAGGTTAAAAAAAAACCCAACAACTACTGAATGCAGTAATGACGTATGCTTGGTTTGGCAGGGTGAGGATATTAGAATGCAGGAGATAATGAAGCTGGCTCATGAGTTCCTCCAGAACTTCTGTGCTGGGAACCAGCAGAACCAAGCCCTTCTCCACAAGCACATTAACCTCTTCCTCAATCCAGGGGTGAGTTCTTATAAATCAACATCTGTGCTAAATGGGGGGGGGAGGGGGGGAGTCCTGCATGGCTTTTATGGGGAACTCCATATGGGTTATCCAACATCTAGGACATGTCCTGATAGGCCTGATGAGGTCGATAAGACATTCTGATACTCTGCAGTGGAATACGTTTCCATAACAAATGGAGCTACTAAACACCTGTACAGAAGGTTGCAGTGATACGGAGTAGTTAGAAGCATAGCATGGCCTCTTGGGCAATACTGAGTCTGTTAACCTGTCTAAAGAAAATAATTTATAGATAATTCCATATGTAGCGTTCAAATTTAACCCCTGAATTGTCTTATGATCTAGCATCTGAATATGATCTTAGCACTATATACTCGCAATATTTAAGCGATATCACATAAGAGAGTGTGCTGTTGTACTGAATATCAGCACAGCTGTGATTCGTTTGTAGGCACGAGGCTACAAGCCAAGTTCTGAAGATACTCACAGCTGTGCATGAGTATAACAGCACTCCTTCTCGTGTGATGTTTCATTTATACAACAGTTCTACAAGCACCATTTATTACTTAACAGCAATAAGCGACAACAGATTATGATTTGTTTGTTAATCATTTATTTGGCTCCACCAATACAAACACTTCCACATCTGGACTGAGACTAGACTGTTGCCAAGCAACACACAAACATTTTCCTGCACACTAGCTTGCTACTCTGTGTAGGTCTACACATTACCACAGAAGAAAATTAATAATTAATTTAATAAATGACGTCTAATACATTTAAATAAAATGTCATTTGTGGAAATATGTTCATCTTTGCAGTGCAAAGTTTGTTACAGTCTAAGAGAGATAAGGATCATTAATGTACTGCAGTACCAGTTGTGTTTAGCTGTGACCCTGCTCTCCCTCTGTAGATCCTAGAGGCCGTTACCATGCAGCACATCTTCATGAATAACTTCCAGCTGTGCAGCGAGATAAACGACCGCGTTGTGCAGCACTTTGTTCACTGTATCGAGACGCATGGCCGCCATGTTCAGTACCTCAAGTTCCTACAGACCATTGTCAAGGCCGAGAACAAGTTCATCAAAAAGTGCCAGGATATCGTGATGGCAGAGGTGGGTTCAGGTACTTTTATTATACATTTTTTAAGCCTAATGCTCATTTCATTCTTCCCTTCTTTATGTCCATCTACCTGGATCCTCCTCGTTGTAGTTGGTGAATGCCGGAGAGGACGTATTGGTGTTCTACAATGACCGAGCCTCGTTCCAGACACTGGTGCAGATGATGCGTTCAGAACGAGAACGGATGGACGAAAACAGCCCGCTTATGTACCATATCCACTTGGTGGAGCTGTTAGCTGTGTGCACCGAAGGCAAGAACGTCTACACAGAGATCAAGTGCAACTCACTGCTGCCCCTGGACGACATCGTCCGAGTCGTCACCCATGAGGACTGCATCCCTGAGGTCAGAACACTTGTTTTCAATCTACAGTTTGTTCAAGACACTGGAGCTAAGTAATTCCAGTAATTCCAATCCCAGTAATTTACATGTTGAACAAGCAATGGGAATGCTAGTTTTAAAGCAATAATTACAAATCATGTAAGTAATAAATTGTAACTGACATCTGGCTTTATTATTAAGAGGCCAAACCTGATCTCTGTCTAAATGGGATTGATCAGATTTTAACTTGACATTAGATTAAACTACTGAAAAAAGGGAATTCTGGTGAGTAAAGATTTAAATAAATTCTCAGAAAATGTAATAACTTGAATTTTGAACAAGCCGTCCTCGTTTTAAGAGCTACCACACATCTGATCTTTTGATCATTTTTGTTTTTGTTCCTGGCTGTTATCAAAATTTACATCCTTATATGGTGATTGTTGGAAATACATTTTATAATAGCATATTAAATAAAATATAAGGTGTATAAGATTATTAAGTTTTGTGTGTACATACTTATCTAGGCACTGTTTATCAGTCTTTCCTAGAATTGTCTTGTCTGCCTGCAGGTGAAGATCGCATACATTGACTTCCTAAACCACTGCTACGTAGACACAGAAGTGGAGATGAAGGAGATCTACACAAGCAACCACATGTGGAAGCTGTTTGAGAACTTTCTGGTTGATATATGCAGGGTAAACTCCTCTGAAACAGCTTCTGAACCTTGATTCTCTAGTTTGTCAGATACAAGATGTTTTCAGCACAAACTAATCCACTAGCCGAGAGCAAGGTGTGATGAAACGCATTATTTATTTTTTTTATCTGAGAAAGATGATTTTGTAGGGTTATTTAAAGTGCAAAAGAGAAAAACAGGAAGGGCGGCCACTAATGGGAGCTATATTTAAATTTTTGTGGAAGTGAGGTGTCTTAAGATACTTTGTAGTTTCAAAGTCAAGAGTTCAGAGAAAACCTGGTCCAGGAACAGGTGTTTGTAGAATTCCTGTTCAGCAGATATGACCATACCATAAGGACCTCTTTTTGTAGAATACATTTATACGTGTTAGAATCCCTTAACCAGTTTACTACCAGTTGATAAGATTATTTACTTTAAACCCGTGACACGGAGTTCGTTTTTAGAGAGACTTTGAGTGCAAGATAGTGTCATGCATGTTGTTTCGTGTGATCTTTGCGTCATTGTGCTGCTATTGCAGACACAGGAAGGGTGAATCAGAGCCATGTTCTGACTTTACTCAGCATGGCCTATGCATTGTGTTAATTCATGCACCATGTTTTCTTTTATGTTGTATCCAGGTCTGCAACAACACCAGTGACCGCAAGCATGCTGACTCCATGTTGGAGCGCTACGTCACTGAAACGGTCATGAGCATCGTCACCACTTTCTTCAGCTCCCCCTTTTCTGATCAGAGCACTAGTTTACAGGTAATCACAGTCAGACGCTTCTATACCGCCCCGAGGTTCCACTTTCTCTTTGTGAGACACAAAACCGCATTAACATAGTAGCGTTATAAAAAAGCTATCTTATACGTTCTTATTATGTTCGAAGTATGGCTCCTTTTGACAGTTAAGCGTAATGATTAATTCATTTGAAGACTTCGGTATCGGTATATTCTTCATATCTGAAGACTTCGGTTTGTTTAATAAATGAAGCAGCGTTTTTTTTTTATCAATTTGACCACACCCTTCCCCATCTAGATTGCACGTCACATGTATGCAAGTACCAGTAACCCGTCCTTCTCAAAACGCCCCCACCGCACATCCTGGTGTTCCTCCACGTCTCACATCTGACACACACACACACACACACACACACACACACACACACACACACACACACAATCAGAGGCTCACCAATTTCTTCACACAAACGCATACCACACACATGCACACAGTTCTTAAGAAAAGGCTGACTACTTGGATTGAGTCACAGCTTTCCAAGAACTCAGACTATGCATTGCAAAGTTTTCCAAAAGCAGTCAAGCCAGTCATTGGGTACACTTGCTTGCACTGCTGGTGCACGCACACACACACACACACACACACACACACACACACACACACACACACACACAAGCATGTGCGCACACACTCTGTACAAGCCTGTATGTGAGCCATTAAACAGATCCAGACTTCCCACATATCTCTTTTGCAACATTGCAACCTTACTAGTGCGGTTAGGTCTTGCATGGCAGCCAAATGGTTTTATTGTTTGTGAGTGTGTGTGTGTGTGTGTGTGCGCGCGCACATATAGGAATGTGTCTTTACACACTTGGCTGGGTGCAAACATCTCAGAGGTTCTCAGAGGTAATCGCCTAATTATTACTGTTGACTGGCTCAGCTGTGCTTGGAAAGTGTTATCACTTTACTTGGGGGTTTAGTGGGTACTCAACTCCCTGGCTATGCTGACTTTAGTAAAAACCACACACCTTGTATGAATGAATGAATAAATGTATGTGATGATTAAAAATTCACGTAACACTTCACAGCAACCATTATATACAGGTTAAATCATCAAGGATTAAAACACAGTAAAGCCCTAAAGCTTATTTCCATTGAGGTCCTTCCTTTGCCATCCCTCCTGTGCGGCGTCCTTACAGTATCTTTAACTTAGGATTCAAACCCCTATTTGTCTGAATACTCCTCCGGATTGAACTTAATCCACATGTGCTGACAGCTGTTTCCTGCTCATGAGGACTTTACGAGGAAGTGATTTTGTTTCACCATTTGGCTTCTGATCAGAAGAGATTTGAGTCAAACTGAATGCTTTTTTTGTTTCTCATATGAAAATGGAAAGCACTTGAATAAACATATTCTCAAACATTAACAGGATACAGATTATAAAACATTGTAATTTTTCATGTGTATGACATGGTTTTTCTTAAGCAGAAATACGTTCAGGAAGTTTTTTTTTTAAAGACATTCTAACCTCATGCAGGCATGTTCGTAACTTAAAGCAGGTTTTGTCCCGAGGTGCTGAAACGTTTTCCAGTGAAGACAAGCACCGAATGGCTCTCTTTCTCTCAGATCACGTAAACAATTGATGTCAACGGAAGCTCAAACCCTTTAAACCAAAAAGAAACATTACGGACATTCAAAGATAATTAGTCTGATAAAAATCTGGCATACAAATTTTACTGGTCTGTTCTTTCTTAGATGAACCAGAAACCAGAAGTCAGGTTTGAATCAGAACTGTGCTCTGTCTTATATTGTTTAAGGTTGTTAATTAAAAAAATGAAATAAAATAAAAGATGTCTGACAGCAATAAGGACTACCCCCCACCCCCCACCACACTTCACTCCTTTCCCTGAAGTGAGGTGTGGTGACATCATCTGACTTTGCTGGTACAGGCCTCCCTCCTGGGCAAACTAATAGAAGTATTGCACAGTATAGTGTGGTGACATCTTTGGCTTGGTTAGTCATATTTCTAGTAAGCCTGTCTGGGGCTCTAAGCTTGACAAATCCGAGGAACTTTCATTTCTTCCTTATTCATGCTATAACCCTTCAGGCACATGAGTTGAGTGTGTGTCTTTTTTTTTTTTTTTACTTTAGCACACACTCCTTTCCTGCTAGTCAGTGATTATCAGTTTTAAACAGGTTTATGCAAGCTATGAATTAAACACAATTTGGAAAGTCATCATGTCATTTTCTGTACCGCTTATTCCCAGTTACGGGGTCACGGGGGAGCCGGTGCCCAACCGGCAACTCTGAGCACAAGGGCAGGAACCAACCCTAGACAGGGCGCCAATCCATCGTAGGGCTCATACACACACACATTCACACTCACATTC
>JANCOA010000001.1:3029438-3040159 GCA_024363135.1 Leptodoras oyakawai | reverse complement strand
TGTATAATCAACCCTAAAAAGTTTTAATACTGACCCAGTGAATGGTTTCTCTAAATGTACACTCAATTCTCTCTCTCTGTCTCTGTGTCTCTCTCTCTTTTCTTGATGTAACTGATACACTGTAGGGAAAGTAGGGAAAGTGATTTAACAGTGCAGATAATGAGCAGCTGCAAAGCGATGGAATATAAACAGTTTAGTCTGGAAGGGTTTTTTTTTCTTCTTCGTTTGGTTGTCACAGCTTTCTGTGCTGGTCTTGCACCATAGTTTACACATTGTGTGCATGCGTGTGTGTGTGTGTGTGTGCGCGTGTGTGCGTGCATGCGTGTACTGGAGATAATTTTCTAACATGCTACAGGGCTTATGTAACACAGAATTGTACATGTTATATTAGTGGGGATAAATGCATTTCTCACTCTGAACTAGAGATATTGTGGAACGCTGACTGATCTCCATAGCCTTTCTTCAATATGCAGGGTTGTGTAGTTTGTTTGCTTTAAGCAAATTGTGTGTTTGTGTGTGTGTTTTTGCAAAAGGTGTGCAATAAGGTGATCTTCCTGATGAGTTTCGTGGGAAATCGGGGGACGTTCACACGGGGTTATAAGGCCATGATCATGGATGTAGAATTCCTGTACCACCTCCTCTACCTCATCATCTGCATCCTGGGTGTCTTTGTACATGTCTTCTTCTACAGCCTGCTGGTAAACACACACACACACACACACAAACACATGGATACACGAATATCTGCACTGTCTTACACGTTATACTGTACACACTCACACACACACACACACACACACACACACACACTGCCCTCCTTCCCCGACCACATTGTCTTTTCTGTCCAGTTGTTTGATCTGATCTATCGGGAGGAGACTCTGCTGAATGTGATAAAGAGTGTGACGAGGAACGGCCGCTCTATCGTTCTCACCGCCGTGCTCGCACTCATCCTGGTCTACCTGTTCTCCATTGTCGGCTACATTATCTTCAAGAACGACTTTATTCTGAACGTCGACCGAATCCCGAATAAAACACTCGGTATGGACAAAAAAAAGGGGCTACATTATGGTTACTAACATCAGATCGGGATGTTTACTGTGACAAGATTACACTACTCTCTGTAAGGTGTTTTTTGTTGACTGGATTGTTTCTACTTTATTATCATTGGCTGTTTGTCCGGTCTAACAGAGCGACCTGCCACTATGATGAGCGAGTTCCTGTCGGGTGGGGTTTGTCACAAGGAAGGTGGTGGGGAGAACTGCTCAGCAGAAGCCACAGTGGAATGTAAGTACACTCATTAACAATGTGTACTCAGTCCCATTCACAGGAGAACACGTCATTCCCATGAAGAGTGTCCTGGAACACAGGAGTTGTCTGATTTGAGGTGTCAAAGGTTAGTTGATCTGGAGAATATTAGGAGGAGTGACCTTAGGCATTACTTTTAATGAGCAGGTCAGAGCAAAGGTTTGACCTGGGTTTAAAAATCAAGCCAGTAAGTCCAGGATTTTGTCTGATCATGTGGTCTGATCTGTCTGAACCAGCGCTGCACCACGTGGATACCGCATGTGTCTTCTGGAGCGTAATTAGATTTATTCCTATTGCAAATTTTCAACATTTCTTTTAACACCAGTGATTATCAAATCAACATTGATTATCAAAACCTAATTGTTAAAAAACGTAATACTGGTTATGATAGAAAGGTGTGAGAAACACACAGTGCATCACAGTGTGCTGTGTCAGTGTCCCCTCTACACCACCGAAAGCTCCTACAATGGGCGCTTGAGCATCAGAACTGGACCATGGAGCCGTGGAGGAAGGTGGCCTGGTCTGATGAATCATGTTTTCTTTTACATCATGTGGAGGGCTGTGTGTGTGTGTGTGTGTGTGTGTGTGTGTGTGTGTGTGTGTGTGTGTGTGTCACTTACCTGTGGAAAAGATGGCATCAGGGTGCACTATGGGAAGAATAAGCAGTGGAAGCAGTGTGATGCTCTGGGCAATGATCTGCTGGGAAACATTGGGTCCTGGATTCATGGAGGCCCCAGCTCACAACTCGCAGATCACAGCAGAGTTAAATGATCTGCTGGTTTTATTTTTTTACTTTGTTATGGTATTTATTGTGTGTGTGTGTGTGTGTGTGTGTGTGTGTGTGTGTGTGTGTGTGTGTGTGTTTTCAACTAGCTGTGGCAGCAGTAGTGATAGAAGATAAGGAGCGAACGTGTGACTCTTTGCTCATGTGCATTGTGACTGTACTCAGCCATGGCCTCCGTAGTGGTGGAGGAGTCGGGGATGTGTTACGAAAACCTTCAAAAGAGGTACAACACAGAAAACACAGCCTTTACCTCCTAGTCATGCCTAGGACTAGCACTACTGAGGCATACATTATCTAATAACCACATCACTTTTGCAAATATTCTCTAATGTAGTCTCAAAAAGTATGTTGAAGTCCATCAAGTTTAGTAAGTAAGTAAATATTCTCTAACGTAGTCTCGTAAGTAAGTTGCTCTATATAAAAGGCTCTGCTAAATTCTGTAAATAGAAACAAGTATTAAGCAACTTATTTTGAGTTTATTATCAATCACACGCAAGATTATTCAGTCTGTTTTAGATGTTTTTATGCATTATAAGTTATACAATGCCTTGGCAGATAACTAGCAAATAATTGTAAGAATATAAACACAATTATCTGACATTTCTTTACTATGAATAGGTTTAATAATTTTAGATTTGGGTTCTTGTAATTTATAGCAGGAAATACTAGATACTTGTTATGTTATCATTAACTATGCTAATGGAATTTTCACTTGCTAAGAAGTCTGTTTTGCAGTGCATGGAGTCTAGAGGTTTATCATCAAGGACTTTGTCAGAACAGAGATGGAAACATTTAGCCTTGAGGGATTAAAAAAAGTGAAGGTCATTTTTCAATGAATACACAAGTCCAACCAGTGGTACTGGATCAATTTGAATGGCTCTGTGGCATCGTGCTTTGCTGCCTCTCCACCCTCCTCCTTCTGCTTTCTTCTTCCTTCTTTCCAGGAGCCTTTGTTTGCAGCCCGAGTGATCTACGACCTGCTCTTCTTCTTCATGGTAATCATCATCGTCCTAAACCTGATCTTTGGTGTGATTATCGACACGTTTGCCGATTTAAGAAGTGAAAAGCAGAAGAAAGAGGAGGTCCTCAAGACCACCTGCTTCATCTGTGGTGAGTGGACACACACACAGGCCCTGTTTTTGATAACACACATTAATAAAAAACAAACAGTACAACACGATGGCGTCCGGTATGAAATGATCCACTTGTGTACGCACTTCTTCAGAATTACTTGCACTAAATTTGTGCATAAATGTTGCTACGTTTCATCTCCAAGGCATGTTATCCGGAAGTCCTTATTAAGCGGCTGACCCAACTGTCAGGCACAGAATGAGAGGTTTTCACTCGGTGTAAACATCGAGGCGCTCCTTTCTTCCCAGAAGATTTAGTCATGGTTGCCTCTGTGGAGGAGTGTTTTCTCTGGTTCACACACGAGAGAAGTCACATGGGGGGCATGAATCATGAGTGCTCTTGCTGTGAAAGAACAGTTCACTCGGCTTGTGCTCGTTAAAACCATATATGATGGCAAAAATGCTTCCTGTGGCCTTCATCACCTTTTAACATGAACGTTAGTTCCATGATGTTCAGTTTGCTGGTGCTGATGATGCAACCTCACTCCACTCATCTGTTATCATTTAGAAAAATACCCTTTTGTAATGGTCACAAGACTCATCACGTCCACTTACTTATGACACACACACACACACACACACACACATACACACATACACACACACACACACACACACACACACACACACACCATAAGCCCCACTTGTATGTTGACTACTTACTTCCCTTATCAGCAGGAGCTGTAGGAATAGTGAAACTGAAATAATGGAACAATTTTCCAGCTTCTCATCTGGGGGTGTCATTTTTTTTTTTTTTTTAAAGTAATGCAGTGATAAACCTGTTATCTGGTGAGGAGAACCTGGAGGATCACTGACTGGTTTTAAACTTCCTGCTGTCATTCTAATGTGTGTTCCATCCTATAAAACTGTGATGTAATGTGTGTGTGTGTGTGTGTGTGTGTGTGTGTGCGCGCGCCTGCACTCACAGGCTTGGAGAGGGACAAGTTTGACAACAAGACGGTCACATTCGAGGAACACATCAAAGTGGAGCACAACATGTGGCATTACCTGTTCTTCATCGTGCTTATTAAAGTGAAGGACTCGACCGAGTACACGGGACCTGAGAGCTACGTTGCTGAGATGATCAGGGTAAGACCGTTTTGCGAGTGACGAAAGCCTTCATGGCTAAATTTAATTAATTATCCTCAAGCCCCAGTCCTATCAGCACTAGAGATGGTCACCCATCTGCCACTGTTAAAATGTCATGTTTTGTCCATACACTCACGTGTGAACGCTCACGTCTCGTCGTTCTTTCAGTGAGCAAGTCTGTCAGCATGACGGCGTAGCAACAGTCGGCACATGCCTTTTTAATGTACCGTAAATGAACCACAGAATCATGATCTGGAAACTTGTACAAACTCACATACAACTCTGCATGCGCTTTGCATCATATGCAACAGCTTTAGATCAGCTCTAAGGTTTGTTGGAATATGTGTACGTAGCATGACGCATTTGAAATGACAACAAAGCCTTTGACAGTAAAACCAGAATCAAAGCCCACTCAGACACATTCATTTAGAGACTTCCAGAAACTCTGCCGCTTTGCATAGACGTAAGCTGTCTTTTTCTGACTGTAAATCTGACCAGGTTTCTTTCCTCTGCATTGTTGTTGTGTCTTATTATAGTTAAAGCGTGGATTTGTAGATTTAAGACGAGTTAAAGGCTTTCTCTGAAATTCACCTATAGAAGTTGTTTAAAATGAGCAAATCCTGTTGCGTCTGCTCTGGCTACCCGAAAAAACACTCGGATTAATTCACGAACTACAGATAAGAGTGGGGCGGTGTAGACGGTCCAGTTATGAATCACTGGAATGAGAGAACCCGTATGAGTTAGGGGCGGCTGCTCCTTAGAGAGAGCAGTCTACTTTAGCTGGGTATTTTCCGCTACATTCCACTCAGTAAATCCTTTCTCTTGACCCCGTGTCAACCCACCCGGTTATGTAACGAGCTAAAAGAACTCGTTTTTTTTTGCCCTAAATCTGAGCTCTATTACCCAATCTGTCTGTCTGCATTAAAACTCGGAGCTGTCTTGGCAGAAGCTCGGAATGTGTTAATCCATGAGAGAAGCTATCTAACGATTCAACACACAAACACACATTTTATTTCAGTAGAATGGTCAGAAGAGCAGGAGTTGGCCCTGTGACTGCAGCTAAGCTGTGTGGGAATGTCTCTGTCTTTTCTGTGTGTGTGTGTGTGTGTGTGTGTGTGTGTGTGCGTGTGTGTGCGTGCGTGTGCTCTGCTCCAAGAAATAAAGAACACCTTTGAAGATTACCTCAACTTCCTTGAAAAATATTTTTTGCCCCCTGTAACAATCTCAGTGAGATGTTCAGTGAATTCCACTCTGTGACAGAACAGCTCCTGGAAAGCATCATCCCCCTGAAAAAGGGGACAGGGAAGCACCTTAAAGGGGATTCTGTACTCAGCTTTATCACGCACTGTCCCTTTTTTTACTTTCCGTTTTTTTCAGTAACCCGAAATCAGCTCACTTTATGGCATCAGCAGCGCAGCACTAACATTATTGGGTGCGGCGTGGAGTTTTATAGAAGGAAAAGTGTGCAGGAAAGCCCCTACTTTACCACTGGTTTCTGTCCTGACGCAGTCATTACACTGGTGACACAGTTTCTGATCCGCCAGGCACTGGCCCAGTTCCTGAGCTGTCTTATGAGGAAGCACCTGACCTGAAGATTAGCCAGGCCTTTGCTTCACATCTCTCACACACACACACACACACACACACACACATAGCCATACCCACCCACTCACTGCACACACACACACACACACACACACACACACAAAGGCCAAAAGGCTGGAACACATTCATTAATAGGCCAGTTCCCTTGTAACTTATTCACCATTTATAAATGTTTCATGTGCAGGGACACTGTAAACTATCCGTGGGAACAGCACTGCATGATGATACACAGAAATGATGTAATCCATAAAGACAAATTTTTAGTTGAACACCAGACATTTCTTGAGGAACAGGATGGGATGGGTGGAACTTGTTCAGCGGTACACTGTATACACTGGGTGAATTCATCAGTGTGTAGTGTATGGCACATATGACCTCCTACTTGTTGATTAAAGCCAGAATAAAAAGTCAGAATGCATATCAAAAATACACACACACACACACACACACACACGCTCCTGTGGTGAGCAGCGAATAGGTTTTCAGCTTTCACTTCTGAGTGCAAAAGGAGATAAATGAAGTGATAACATAGTGGGCTTACTTATCGTTTGGCCACATGACCACTGAAATTGCTTGCAGCGTCACTGGAAGAGAGCTTCTGGTAAATCGCGTCGTTGTCGTCGTTATGAGGAGCTCGACTGACGTCTGCACCCTTTGCTAGCGCAAACGTCGTATAACAAACCTTCTCATGATTGTGTGGTGTTGTTTTAGCCGAGACAGGACAGGTGATGAATAATTGAACCACTCTGGTTCAGTAAATGTGAACCTGGCAATCTGTGATCTAGTTGTCTCACTGAAATTTTGTATGTGCCTGTCACACAAATATTGCCGTATAGATGTGTGTAGGCAGGTTCAAAGGGACTGATTTTGGGTCTGACGTTGTTGCTCTTCAGACCACAGCACGTCCTGTGTGTGTGTTTGTGCGTTAGTGTGTCTGTGTGTGGTATTAGTAATGAAATTCACACTTCCTTCATTTCCATTGAAGCAGCAGATGCAGTCTAATTTGTTGTGGCTCTCTCTCTCTCTCTCTCTCTCTCTCTCTCTCTTGCTCTCGCTCGCACGAGCACGTATGCACACCCATGTGTGTGCGCATGCAAATATTTCCACTGAATTAGATCAGTACACAGCCTTATACACACATTCTCACATTATAAATGGAATCACATAACTCTTTAACGAGCATTATTTCACCAGGAAAAAAAACAACTAACTTTACCTTGTGACAATTTCGTCCACCTCCACATTTCCAAGTTAGTAGCCCACTGAAAACGGATGTGGAATTGAGTAATCTCTATATTCACGTTTGGCGGGACTTTTTTTTTTTTTCATAGAAATAGCCGGAGTTCTGTTTTCTGAAGAACAGAAAGTAGAGGAAGTGAGGATTGCAAGTGTGAGTCATGAAGGTATTACTGTACCTTCTCCCTCAATTTATCTACAGTGTCTGTGACAGGGTTTTTACACATAGGAACAGCAGCAGCAGTCATGAAGGAACATTCTGCATAGAAACTGAAACCGTTAATAGATTAGGATTTTATTTTCACTGTTGCGCCTAAAGGTTCAGGTATACAACGATTAAAAAACGTTTGTGTTTAGACCATTCAACATGCCAAAAAACAATTCATGAAACAACTATGAAAACGAACAGTTAATCCAGTTGAGACTAAAACCAACCAATATTCTAATCTAATCTAATTTAAACCCCAGCAGATCTGATTTCTTGAATCTGAGTCTCAGGTGCAGTGTATTATTTTCCTATAACAGCATGATTTACACAGTAGTTCTTTAGTTTTAGAACATGAATGAGTGGGTTATATTAACATGCTCGTTCTATTGAGAAAACAGTGCTGACTGTCATATTGTTCCACTATACTGTAGAATTCTATAGGAATCAACTCAATTTCAGCATTTAACTATAAAATGAATTAACTGATAAGAAGTTCTCAATGTTGATGTGTTGGAAGTGGGAAAAATGTGCAGGCATAAGGATCTGAGCAACTTTGACAAGGATCAAATTGTAATTTCTAGACGACTGGGTCAGAGCATCTCCAAAAGGTCGGCAGGTCTTATGGGGTGTTTGCGGTGTGCAGCGCTAAGTACCTACCAAAACTGGTGAACCGGCAACCTGGGGAAGAGATGGTACCAGGATGCACTATGGGAAGGACACAAGCTGACAGAAGCAGTGTGATGCCCTGGGCAATGATCTGCTGGGAAGCCTTGGGTCCTGGCATTCATGTAGATATTACTTTGACACATAACACTTAGCTAAACATTGTTGCAGACCAAGTACACCCCTTTCCCTCAGAGCAGTGTCCTCTTTCAGCAGGATAATACACGTTGCACACTGCAAAAATTGTTCAGGAACGGGTTCAGCCCCCCAGTTCCCCAGATCTCTATGTGATCGAGCATCTTTAGGATCCAAGTCAGATCCATGGAGGCACCAGCTCACAACGTACAAAACTAAGGATCTGTTGCCAACGTATTAGTGCCAGATACCACGGCACACCTTCAGAGGTCTTGTAGAGTCCGTGCTTTGACGAGTCAGAGCTGTTTTGACGTCATAGGGAGGACCTACACAATATTAGGCAGGTGGTTTTAATGTTATGGCTGATCAGACTGTTTCTGGGTTTGAGGTTTTCCAGAAGTGTTTTAGTATAAAATCAGTTGAATGGGAATGTTCAATGGAATATTCAAGGCTTCTGGAAAGACTTATGTGTGGGTGTTGGTAAAATGTACAGAAGAGAACGTAATGGGGAAAGAGTGTTTGTGGTACAAGGGGGACCCACACAAAACTAGGCAGGTGGGTTTTTTTGTCTGTTTTTTGCTTATTGGTTTGGTGATGCCAATTGCCATCCATTCCCCCCACAGCCTCTATGCTATATGGCAGTGATTTAAATATCAGTACGCACACTGACTAAGTTTCAGTCAAAGGTTCCTGACCCAATTTGTACTTGTTTGTTGAAGCAGTTTCTGTAAGCTGTGTGTTGGAGTAGTCTGAGATTTGTCCTACAGATGTTAGTATCAACTATAACACAAATCCATGTTAGACCCTTTGGAGTTATGTGTAGTTTTTTTCAAAAACTTTATTATAATGTCAGAACATTTTCTCAGTTCACTCTGATTTCTTACTTACATTTTCTAATTATAGAGTATTTAACTGCTATCCATATCTGTAATACAGTGTGTTTAACACCTGTATTGTTCTTAACCCTAATTAATTAGTCTTTGAAGAGTTTTAGATAAATCTTACCGTCGTGATGACTAACTCCTATTTAAACAGACATTGTTATTGTAGAGGAGAGAGAAAAAGAAAAAAGAAAGAATAAAAAGAAGAAATAAAACTTCCTTTTCTTTAAAAGAAGCAACAAAATCTTGTGAACATCCCTAATGATTAGTTCTTGAGAATTCTCATTTGTTATTATTTGCAGATATGCAATATCTAAATGGGTCTCATTCATGAATAAATAGAATATTTGATGATGGGAAGAGTGTGTAAACGGTTTGTTTGAATGTGTGGGGTTAAAGCGCTAATAATGGTGATTATGTGGGTTGCTGTGGTCGAGATGACAGCTGGACAGAGCCAGACACATTAAACACAAAACACTTCGTGAGAGTGAGTGTGTTTGTGTTCATTTCCTGTGTGAGCACACACACACTCCTCTTCTACTCTCAGAATTAGTGTGAGTGTCTATGCATCACTGGCAGTGTGATTTCCCTGTGTGTGTTGACGTTGAGAGAAGGGGACTTCATCTGGCAGCCCCACACTGTTTAAGTCTGTTAATGCACTTTCAGATATTCTTCTTCTTCTTCTTCATTTTGATTTTTTCCCTTCTTTTCTGTCTAGTTATTATTTATAGTAATACAGTATTATGCAAATTTATTTATTCTTCTATTCTTCTTCTTCTCTTCTTCTTCCTCTTCTTCTTCTTATTAATAGTAGTAGTCTGGGCTTCTCTGTGTGGAATCAGTTGTAGCACATATAGAGCTAATACAGTATTTCTATATGTTCTAATGTGTCTAATTGAACAGCTAAGGTCTATTCTAGTAAATCTAGACAGGTCGTATGCTTTCTTTTCCCCCTCATTTTCCTCATGGCTAACTCCTTAATTCCTAAATCACACATGCCATATCCCAGGCATATTTGAATTTGGTTTAGGCATCTGAATTTCCTTCCTAAGCTGGTAATTGGAATGAGAGAAAAAGATGGTGATGTGCTCATTCTGTACTACATGACCAAATTGGTCCAAATATTTTGGCTACAGACAGAAGCCATACTGTAGAAACCGTACTCCTAAGTAACATGTCCAGGGCCTAGGCTGTTAGTGAAGGAGATTGAGCTGCCTTTCGTAGCATTATTAAAATTCTTAAAAAAAAATCAATTTCATACTTTTACTATTACATGAACACTCTGTTATGTTTATACACTGATCAGCCATAACATTAAAACCACCTGCCTAATATTGTGTAGGTCCCCCTTGTGCCACCAAAACAGTGTTAGATATTGAGATTTTGGTACAAGGAAGATTTTGTCAACATTGTGGAAAGGGCTTGTATTTATGAAGAGCTTCTGTTATTCCTAAAACAATAACTAGTACTCTCTTTCCCTTTCTGTATTTGCTGAGTTCAGGTCCCACGTGCCTGGTGGCAAATCTTTAAATTTTAAAGATTGAACACATATTAGTTTCATTCTTTCAGTCTGCAATATTAAAAGTACACAACACACTATGTAGTAGAATAGTCAGTCAGTCAGTCATTATCTGTACCGCTTATTCCCAGTTACGGGGTCACGGGGGAGCCGGTGCCCAGCCGGC
>JANCOA010000001.1:2743142-2754407 GCA_024363135.1 Leptodoras oyakawai | reverse complement strand
TTTCTACTGCCTCAGACTCACTCCTGAACCCAGTGTTACCTACTGCCTCAGACTCACTCCTGAACCCGGTGTTTCTATTGCCTCAGACTCTCTCCTGAACCCGGTGTTTCTACTGCCTCAGACTCTCTCCTGAACCTGGAGTTTGTACTGACCCAACATAGTGTGCTGATTCATAAGGAATTCTTGGAAAGTGCTGATTCAAACTCACCTCAGACCTATAGATGGTACTGACTCTTCACTCCTGAACCTTGGGACTGCTCAGAGCCCACTCACTCCAGCATTGGTACTGCATATAAACTTCACATTCATTTCTGAATCTATGGAACTCAAACTCATGAATCCAGACTGCTGACCCAGACTCACTAATGAACCATGAATGTGTTAGGAAACTTGTGTGCTGATGCAATCAGTGATACTGACTCAGACTCACTCTGGCATGCAGACTGTACAGGATGCTCATACCCACCCGAGCGGCTTGCGCTTTGCTGCGGAACATTTCAGCCATTTTCTCAGAGATGCTCTGCACCAGCTTGGAGCCATCGGCCTCCTCCATCCTAACTGTGCGCTCATACTCCTTACACTTCTGAAGGGTTGCAAGCAAAAACAACCTTATCAGGCAAACGGTAACACTGAAACATTACTTTGTCTCATGCTTTAATAAAATAAATCATTTTTTTACAGAAAGAATGTCAAAATGATAAAGAGATAAAAATGTAGGTATACAGACAGTCCTGACAGTTTATCACCAAGCACATGCGCGTGTTCTTTGTCACGATCTGAGCAACAGCACCGGGTATAAGATTTCAGATATCATAGGATTAAATTACATCTTACAGAAAAATGACAAAATGTTGCAGGCACAATGAAGAAGATTCATCGATTAGACCTGAGCCAAGTCCCAAATCTCCCTGAAGAAGTGCAGCAACTACAGTATGAATGAACAGCTTCTAAACATGTAGTGCACTATAAGTCTAATAGACAGCCGTTTAGGATTTTGGCCAGTTCCTGTGGGATGCATGGTGATGCTCAAAAATGGCCATAAGTGTGAATGAGCAAGCAGATGTGTATTCCCGCCTTTTTCAGGACAGGATCCAACCTGGAAGGAATACATCTATACCAAGATCACTGAAGGTTCATTTCAGGGTGAGTAAGCCAAGTGAGTGAGTTAGTTGAAGACTTTGAGGGTCAGACTGTTCCCAAGATTCCCAAATCTCATCTCTCTAAAAACCAAAGATTCTGGAAATTGTGAAATAGATCGTTCATGGATGTCCAAGTACCATCACAACCCCCACGAACAACCACCATCATCACCACCAACATGAATTTGTTCTCTGTACGGTACATCCGAGGCCCCGCAGTCCCGTCAGTAACCATTCTTTTAGTTAAAAGTCTGCTATCACTCTATCAGAACTGATGGCAATTTCTTCTGCTGAGAGAAAGACTTTAAGAAGTTACAAGTGATGGTATCTTCTTGTGTACGATCGATTTGCTGATAAACTCAGGTTAGGATCACCGAGATCCGTCCAGGCTTGATACGGGGCTTAATATCTGCTCTCTGACTGGTTGACATGAAAAGCTGCTGCAATTCATGCAATTGGCTGAAGATCAAACTGACAAAGGGGCGGGTTGATGGCTGCACCAAAAAAAAAAAAAAAACGTTTGGAGCTGGAGCCACACGTGGACGGAGAGTAATTGAAATGGAGTCTGAACAAGGGAGAAAGATAATAATGCGTCAAGCCTGGGTGGCTCAGGATAATGAGCTACATTTCAGACAATGCTGAGCTTGCAGAAAACACACACACACACACACACACACACACACAAATCATGCTTTCAAAACAGTGAATACGTACTGAACACAACCACATGGACAAAAACGAACATTTTTACTCTAATGAAATAACTCAAAATTTAATAAGCTGCTTTCACACACATAAATACTGCACGTAGCAGAGCAAACATCTGTTCTGTTCTTTTATGGGCAACAAAGCAACAAATCCTACACAAACCCAGGCGCCTGTTCCTGCACCGAGTGCTCGAGCCCACACCACCGCGAACACACAACCCACATCCCATTACAGCAAGAAGGAGTCAGAGGGAGAGTTACTGAGGTGGAACACTTCATTTCACGCCTGTCCTCCCCTCCCCTCCCCACATCCCCTCTTCCTCTTCTTTCTCTCCACTCTCTCTTTCTCTCTCTCTCTCTCTCTCTCTCCACCATGCTGTATTTCACAGACCTTCATCAGTAGCCATGATGGTCCTTCTGGCTCGGGTAATGAGAAGAAAAGCCACCCCGTTTTTCAGGAGCTGTCAGATGCATCTGCCTTGTTTACAGCAGCATTTAGAAGTCTTATTCTCTCCACATATCAATTGTGTTGTAAGTGATATTACCAAGACTCTATTTAAAAAGAGGTTTTTTTTTATCCTCTTGTGTTGCTAGGATATTGTATTTCCTTTTAGAATTAATAAATTCATAAATCATGGGGAAACCCAGAATTAGAGAATGTTTTGTCCTAGAAGAATTTAAATAAAAGAGATCTTCGATCGTTGTTTAGGAGTTTGATGGATTTGATGATTAAGGGTTCTTAACATCGTAATAGGGTTCCTCTTGGAAACCTGTCTAATACAGACATGACTGAGGATGCTAAAAAGCCTTTATCCTTCAATGAACTCTTAAACAACCCCTCAAGAATCGAGTAGCAAAATTCTACATATTCAGAATGAGACATTTGTACAACACACACCCAGTTAAAATATACAAGTCTTTCAATTGGTTTTTTTGATGTTTCAATGCATGATTAAGGATTTTTCACATCCTTTACAGATGATCCTGTTTACACTGGGAAACAATCGGTTGTCAAAACAAACTGGAGAAATGGTAAAAGTGTGTGAAATGTAGAACACAGCTCAGCTTTCCTGATGCTACCATCTGAATCGTACAGATTATTATCTCAGAAGCACTTCCTCTGGCAGAGATCATGCAGAGATCCTGACAATTTTAAGTGTTAATGCTAACAGTATAATTATCATTATAATTGTCATACATCAGAAGGGGCATCCTGATTGTGTCGTGTGACCGGCATCCAGCATACAGTTATTCAATTTATCTCTTCCTGGCTGAGTCTGTCCACAGAGAATTAGAGAGGAGACGAGAAAAAGCTCAGTGTGTAATGAGCCGTAACCAGAACACGCTCAAACACAGCACACACACTCTCTCTCTTACACACACACACACACCTGAGTCTTTTCCAACTGAACCATCTGTGTGCAGCTGAGTGAGTGAGGGGCTACAGAACACAGTGCACTTCCCCCTGAAGCTACTGCGCTGTGTGTGCTGTGTTTGAGTGCTTACAGGACATCACACACACACACACACACACACACACACACAGAGAGAGAGAAAAGAAATGCAGGACAAGGAGAAAAGAATAAAGATAAGAAAAGGCATGCAGAAAGGAATGAAAGGAAGATCGGATGTATGCACTATTAAGAGATGAAGCAGCAAAATAAATAAAAAAATAGAAAATGAAGCACAGCATGATGGATAGGGAGAAAGAATGAAGAGTGGTCTAGTGATCAAAAGGATGTGTGTGCACAGCTTGCGTGCTGCCCAGCTAATACTTAAGGAAAGCCGTCACCTTCGGCTCAATTCTAACTGGCTTTGGATTTGCCGTATAAAGCTGAGCTCTCTTCTACACCCTTAAAGCTTCTCCACGTATCTGTCTGGTGGAGCCTCCGAAGGTCCTAGCGGGTTCCAGGTACAGCCTTGTAGGAAGCTAAAAGAAAAATCCTGATTATTGAGCAAAGTGTTCAGAGTGATCTTGTAGAAGAAAGCACCTCCTAATTCTGGGGTTCAATACAATATCATTGTGAGGCAAGACACAAATGTAGCTACTTTTTCAGAGAAGGCAGCGTGGGCTCGGTTATGTTTAAATGTTTATTATAGCTCACGTAATGTAAGCAGAATTTTGGACACATTGCATGTTCGATATGCAGACCTACTGAACGGAGATCCTCACACAGAACAAAGCAATGGGCTTTATTATTACAGCCCTGACAGATCTCTGCATGGCTACAAAAATGGGAAAATATGAAACGGTGCTCTCTGCAGTGAATACGGTGTGAGTTTAGGACACAATGACAGAGAGAAATAGCCGGAGGAGAGACAGTACCTTCTGCAGTAGTTGTGAACCGGAGTATTTAGTGGCGATGGATTTGATTTCACCACCGAATGCTGAAGCCCACAGTTTAACCCTGCATGAAAGAGATGAAAAAAAGCAGTTTATTACACAACAGTAAAACAGAGCAAGACATTTCAAATGCAGGGGACGTCACTGCTTCCAGCCTTTATGGTTTACGGTCTACGGTTCTTCTCTGAGTATCTGCTCGAAGATGATTTGTTAGCTGTAGCTGCATGTCTGTTGTATTCTTCACTATGAACATTCTATACAATCTTCCTTTGGATATACAACCAGAACAATTCCATGATTATGAAAGCAAATAAGACTATGACGTCCTCTGGTGACTTTTCGATCATGTTTTACCTATAAACACAATTGTACACACGTGTACACCAAATGCACCAAAACAGACTTGCTGTTTTAATCTAAATACAGTCTAAGGACAGGGTTTACAGGGTGAGGCTAATAAAACCCTTAATATTGCGACATAAATTATATTCAAATTGTAGTTGCAACAATGAAAACGTAGGCTACTGCTGGTCCATTGTTTCCAGTAACCCCTTCTGGTGCTGCCTTAACCCTGAAGCGCTTCAGCTTCAGTCTGTTTGCCAGAGATAACACAAAAACAGACCATATTTAAAAAGAATTGAGTTTTTTTTTTTTAAATATCCCTCATACTGTATTTAATACAACAGCATACCTTTGTAGAAATCTTTCTCTACGATCTGTAGTCTTAGCTATACTAAATATTAAAGGTTGTAACATTTCATGCTGTATTTACCTGCATTATACACTACACAGGTGAGCCATCCGGCTCGCGCGCAGCTCATTCCCGGGCACGCGACCGGATTTGAATTTGAATTCTAACGGTTAAATACAGCAGCAACGGCGACTGAAGGGAGGCGTTTTTCAGCAGCCTGAGGTAATGTGAGGTAATGTGAGGAAATGTGAGGTAATATATTTTTTAAATGTCCCACAGATATAATAACGCCAAGCCAGGTGAAATTCGGTTTCTTACCCTAATCAATCAGTTGTAACGGTAGGTGTGTCGTTAAATAACGTTTTCTGGTCGCCCTATTCAGCTAGCGCGAAGTTACGCTTTTAGCATTATCGCTAACTAGTCTGGAAGTGAGCTCGCAAAGGTACTGGTCAAATAACCGAATATTTACAATATTTACAAAATATCTTTACAATATTTAAAAAAATGTTTACAAACATGTACAAAGTTGCTCATTAACATAATTGATGCAGTCAGAGCAGGAACAAGAGAGTTCGGAATAAACCTCTACATAGTTGGTCAGTTTGTTCAGTTAGCTTACAGTAAGCCTACATAAACATAAATACACCACAAAAATACGTTTATCATAAAGCAGCCTTTTATTTACAGCTTATTTATTATTTCTATGTTCATCATCATCATCAACACCACCACCATCATCATCATCATCATCATCACCATCACCACCATTATTATCATCACCATCATCATCATCATTATTATCATCACCACCATCATCATTATCATTATCACCATCATCACCACCACCACCATCATCACCACCATCATTATTATCATCATCATCATCACCATCTTCATTATTATCATCATCATCATCACCACCACCATCACCACCACCACCATCATCATCATCATCACCACCACCACCATCACCACCACCACCATCATCATCATCATCATCATCATCATCATCACCATCACCACCACCACCATCATCATTATTACCATCACCATCATCGTTATTACCATCACCATCATCGTTACAAAAGGAACCCAGGAAACTTTACTGGAGGTTTGGTGTCCATCTGCATTTCATGAAGATATTTTCACTTCAAACGTGTGTGTAAATTGTTTAGATGTTTTCTAGCCTAGTTTCTACGGTTGTAGCTTTCATACTGTCATCCTGAGCAAACAGAAAAGAAAGTAGTTGTATGATTTGTTACAGTATTTATGCGTCCGCTGCGTTTTTGAACGCGGTGTTTGTTGAAAGCCGTATGTGAGGTTAAAGAAGCGTTATAACGAATAAACCATGTTAGTTTATGAAAGAGTTTACCGCACATTAATGTTAATGTAACACCTCAGACCTGCGAAGAGTGGACATTTTCATCAATATGGTATAATAATAATAATAATAATAATAATAATAATAATAATAAGAAGAAGAAGAAGAAGAAGAATAGTAATAATAATAATAATAATAATAATAATAATAATAGTAATACTAATAATAATAATTAAAAACGTTAATAAACAGGTAAGAATGGGTTTTCTTAACCTATTTTAACCTACAATTTAATTTTAATAAATGAAATCATGGCACGCGTCCAAAAAACATTTAAATAAATGAAATATTAGTGCTCTTTTATTTAGAGTAAAGAGTGCATTTCTACATTATTAAAAATTCAAAGATGTGCAGATGATTTTATGTTTTTGTCGGTACGCTTTTAACTAATATTTGTTCTTTTTAAATTATTTTGTGTTAATACTATCTGCTTAGAAATAAACCCCAGAGGCACTACAGGCGTTAAACGTGTGTAATACACTCTGTAGAAGTGGCAGTGTTAAACACCTATAGTGTTAAACACCTATAATGTTCATCTAAATCAGATCAGGTCCAAATTTAGATTTAATTCATTTTTTTTATTGGACGACACAAAGCTGCTGTGAGTTCATTTTTATTCTCCTGCCTATAATGTCAGTAACACTGAGCACATTATTTGCTGCTGAAAGCAACATCAGACAGAAAGCCGTCCCAAATCCGCACCGCACCGCACCGGATACTCTTGCACGCGCGCTCTTACCCAGCCGGTCAGTGAGCTCGGCGGTGGGCGGATTTGGATTTCTCCAGCGCGAGCGTTGATTATTTTCAGGTGTCGGTGTAGCCTACGTGATCATTTCGCGCCGTAAAGCTAGTAACTGCTCCTACTCACACTCCGAGCGGGATGCCGTGCTGGGAACCGCGCGCCGCCGCCGCCGCCGAGCACAGAGCGAGCCAAAACAGCACCGGACGCACGCGCAACTCCAGAACGCTCCACAGACGCCGCATCTTTTCCCCGCTCCGTCGCCTTTCCCCTCTCTCTCCCTCTCTCAGTCTCTTTCTCTGGGTCTCTCAGCTCTCCCACACCGGCTCGGTGTCGCACAGCTCACCAGCTCTTCTCCAGCGGAGGAAAATGAGCGAGCTGTCCATTGACCGAGGTGAGAATTTCTCCGCTAGAGAAACAGAAGCGGAAGAACGGAGGCGGGTGAAGCCTCAAATGAAACGTTTCTATAATCACTGCTTTAAAGTCTTCCCCCTTCCCCTGAGTCTCTCTCTCTCTCCCTCTCTCTCTCTCTCTCTCCCTCCCTCCCTCCGTCCCTCTGTCCTCTTCTTGTCGCTGCGGTGGGACCCTCAAGGAGAATCTTCTGTACCTTTGACTCCTATCTGGATGCACTGTACCTCTAAAAATCATTTACAATTAAACTATTTGTATTTTAAAACCAAATTTTGAAAATACAACACACACCCCTTTCTAAAGGTATAAAGGAGTCTCCAGTGTCAGTACTTCATAACAATCAGCAGGTCTCCTGACATCTGGACCAAAGATCAAAGAGTTTATTTTAATTTTTTTTGTCTTATTAACTTAAAGACAGGTGCTGAGGGAACCACTGTTTATAACTGCTAGAGTGAAAATGAGGGCAGGAGCTAACTGGTTTCACAGGCTTCCCATTACATTACATGTAACTAAAAAAATAATAAAAAATTTAATAATTAACAATGTGCTGTGGTACAGGAAGAATAAAGCATTTCCTGACACGCTGTTACAGGAAAATAATCATCTGGGGCCATATCAGCAACCCGGCTGCATCGCATCACCCTGTTGTTCATTATTTTCCTCTAACTGCATCACAGCAGTGTTTTATCCTTTACTGAGCTTAGCAGTAATAATGTGTGTGTGTGTGTGTGTGTGTGTGTGAGAGAGAGAGAGAGAGAGATGCACTTCTGATTATTTGTAATCAAGACTAGTATATACTGAATATTGGTAAATACTTTGACTTCAGTTTAAAAGCTTATCAGTGTGTATCTACAGCAGATTTACATTTTCACTAGAGCTGTATTTCTCTCTCTCTCTCTCTCTCTCTCTCTCTCTCTCTCTGTCTGTCAATTAGAGAAATCTTAATGATTTGAGAAGGATGATGATGATGTACGGCTGGATTAGGACATAGTATTGATTTATTTGACCTCATTTTACACAGCAGCAGATCTGCAGACTTATTTGAAGACTGAGATGATTTGTGCTTAATTAGATTAGAAGTTTCAGTGTCATATAATGAGATAACGATCATTGGCCAGTTAATTATTAACAAGAGACTCCGTTTCCAGAGGGTTGGGCTGGTCATGCCATATATATTCAGATTTTATTGTCAGTCCTGTCACATTCCATCTACGGTTTCGTCTATGGGTAACACAAAAGTTGTCTGTGATCTTTCTAGCTGGGAAATTTAGTAAACATGAAAAAGCATGGACTAAAAATCAGAATTTATTATTCACTCTGAATGAATGTTACTCAAGTATTTAATGGTGATTTGAAATTCAAGTACAAAAATAAGTTGTTGTTTTTTTTACATTGTCATCTGGTTCAAAAAGCAACAAAAAGATCAACAGTTCAGGTGCAGGAATAATCAGCGGATCATCTTGTATGCAGTAAATGATGAGTCTTGAGATTGTGTTGGTTTGTGTGGATTTACACAGTACGTCTTTTGGCCAGAGTTTAATATCATCGTAAAATCATTGCTTGGTTGTGAGTTGAGGTACTGGAATGCGTAATGCACCTTTCTCACCGCAGATTTAGTACCAAAGACAAAGTTCTGTCAGTGTGAGAAAGTGTTCATTAAAATCTCAGAGTGTGAGCACTGCTTCAACACTCGTCTAAAAGCCACTAATAGGATGACCCCAAACGAACGGCACAACTACAGACAGACAGAAAGAGATTTCCTCATTACTTCAAACTCATTCTGATGAATTTGTTTGTGTTCTTGCAAACTGGTTTTCTGCACAAACTGATTTCTGGATCATGATGATGGATGGCGCAAGCAGAACATAAACATTCTCTCTCATCGCTGGTCTATAGTTAGAGGCTGTATTTCAAGAGAATTCAGACAATCATTTATTGGGATCTCGTACAGCATAACTTGTGTCCGTGTGTCAATTTGGATCTTCAGCTTGTTAAATCAGGAGATTTCCATCATTTTTATGATCATGGGCTTGATCACTGCAAAAATACACCACAATACATGATGGCATTTTGATGACAAGAGTGACATTTAAAAAGATTATGAAAACTGATGTTTACAAAAATAAGCTATTCAAATAAAATCTAGATCAAATAAATCAGCTGGTACTAAGAACTAAGACCTAAGAACTAAGAACATGCAATTTATCGTGATGATACCATGTAGTCATATGCTGTTCCCTAAGCTGAACGTGTGAAGAAGGGGGTTAGGGTTAGGGTTAGGGTTAGGGTGACTGTGACTCCAGCCCCAGACGTCTTAATTCCATGGCACTACAGAGCAGAGACCGTGGGCTGTGCCACGGGCCACTCTTATTGTTCTCTCAGCCATTATGACCATTTTGTTTCTAACAGCTGTTCTTCTGAACTCTACAGCGATCACGGACGCCCTTCCGCACAAGCAGATGCGTCAGCCACTGAAATTCGCCCTGGTCAATGTTTCTGCAGGCGATCCAGATCTGCACCACGCTAACAGGCAGTTTACCATCTGCTGTGGCCAGCGCTGCATGCTGCCACTGGAGTCCTGGAGTTGTAAGTATGAATTTGACTTCACACACTTGATTTGTTTCGGGTTTTCATGTCAGCAGATCGGAGCTCATTTTAACACGGAACAGCTGAGTGTGAATTTATTCTCTGGATGACTATCATGCATCCTTATCTTAGTTGCATAATAAAAAATATAGTGCAATGGAAATATTTACATTAAGTTGAAGTAGTGTAAATTTATGGTATCAAAATAGATTGTTGACAATTATATTAATACATACAAGGCTGCATTTCATACAGAACTTACACGCATGGATTAAAAAACCCACAGGCTTGTGTCCACTGTGGTTCGTTTATTCCTCATAACTGCATTTTTAATTAAACTGTTAAATCTTAAGGGTGTAAAATTTTCTTGCAAGGTTAAAATAATTAAGGTACTTTGGGACTAGTTTATTAAGAGCTTCAGCTTAAATTCCTTTAATAGTTTCTTTGCTGGATGAAAGTCTTGTTTAAAATGATCTGCTCATAAATGTGCACAAGGAGGAATTATCAGTACAACCCTAATCCACTTGTTTTGGGCCGTGTGAAATCTGTTCTTAATCATTTCAGAAGACGTACTAGACCAGAAATTGGCTGCATAATTAAAGTGGGCATGAATGAATGCCCCAGTCAGTGTTTTGAACACTAGCATGGCCGGAATTTCTCGGTCCTGAGGACATCACCCCTCCTTCTTGCCAACAATTAGAGGGCCATCAGCCACCTTTTATTATGTAAATTAATGAGAGAGTAGCAGCTGAGAGAGGAGTGTGGAGGCTGTAGTGTGTGTAGTCTTTCTCCCTCCCTCTGTCTGTCAAAATATATACAGTATGTATGGATGGCTGAGAATTAACTATGATTAAAAAAATTAACGCCACTAAAGTTTTTAACACAGATTAAAATTTAGTTAAATCACACAACCCAGCAGCACCATCAGTGAAATTGTCTCATTACTCATTTTAGGCTGCATTACAATCGCAAGGGTCCCTAATCTGTATCCCTGCCCCCTACACACTGCAGAGTGTACCGAATCCCAACAGCTCTTCATAGGGAACTCACTCACTACAACGGCTCTATTTGGGACGCGATGCCTCGTCATCTATTTAGCGTGATAAATCAAACAACACTGTTCAGACTGAGTTTTTATGCTGTAGGCACTTTTGAAATAACATGTATGTATGTATATATATATCACATACACAGGGGTTGGACAATGAAACTGGAACACCTGTCATTTTAGTGTGGGAGGTTTCATGGCTAAACTGGACCAGCCTGG
>JANCOA010000001.1:2695912-2700807 GCA_024363135.1 Leptodoras oyakawai | reverse complement strand
ACACACACACACACACACACACACTCACACACACACACACACGGACACACACACACACAGACATATATACACATACACACACATGCACACACACACACACACACACACACACACACATACACACACACACGGACACACACACACACATATATACACACACACATACAAGCACATAGATACAGACCCCCACACACACACACACACCCACACAAGGACACAGTATGTGCATACAGTTCAGTATATTTACCCTGAACTCTTCATCTTCATCATCGAGCCTGTCATCACTTGAAAAGAGGAGAAGATTGAAAAGATGGCAAGTGAGGATGCACAACACACACACAACACACACACACACACACCTGCAACAACGCAGTGAAAGAGTCTGCTGTTTGGGAAAGTAAAAATTAGTGGCCTATTATTGTCTCTGACAAATACTTCATCATCTACAGGTAATGAGCTGAAAATGAGCTCTGTGTGTGTATGTGTGTGTGTATGTATGTGTGTGTGTATGTGTGTGTGTGTCCTCTTGAGAGTCTTGTTTGTTTACTTTGTTCACATCACTTTCTCAGTCAGCCAACTCTCTCTCCCCCTCTCTTTCTCTCTCTCTCCCCTCCCTCTCCCCTCTCCCTCCATCTCTGCACTCTCTATCCTCCTCCCCCTCTCCCTCCCCTCTCTCTCTTCCTCCCCCACTCTCTATCTTCCTCTCCCACTTTATTTTAAAGCTGTTTATAATTAGTCTTCTATGTTTATGTTGGCCGTCTGCAGTACGACTGTTACCATAGAAACGCTAAAGTATTATTACGTCACAGCCGGTCCTTCTGTCCGAGCCATGCCGTTGTAGTAAAATAATGCAGAATCAGATCAGAGAATTAAAGCCTGACTGTGGTATAGCGTAGGGATAATAAGGCGAGGGAGGCTCATGGTACGGAATCGCCTCGCTCGTGGGCGCTCTTAGTATTTACATTGTCTTGTTAGGAGCACTGAGTGAGTCTGCGCTCGCCAGATTGTCCACGGCGATGGCCAAGAACACGTTCAGCAGGATGTCTGGAGTGGGACAATCGTCAAGGAAATGAGATGCAACACACAATCCGGAGCACACACTCCGGTCATACACACATGACATAATACACTGCATTATTGTACTGCGTTAGAATTAATAATAATAATAATAATGATAGTATTAATAATAATAGTATATAATTAGTGCATTTTGTTCCAGATAGACAGGAAGTGGATACAGTTTCCACAGACGAAGAGGATGATGAAGTAAATGCACACAATCATTCCAGATGATGAAGGGCCGCCGTACGCCATGATGCCATCGTACATCACCTGGTTCCAGTCTTCACCGGTCAGAATCTGGGACACACACACACACACACACACACACACACACACACACACACCATCAAAATGATTCATCTGTTATTTCATTCTCAAACTTTCTGCAGCCTCTTTAACTGTAAAATACATTTCATACATTCAGTTCTGAGGTTTGAAGGTTATGATACATTGCAGGGTGCCTATTTTTTGGTGACTATTGGACACACACACACACACACACACACACACACACACACACACACACACCTGAAAGACGGTCAGCAGGGCCTGGGGGAAGTTGTCGAAGCTGCTCCGTTTTTTGTGTATGTCGTCGAAGTTGAACTTGCCACCGAACACCTGCATCCCGAGCAGAGCGAAGATGATGATGAAGAGGAAGAGCAGGAGCAGCAGCGAGGCGATGGACTTCATGGAGTTCAGCAGAGATGCCACCAGGTTGCTAAGAGACGCCCAGTGACTGCACAGACACGGAAAATAAAAAAACAGGATCAGGTAATTTACTGTCGTACACACGTCACAGCCAGGTCACGTTCTCAAATCTGATTGGTCAGAAAGTGTTTGTAGACTAACAGATTATTGGCTCATTCATTACGGTAAGGAGATGTTTATGTAACAGAGGAAGGAGTCTCCAGTGTCAGAGCTTTGTAACAGCCTGAGGTAAAGCTGTAACTTTAAGTTAAGATGAGTTTACGGTTTCTCAGTCACATGACAGAAGAGCAATAGCGTAAGCGAGAACTCGAATATAAACATGAACTGTGGTGTAAGAGGAATAAAACACTCTGGGACGTGGTGTTGTGGGGAAATAATGACCTTGTGTGGGGTAGCAGTACCTTTGCTCCATCACATCACCCTGTTGTTGAGCGTGTTGCTAGAACAGCACATCACAGAGTGTTTTATTCCTTACTCAGTGAAATGCTAAAACCATGCAGATGATGATGATGATGATGATGATTCTACGGCACAAAACCTACTAAACCTACGAAGGCTAACTGTTTACTTTTAACGAGGTACAATCTTACCGTGTGACTTTAAAGATCCTTAGGAGTCGTACACAGCGGAGCACGGAGATGCCGAGTGGAGACATGATTTCAAGTTCCACTAGGATCGTCTCTATGATTCCGCCGCATACGACAAAACAGTCAAAACGGTTAAAGAGCGAGACAAAGTAGGCCTGCAGACCCATGCTGTACATCTTCACCAGCATCTCAGTGGTGAACATCGCCAGCAGCACCTTATTGGCCACCCCTGAACACACACACACACACACACACACACACACACACACACACACACACACAAAGAATAAGGCAGGTATCAGAATGTTTGTGTTCCTGTGTGTGTGTGTGTCTGTATACGTGTGTGTGTCTGTGTATGTGTGTCTGTGTGTGTATGTGTGTCTGTATGCGTGTGTGTGTCTGTCTGTCTGTATACGTGTGTGTGTGTGTGTGTGTCTGTCTGTCTGTTTGTGTGTGTGTGTGTGTGTGTCTGTCTGTCTGTATACGTGTGTATGTGTCTGTGTCTGTGTATGTGTGTCTGTATGTGTGTGTGTGTGTCTGTATATGTGTGTGTCTGTCTGTGTGTGTGTATGTGTGTCTGTATGCGTGTTTGTGTATATGTGTGCGTTTGTGTGTCTGTGTGTGTGTGTGTATGTGTGTGTATGTGTGTGTATGTGTGTCTGTATGCGTGTTTGTGTCTGTCTGTGTGTGTGTATGTGTGTTTCTGTATATGTGTGTGTATGTGTGTCTGTATGTGTGTGTGTGTCTGTATATGTGTGTGTATGTGTGTCTGTATGCGTGTGTGTGTCTGTCTGCGTGTGTGTGTCTGTATATGTGTGTGTATGTGTGTCTGTCTGCGTGTGTGTGTCTGTCTGCGTGTGTGTGTCTGTCTGTGTGTGTGTCTGTCTGTGTGTGTGTATGTGTTCTGTATGTGTCTGTATGCGTGTGTGTGTGTGTGTGTATGTGTGCGTGTCTGTCTGTCTGTGTGTGTGTATGTGTGCGTGTGTATGTGTGTCTGTCTGTGTGTGTGTGTCTGTGTGTGTGTGTCTGTATATGTGTGTGTATGTGTGTCTGTATGCGTGTGTGTGTCTGTGTGTGTGTGTGTGTGTTCTCTCACCCTGCACTTCTGTGAGCCAGTCCGGTTGGTTGTAGTGCTCTGATGAAATGGTGAGCGTATTGAGGAACACCAGAATGATCACCAGCCAATAAAACGGCACGGATTTCACGGCCAGGCGGCACTTCCTGCGGCAGAACCTGTTCCAGCGACGCCAGCGCCGACTGCCAAAACCAGGACGAGAGGCCAGAACATGGAAAACCAGGTCAGAGCAGAGACACTCGGAATCTTTATACAGACTCGCTGAGTCACACTGACAGAACACATGCTTCAGCCAATGATTTAATCATTACTCGTCTCCCTGTCCGGGTCAGCTTCATCGCTTTCAACATGAAAAAACAAGGACATTTTATATCCTTTTGAATTTGTAAAGGAATGAACCTTTTTCATAAAATACTTTTATGAACTACAGGATAAGCGAGTGCAGAAATGCGTTCTGGATGATTCAAATATTCTTAAATTGCTCAGGTGAAAGGAAAACCCTGCTGAACTTTGTCATCCGTCATGCTGTCCTTCTTTTCTGTTACGGGCATGTAGAGTCACAGCGATATCACCGGTGCATCAGTACATCACTGACTTCATGACTGTTCACTCATTTCAACTCTATACACGGATATGAAGTGATGAAACACAGAGCTTGTTGATTTAGATTGATTTGATTGATTTAGATCCAAAATCGCCTCATTCACCTTTTTTTTCATTTTGAAACAAAACCCATAACGCACGCTGACTCAGCATCCAGACTCAAACCATGAGGAGGTGTTAAGCAGATCTTCCTATACAGCAGAATGTTTACTGTATTAATTAACAAACACACACCACTGAATCTCTACATTAGTGTGTAGACACACACATGATCGTGCTGTTTCTTATTAAAACTAGTTAAACCTGCGAGGAGACAGAGACATGCGGCTGATAAAGACGTTCTCATCTACTGACCTGAACTTCGACTTGGAGATTTTCTGACTGAAAGATAAACAAGCAACAAGTCAGAATTTTATTTCTCCTTATTTCTAATTTTACTGTGTGTACATTCAACAAAAACACCCTGATGTGCATGATCCATAATCATCATACCGAAAACTGTGTGTGTGTATGTGTATATGTGTGCGTGTGTGTGTGTGTGCATGCGTGTGTGTGTGTGTATGTGTCCATTTGTGTGTATATGTGTGTGCGTGTGTGTGTATGTGTATATGTGCGTGTGTGTGTGTATGTGTCCATTTGAGTGTATATGTATGTGCGTGTGTGTGTGTGCATGCATGTGTGTGTGTATGTGTCCATTTGTGTGTATATGTGTGTGTATATGTGTGTGTGTGAGTGTGTGTCTGCATGTGTGTGTGTATGTGTGCGTGCGTGTGTGTGTGTGTATGTGTGCACGTGTGTGTGCATGTATGTGTGCGTATGCGTGTGTATATGTGTGTGTATATGAGTGTATGTGTGTATAT
>JANCOA010000001.1:2688412-2693412 GCA_024363135.1 Leptodoras oyakawai | reverse complement strand
CACACAAACACTCGCGTTATCCCAAACACACTCCCTCCTCTCTCTCTCTCCCACACACACACACACACTATCACCTCACACAGTCGCAGAGCTTTGGGGTAGGGGGGAGTGTGTGTGGATTTACCGTGAGTGTCAGAAGAGTGACTGAACCAGCCTAACCCTTTCTTCTTCTTGTTCATGAGGTCGGCGAGTGTGACCCCTGCGCCAGCCGCCGGCCCGCACCACACAACAGGGACGCACACCGATTCACACACACGCAGCACCGGCACAAGAGTGAAAGAGCAAGGAATGAGGCTGGATATCAGTTAGAGCAGAGACCATCCTCGGCTACACCTCCTCCAGGAGCCCCTGCACAGATTCCAGCCCCTGAGTGCTGATCATCCACGAACTGTACTGCACACCGGAGCGGCGTTAATCAGAGACACCACTCCGTCGCTACTGCTGCGAGTCACGGTGAGCGGTGAAGACAAATCCTGAACCAACCTAGCACTTTTTAACCTGTGTATAGCTGTAACACATTTAAATATGTTACAGCTATACATTCATTACGTGTGATTAGAAGACAAATCGGTTGCCATGGTTGCACCAAATCAGGTGGAGGCATAAGCAAGTCTCCGAGTCTGGCTTTGATTTTATCTTTGGTTTAAAAATAGCCCACGGCCACTAAGATCTTGTTTAGCAGCCAGTAATCGAATGAAATCTGATTAATATCCACAAACATCGCTCATGTGTACGACGGTGCAGAAAGTGTAGCTCCAACCCACAGAAGCGTTTCTGCTCTACTGGGAACTGAGCATTTACTTTTTGGGTTTTATTCCCAAATGAACTTAAACTTAAACTATTACTATGTTTATTTTATGCCGGTTTCACGTCTTTTGTGTGCTTTTCAGTATTTGTGGAGACCTTGAAAGACATGCAGCAGAATTTTAATCCTGGCACATGACCAAGTCAGGAGCTGGAATCCGGCAGAAACTCGGGCAGCCGTTGAGTCGGAGGATGCAGCCGGGCACCGGTGGGTCTAAAGCACACGTGACATTAATAATAACAACAGCAACAACAACAACAACAACAAATAAATAAATAACAACAATAACAACAAACAACAGCAACACTGCAGGCGTGAGTGGTCTGGTGTGCTGGAGAGGGACAAGAGGAAGGTGAGAGGTTAGTTACAAAAACTCTCAGTGTGGTAATACTGATGTGCTTTCCATCCACATGTTGGGTTATTAACAATTCTCAGTGTTCAAAACTCTCAAAAGTCTAAGAAATAAAAGCAGTGA
The DNA here is from genome assembly GCA_024363135.1 of Leptodoras oyakawai. Classification (NCBI taxonomy): domain Eukaryota; kingdom Metazoa; phylum Chordata; class Actinopteri; order Siluriformes; family Doradidae; genus Leptodoras; species Leptodoras oyakawai. Next base: position 2,692,132 of record JANCOA010000001.1, on the reverse strand, counting down.
CTCAAAGCTGTAGGATTACAGAAGGCTGATTAGGGACGGTGCGGCTCTGTGGACGTGCAAATGTGTGTCTACGATCAACAGCACTACTGCTTTGGCTGTGGTGACCTGAAGGGCTTGGTATAGCAGTGAATATACTGTAGATCCAAAGTGGAGGAAGTGCTCACTTTAATTTAAAGGCTATAAAAGAGACATTCAGATCCAGCTATAAATTGGTGCATTAACGCGAGTTAGCCGGTTTATTAGCACCAAAATGGACGACTGTTCACGTGATTTATCTTCTCCTGCTGACTTGGCCCCGCCTATTTGGCTGTGTGACAGAAACTGCTCGTGTGTAGCGTGACTGCGGCTTTAGTGTGATGTGAATGTTGAACATGTCTTATTTGTAAGTTTAAAAAAAAAAACCTGAGTGAAAATTTTAATGGGGGAAAAAAATTCATCAAAAAGTTTAATGAGGTGTAAAATTCAGATAAACAGAGGTGATGAACAGGAATGGAACTGGTTGTCTGGAATAAATGATGATGCTGCGTGTGTGTGTGTGTGCGTGTGTGTGTGTGAGTAGCCGACTGCTCTGAAAACAGCTTAGACTCTGTGAAACATGTGGATGGAAACATTAGTAATGGTATGATGTAATGAAAGCTGTGACAGTTAGACACGGTGAGGATGATAAACACAGAAGTTTCATGTGCTGATGAAGTTCTGAGGAACATGGTGAGGCGTTCTGATAGCGTTTCTGCTGTTTGCCGTAAAACATCACGTCAGAAATGTGCTGAGTGAGATGCAGATCAAAAGTCAAGAGTTTAATCAGACTTTCTCAGTTTTCTCATTTTTGTAAGTGATCACCTGGTTCACTTCCTGCGACAGGGAGGAAACTTTACTATTCAGTGTCCCTGGAGCGAATGAGGAGCTTCAGGAGCTTTTATACATTTCCTGTGATATGGTTCCTTACATTGACAACTGGCCAATGATGTCAGTTCATAAACAAGATATTCTGCATGACAGTGCCATAAGGCGTGAGTAGGTATTTATTAAAAATGGTTCGGATGCTTATTTCTGGAATGTTCCCTCAAAAATCGCTGTAGTTTGACTCAAATCAGCTTCCTGTAGCGTGTCAGGGTGGGGCGAGTGGTGTAAACAGGTTTAACCCTGTGGGCTGTGATGATAAGGTTGTGGGGTGTAAGCATGAAGTCTGACGTAAATCTTCTCGCTGTGAAAGAGGACAAGGGTTAGTCTTTTTTCTTCTGCTGAACTCTTTTCATCTGCGCTGTTCCTCCTGCAGCTCTGCTAAACGCTGAGCCAACAACCTCTCACACACACACACACACACACACACACACACAGTACACCATGAGCCCTGCTGGTCTGGAGCCCAGGAAGCCAGCGCTCACTGCACTGGAGCGGGTTTACATTTACTCTGCATCTCTGAGCTGCTTAACGGCTCGCCCATGCTCAAGTTTACCTACATTTAGACATATTGTTACATACATTTGATGTGTGTGTGTGTGTGTGTGTGTTAGGGACTCACGGTTGTGTTTGCTCCCTTCTTCCTCATCCTCGTTGTCGGGGTCGATGTCCTCGGCCTGCGTGATCCAGTCCAGGTAGCCCTTCAGGTCCTCCTCCATCTGCTGCTTCTCGCGGAGCTTCTGGAAATCTCCGCGGGCCTTCGCCTTCTCTCTCTCCTTAGAGAACTCACTATGCTCACACACACAAGTGCACAGTGATTAGTGCACGTGTACACACACACACACACACACACACTTGGTGGCACAGAGGAGAGTCCACACGCATGTACACAAGCATGAGCATGCACTTATTTCCTCCATCACATCAAAATTCTAAGACTAAATACAGGAAGAAGCACAGAGAGGCTCTACATTCTTATTTCATGCTCAGAACAGGACCAGGAACTTCAGAATACCTGAACAACAGTTACAGCTTCCTCTCTTCATCATCTTACATGACTGTTGTTCAATAGTTCCATAAAAGACACAGAAACCAGGCTAGTAAATCAGAACTAGCACTAAAGCCTTATAAATGAAATAAACACACACACTGCGCCCTGGGGCCTCTGTGACGGAAATAAGAATGCGAGGCCTCTCTGGCCCTCCATGTACAGGAGTCAGGCAGTTTGTGCACTCCACTCTACTGCACTGTGCGCCGTCTCACTTCCAGTTTCCACCAGCAGGTGGCGCGCTTGTCTTCTCCTGATAACAGCCACCTCGCTAGGGGTCATGCAGTGAACATGGCTTCAGCATCCTTCAGCCAGCTGCACACGACACGCGCTCCGCTCCACACTCACTCTGAGTCAGGAATTACACGAGGAATTACAGCTCAAGCAGTGAGTCAGAAAATCACAGAATAGAAAGAACAGGAATCCCTGCTACATTCCACTGTGTGTGTGTGTGTGTGTGTGTGTGTGTGTGTGTGTGTGCAGCCTCTCTGCCTCAGACTGCCCTTGTCTATAGGGCACACGTGGTGTATGTCCCGATATGAAGTGTGTGTGTGTGTGTGTGTGTGTGTTTGTGTGTGTGTGTGTGTGTGTGTGTGTGTAAAAGACTGTTAATGTCTCCACAGTGAGAGGAAACGCTGAGAGAACAGAAGACCCAGGGAATGAGATTAATTTCAGTCGAGGACGTCGTGTGGGGGGAGGAGGCTTGAAGCTCAGCAGAGGACAGGAACAAAAGAAAAGACAAGTGAGGGCAGAGAAAGGAAAGGATGAGTAAGAAGAACAGAAAGGACAGAAAGGAGAAAGAAACAGATGAGAGGAGGTCAGTGAGCCTGTGGTCATGGTGAGGTGTGTAACGCTACAATCACACTGTCAGGAGACGAAGCGACAGGCGCTCATTCACTTCCTACATACGCATGCACGCGCACACACGCAGTACAGAGACGTCATTTCATTCCAGACTCTCACAATTCTATGCACATTAGATGCGACGCTGTAAAGCACCAGATCCAAACAGCTGTCCTTGGATGATTTCTTCTGGCCAGATGTGTGGTGAGGTCAGTGTGGTGTGGTGCTTCTTCAGTTCCCCACTTCAGGTTTCTACCTGCAATTAGTTCCCATTTCCTGTGGGGTTCTGTGACCGGTTGTTTTACCTCGTACTGTCATACACGATACTGTTGATGTCTCTGGTGAGTTGCGTAGCTACCACAGTTGTGTTACATTCGACAAGATCTCACAACTGTCACTATTCAACAAAAATAGTTAACTATCTAACAAAAGACAACATGGAGATGGCCTTTGTCCCCACTTTGCTGCTTGAATGCACAGAAACTGTAAATGGTGTCATTCCGAGCACCAGCTCTCCATCCCCGAGGTAAATCCACAGGACGGGTCACACACACGATTCTTGAACAATAGCTGTAGCTCTCACTCCTGAAAGCTGTTTTGCCCCAAACGGAAGCAGCTCTAAATCAATCTCTACTGAAGAATTCCTGCTATAAATAAATCACTCACATAGAATTTTTGATCTCATACTGTCAAGCTGTACTTCTAATCAAAAAACACTTCTACTGTCAAGACCGTCGATGTTTTGTTGAAAGAGTTTAATCCGTTTTGGAAATGTAATGGTGTGAAGTGTGAAATCACAGGTTTGGTGAAAAAGCTAGATGACAGAAAGAGCGCTCTTATTCCTCTGTAATGTTCTTACCCATCTCTCTCTCTCTCTCTCTCTCTCTCTCTACCTCTCTACCTCCCTCCCTCCCTCCCTCCCTCCTGGT
>JANCOA010000001.1:2604604-2642766 GCA_024363135.1 Leptodoras oyakawai | reverse complement strand
ATGATGATAGGTCAGCTTTTCCGTGTTCAAACAACCTCGGACTTGACATTTGCCATTTTTTGCCATATCTGTTTGTGAGTGTGTGTTTGTGTGTTTGCTTCCTGTGAGTTCTAGGGTATTGATCTTCATATTAGCCTCCTGAGAGGAATACTGAGTGTTTCCACAGATACAGTCTCCTCTGGAGGGAGAGGAAGGGTTGGGACACACACACACACACAGATGTAGACAGAGAGACACAGAGAAACAGAAGGGAGGAGGCTTCCAGGGTGTGAAAATGATAGTGTGCTGCAGCACAGCCAAGCTGCTGTCCATCTCCGTCCTGTTTAAATCCAATAATCTTAATGCATGCTGGCTTTTACACACATGCCAAATGTCTGAACTGTGTGTAATTTTATTAGCAATCTGTACTATTATTAGCCCACATATGTGTTGGTCTGCTTGTCCTTGTACAACCCAGTGTGTATGGATGTGGAGGATGACTTGGGTGACCGGTGAAATTTCAGCAGCGCTCTGGGATCACTTTTATTGATTAGAAGCTTTTCAGTGGACTAACTTAAGGAAATGCAACCCATCTAGCCATCTCTGAATTTTGTCAGTGTTCCAGGTTAAGCTCATGCTCTGTGTTTGTTGTAAGTGCCTCCAGCTATGCCACTCTCTTTCCCTCTGGCTCACAGCAGTCATTGACACACAAAGAAACACTTAAGTAGGCTGGCAATTATAAGACACAGGTGAGAATAATTGTGTCTTACCTGCCGGTTTATCCCGCCTCCTCTCTGTCTGGAGCCGAAGCTTGGCCACACCCCCTCTGCCCCAGTCCTGTTCTTGGAAGGCAGGATGACTTAGCAAGTTAGACACTCTAGAGCAGAGCATTCGTTTGGAAGAGTTTACAACATGCCCAGTACACTCTGTGTGTGTCAGTTTTAATATTTTATTACAACCTCATGCAGTAATTTGTGGCACATTATGAATGATTTGCACTGAGATTATTTCATTCTCTAGAAAGAAACAAGGGAATAAGTATTATAATTCTGTAGTACAACATAACAGTCTTAAACAGATGAATGACTCTACCTTGGGCTGGCATGGTGGTGCGCTGGGTGTGCCGGCACTGGGTAGCAAGAAGGGCCTGGGCTGGGTGGCCAGCTGTGTTGGTGTGGGTTTCATCTGGGAGCTTTGGATTTCTCCCACAGTCCAAAAACATACAGCCAGTTAAACTGAAGTTACTATACTGCTCCTAGGCGTGTGTGCACATGTACACCATGTGCAATTTTTCCCCATGAATTTATATACAGCTGTGTTCAGGTGCATGATGGGAATATAGTATGCCACGTGTTTTTGTTTGCAGCATTTTGTTTTTCAGCTGTGAGATAAGCCCAGAGCTGTAGTGCTGCAGGAATGCCAACAGAACAAAAGTCAACACTGCATGTGATACACTGTGTGTTTAAAATAACACCAGCTGAGTGTTCCGTGCTTGGGGGGGATTTTTGTCATTTCTGATCATGTTTTTGAGAAGTTTTTTTATCCTCAGATTTTTCTGTATTTCTGACTAATGAAAAAGGTTTCACTCGTATCAACTACCCTTTTGTGTTTTTGGTTTGGTTAATCGTATGCAGAGTGAAAACAAACCAGTTTCAGTGTTAGACCACTGAAGAACAGACGTTTTTTGGGTGGGGAATCATCATTCAGTACCGCAGTAATGATGACCGGGTGGTGTGTGTGAGAGATCTGCACAAGTCTCTCAGGTGGTGATATGGTGATTCGATTTGAACAGCTCAGTGTGAGTGTAGATAGGTCTGCTTTAATTGTCTGCTTTAGTTCAGAAGATTTCACATCATGTGACCAAGCTGAAAGCCCAAGACTTGCAGACATGCTGGATAAAGCTTACTGCAGAGACAACAAAATATGCTGACGTAAGCTCCAGGATCTGGAATGGGAGTTATAGAGTGTTAGAGGGGGGGAGAGAGAGAGAGAGAGAGAGAGAGAGAGCTGCAGTCTTTGCTTAGACAGGAGAAGGAAGTGAAGGATTAAGTTTTATTAAGAAATCAGGATTATTATTTGTAAGTGATGGCCCTGACCTGTGTCCAAGCATTTTCATTATTCTGTTCATCTAGTAGAAATTCTCTTGAGCTATTCAGAGTGCATTTTGGTTTCAGTAAACAGGTAGATACATTGATTTGATATTCTTTATATAAGTCTATAAGGTTTGAATAATTTGCAATTGTGGGTTGGATTTAATCACTAGGAATTAAATTTCCTCACACTTTTTTTTTATTTATGAGGTCATTGGAAGGGGAGGTGTTTCACAACTTTAATAATTACCCCCGCAGTGTCAATTATCATAACACCCTCCTTCAGAGTGGGGGAAAGGGGTGGCAAGGGGGGGGGGTGGCCCAGCAGATGGGCTATATAAGCTATATACACAGCATAATTTAAGGTGAGCAGACACGTCAAGATTTTATCTCGGTTGATATAGATGTAGCATAATATACCAATGCGACTCTGGGAACCCGCTGTCCTACACCAGAAAGCTGTAAGCAAAAGTAAAAAAGCAAAACTAAAGCACACGTAAATACAACAGAAGTATGACTTTAAAACCACTGCTAGACGGTGCTGTATTAGTATACTGCATTTGATGTAATAAAGTACTATATACTATAAACCGTTAGGGCTTAAACCTCACAACATCAAACCTTGCTGCTATCAAACAGTATGCTTTTAAACACTGCATTTCTCATGGTTGCTCATTAAAATATAGAATAGTACACACATCCCCCTGGATACCTTCATTTTGAATTTATTCATAACGTTTAATTGGTGTTGGATGTCTATCTATATAAACGGTATGAGCAACATTTATGATTTTATCAAAAACAAGATATGTATATATCAATCATTGTATCCTGCACCACTGCCTCAGAACTGTCTAGCATTACTTTCCCTTTTTCAGATAATGAAAGATAGTGAACAAATAAGTGTAGTGAGAGAGAGGTGTGCATTTCATGTCACTAATAGAGGTACAGTGAGTGTGCAGATGGAGATGTTAACAGTAAAGGACAAGTACCAAAATATTGATCTATAATGAACTGCCTTACTCCAGCTCGCCACTCAGTGACTCGTCATTAAAACACATCACACGCTGATCTAGGGTCAGTTTTAGCATGTCCTGCTGATATTCCAGACAAGAGCTGATTCCAGATCATCCATTTATTACATTTACATTTATGGCATTTAGCAGACCCCTTTATCTGACTTACATTTATCTCATTTATACACCTGAGCAGTTGAGGGTTAAGGGCCTTGCTCAGGGGCCCAACAGTGGCAGCCTGGTGGTGCTGGGGCTTGAACCCCCAACCTTCTGTTCAGTAACCCAACACCTTAACCATTGAGCCACCCCTTCCCCCCCCATCATCCACAAACTAAATCCAGCCAGTGAGATTGTGCCCATGTTCATGAGCACGTATGATAGTCTACAGTATGAAGATGTGGTCTGAGAAAGAGAAAAGGGCCATTTATGGAATTTATGCATATAAACATCTCACTTTGTAAAACGGAGTTGTGCATTGTACAGAAAGGAAGAGTGTATAAAAACCATATATGGCCAGTCCTGTTTTTTATCACCAGTGTAATTGTATTCTGTGAGGCAGTAAACATTGTAATTGACTTTCATTTGTTATTTATACATTGTAATAAAGCGTTTTCCCCTCTGTACAAATGCCCTGACCTTTTCTTTTATAACACAATAGTTTGTACTGTGGTAATTGCCTGCTACTTTTTTGCTACACCAATCTCTCATTCTCTCTTTCCATCCATGTGTCAGGAACGCAAGCTATCTAAAGTGGACCGTCAGAGGTTTAAGGAGGAGGCAGAGATGCTGAAGGGTCTGCAGCACCCCAACATCGTCCGCTTCTATGACTTTTGGGAGTCTCCTGTCAAAGGAAAGAAGTGCATTGTCTTGGTCACTGAACTAATGACGTCAGGCACTTTAAAAACGTGAGTCTCAGAGCTGAAAGATAAGGAGAGATAAACATACTCCAAATGATTTAATTGCAATTATTGTGTGCTTATGTTATGCTGTGTTGGGGTGCTGAAAATATTCCCTTCAGGAGACAGTAAGTGACATCATTAATTAAAACAAGACAGAGTTACAGCAAAGTAACTAACATCAATCCGAGGTTAAGCTACTCAGCTGAAGATTTTGGTTCATTTTTTATTAAATAATTTATTTCTGATTGTATTGTTTATGTCATGAATGCCACGAATGCCAGTGATGGGAGCATGACTAGTACATCTGCATGGTGAACCAAGGATTTTATGGCACTGTCTGCTGCAGGTACTTGAAGCGCTTCAAGGTGATGAAGCCGAAGGTGCTGCGTAGTTGGTGCAGGCAGATCCTCAAAGGCCTTCACTTTCTGCACACACGCACACCTCCCATCATCCACCGAGACCTGAAGTGCGACAACATCTTCATCACAGGCCCCACAGGCTCAGTTAAGATAGGAGACCTGGGTTTGGCTACACTCAAGAGGGCGTCCTTCGCCACAAGCGTCATCGGTAATGTCTTTTAGGCTTTTATGACATTATTTATACGAAAGAAAATGATAACTAATAATACAGACCAATAAAATGTTATCATTTTAAATATTTCTTACAGGGCAATGATGTCAAATATTTAATTTCTTTCCTCTACTTATTTGTGATGTCTGTTAGGCACTCCTGAGTTCATGGCTCCTGAGATGTATGAAGAGCACTACGATGAGGCCGTAGATGTCTATGCATTTGGCATGTGCATGCTGGAGATGGCCACATCAGAGTACCCATACTCTGAGTGCCAGAATGCTGCTCAGATCTACCGCAAAGTTACCAGTGTGAGTCACATTAGCTACAAATCAAGATCTGGTTCAGAATCAAGCAGTTTGCCCGAGTTGTTTCTCCCAGCTCTGGATTGATCTGCAGTGTTTTTAGAACTGAGACCAACATTGATTTTTAAATGTCAATACACATTTGATTCCTGTACAACATTTTAATTGATACCACCAGACACAGAGGCCACAGAACATTTTATCCATTAAAAGAGAAAAGCTCCATATTTTTAGATTTAGTCAGTGCCAATGTATTTGCATTTATTTTTCAGGCATTTGTGTGAGCAGATGAATTGTTTGATTGCATTATTATTAAGAAGTAGAATGTGCTAAATTGTGGAACTGTAGATATAGAAGGAAAAGTACATTACAATCAGCTGCTGTAATGCTGTGTGCTTTCTGTATAGGGTGTCAAGCCTGCCAGTTACAATAAGGTCACCGTCCCAGAGATTAAGGAGATCATAGGGGAGTGTATCCGCTATCGCTGGGAGGAGAGGTGAGCGCAGCCTAGCCTATTGATAAAGCTGAGCTTGATGGATGAATTACAAAAAAAAACGTTCTTGAATTGAGCAATAATAAGGAACTGAGGATCTTCTACACTGCCTCCTGCTACACATACACTGCTGAATGTCATTTGGAAGTTATAAGCTTTTATCCCCCCCCATTTGAATTAAGTATGGTATGTTATCAAGTGTGATAAACTAATGTGGGTATCACTTTCAATTGGCAATTTAATCCCTGTTAAGATAAACCCTTATAGGAATATTGGATTTTTGATGAAAATGTTAAAGATCCAATAGCATGGCTCTTCTCTTTCCCCAGATACTCCATTAAGGATCTGCTGAATCATGCCTTCTTTGCAGAGGACACTGGCGTCAGGGTAGAACTCGCAGAGGAAGACGATGGCAAGAAAACATCGATCGCACTTAGGCTTTGGGTGGAGGACCAAAAGAAGTTGAAAGGGAAGTACAAAGACAGCGGTGCAATCGAGTTCACCTTTGACCTCAACAAGGAGGTGCCAGAGGCAGTTGCGCAAGAAATGGTAAACACATTTCAACTAAAATGAAAGTTTTGTCAACCCATTATTATTATAGTTGTTGTTATTATAAGTAGCTATAATATGCTGTAAACATGCTGTTTCCCTTCAGGTTGACTCTGGTTTTTTCCTGGAAAGTGACATGAAGATTGTTGGCAAGTCAATCCGTGACCGTGTGGCTCTCATAAAATGGCGTAGGGAGCGAACCTTCTCCAGGGGCAAGGGCGAGAACGAGAAGAGCACTGAGGACCACGCACAGAATGTGCCTCAGGATCCCTCGTCTAAGTTGGCACAGAGTGCCATGCTCAATGCTCATACAGAGCCTGGGGATCACAGCAGTGAGTCTGTCAACCTCTCTAGTGGCCCCAGCAGCTCAACTACATGTAAGCAACTGCTATGGATAGCAGGAGTCTTTATCATGTCTACAGTAATGACTTAACAATATAACAACTTATTTCTGTCTCAACCATTTTATGATGTTGCAACTTTTTTATTTCAAGAATACAGACTAGCATACATCACTTTATACTGAAACTAATTCAGATTTTTTCTTCAAGAAAAGAAAATTCTTCAAGAAAATTCAGATTTTTTCTTCAAGGTTAAAATTTTAATTGTCAAATCAATAATGTACAGCAGTGTGGGTACTACGAAATGCCTCAGTGAATTACTATAGCCTCACATTAACTTATAAGGAAAGCATTCTTAAACAGGTCTCAAAATTTTGTGCTGGCTTTTTGCTGAGTTTTATATCATCAGTGAGTCAGCAGAATGAGTCACCGTTAACCAGGAACACATTCAGCAACAGCTGCAATATCTGATCTAGTGTTTATTACAGTTGAGTACAGATAATTGAAGATTCACACTTGGATAATAACTTACTGTTACAAAACATTACTGTTTTGCATTGACCAATGTGTAGATTTTTTTTGTAAAATACTTTTTTTGATTCACCTCTGCAGCAGATAGCATTGCTGGCCCAGCAGCAGTTCCAAATGGTTTGAATAACCAGAACAGCATAATTTACCAGTCATTGTCAGAGCCCATCACCAATTCCCAGAAAGTCCTCAGTCCACCAGTACAACTCCTTAATCAGTTACATCATGTAACTCAACCACAACTAACAAATCAGCTTCATCAGGAAGTCCAAAACCAGATTGCTCCTCAGCTGCACTCAGGAGCACAACAATTACCTGTGGTCCAGTATAAGCAAGAAATTCTACAACAACTTGTGGATCAACAGGATCCCACTTCCCAGCTGCATGTCCAGCAGCAGCCCATTGCCCAGTTACATCAAGAGGCCCAGCACCAACCTGCTATACATCTCCACCATGGAGCCCAGCAACAGCAACCTGCTGCCCAGATACTCCAGGGAATCCGACCACAATCCGTCCACATGCAGCAAAACCCCACTGTGCAGCAGCATCATGTAGCCCATCAGCAGCCTTCAGCACAGCACCAACAGGAGGCCCAACAACAACCTGTAGCACAGCTATATCATGGAACTTATAAGCAATCCACTTCAATAAATCAAGGGGCCTTTCTGCAGCCCTCTGTACAGCTCAGCCAGAGTCTTTACCAGCAGTCTCCTCCAGTAAGTATATTTACATTCATGTTCCATTATTAATGCTGTTTAATAAAGTAAATAAAACACAGCAATGTACTCTTAGTTTTTTGCCTATTTTTTGTGTTTTATGTTTATGGATTATGAATGTGCTCTCATGTCTTATCTTTTAATGACTACTCAGAGACACACCAGTGTTTCCAGTGAATCCCAGGATTTTCTTTTGAACCTCAGGAACCTGACTGGCATTAGACGTGGCAGTACCCCTTTTCTCGACATATTGCAGAGGAGATCCCATTGGCAAACTAATTCAATGCCACTGCAACACCCAATCTGCAACTGCCCAAAACCAGAACAATCTTACAGAGAACCAGTAAAACAATTAAAGGAATCTTCATCACACAAGAATAGCCTGATATTTGGAAATATTTCATCCACTAAGGCTGAACTGGTTCCTCATCGATGCAATCATTATCTTGACTCGCTCAATCCTAACCTACTCATAAAAGCCAATAGTACATCTCCACATACACACTACCTTGCTCCATGTTGCTGTCCACATAACTGCAAAGCTGGCCATGCTCTGTTGCTCAAAGCAGAGGGGAACAAAGGATCCCTTGAACAGTCTCACTCTTCATGCCACTCACCCGTCCACCTAAACAAAGCCCCTATAACCCCACTGTGTTTGGTTCACTCAGTGCCATCTACCTCAATTACACCCATCTATCCGAATGCAGCCCCACCAAATAACATGACTGCAACTTCATACAATATATCTCTGCCCCCCCAGAAACCTGTGACTTCATTCTCTTCTGTTCATCAGACTGTACAATCTGCAGTGTACATCAGTCCTCCATCTCGTGAGCATACAAACCATTCTTGTTCTGGACAGGTTCCAGTCAAGTCTCCATTTCCAAAGTCTGACCTATTGAGCCACTCACTTTCCCCCATGTCTCCTGCTTCTACTCAGAGCATGTCTTCATTGTCTTCTACTGATTTGTGGTCGCCTCTTACCCCATACTCTTTAGGACTGCCCATGTCCTGCATGACTTCACAGACCTACAACAGCAGGGACAGAGATCTTTCTCACCTTAATCACTGTCTACATCGCATCATCAGACGCCGCACCAGCTCTCCTGTAGTGATGGACAGAACTGCAATGCAGCCAGACACTAGCCACAGAAATGTCAATATATATAATCTCTCAGTTAATGACATTCAAACCCTAGGATCATCACCCACTACACAAGACAAGGCACCTGACGCACAATTGTCTGTGCATGGGGGCAAGATTGAACAAGATTTTATGGTATGTCAGAAAATGGAAACAATACCCTTGATCCCAGAAGACATGTCAACTCTACAGGGCTGATACCATTAATGCCTCCATACTTTAGTGATCCTTTGCATGGCTAAGCTCAAGACCCCTAATGTTAAATGTTCCACAATTTTCCAGAATTGCTGTGGCTTTGCAATTTCACCTCTACAAAGTTTACTGATCCCTAACAGATCAAACAGGGTAAATTGCCTTTCCTGACATTATTTTTACAACTCTAAAGTGCCTAAAGTCTCAGGGGAGTTTTTATTTTGGAGTTTTATCTATTTATCAAAAGCTATAGACATATATTTCTAAAAGGATGAAAAGATCCTGCAAAATTGCCAACTATACTGCAGCAACTGTTAAAGCAATGATTGGCAACTGGTGAAATGTTGCAAATTACCCTTTCTTGTCACCTTTCTTCCTAGAAACTTCCCTTGAGTAAGCTCTTAACTCACTGCTGAGTACTATAGTTTACCCATTTTTATCTTTTTGCGCTCTTCTCCCTAGTTGCATCTAATATGTCCTTTTTAGAGCATCACAACAAACACTGCCAACCCTCTTTGTGAATTCTTGGTTTATATCACTGACAGATTCAAGATTTAAGATACAGCTAACAACGATTTCTTATCATGCTTTTTATGGTTTTTAGCCCACTGCTAAATTGGTTCAGCCACAGACTATATCAGCTCCAGCGACCCCAGCAGCAAACGCACCACAAGGACAGGAGGTGAGATTACACTCTTCTGGATAAGTTGAGAAAAGCAACTGTTTCTGCCTTACGATAGCCTTGTACATTCATACAAAATGTATGTGTAATGGCTCTGCGGTGGTGTACATAAGTAGCTATACCTTCATGGTTGTAGTGGCTTAGTATTTTAATTTAGCGTGTTCTTTTTTGTGTTTTATTTCTCTTAGTTTCACCTCTATCTCCATCCTGCAGCTTTCCTGTCCCAGGTAGATCTACCTGTTCAGATCCTTAGGCACATCCTCAACTTCTTGTCACTAAGATTTGAGTCATTGGCTCTTGGATCATCAGCTGAAATGGAAGTTATAGCACAGCTTCTTCCATCCTGAAAATACTTAGTTATCCCAATGAGACTTAACATCAAATATCATGTCTTTGACCAAGTTGTTGGAGATAGATACTTGCATGTAAAGGAATACTTTATTCCAAAAATGCTAACATCTATAATTAATTAAAGGTAGTAGAATTCTGTTTCTTTCCTTATTATCCATGTTAGCACTTTTGGAAGAAGAGTTCCTTTAGAACGAACAGCTTTTGTTTGTTGTTATTAAGGAAGTCACAAGGTGATCACTATGAAGCTAGTTTCACAGACCTGACCTCTGTCTTTTCTAGACTTTAGGAAATCTTCAGCCAGTTGTGGAGTCAACTTCTGATGGACAGACACATCCTCAGCACCTGCGTCAACCAGTTCCTGCTTTGCTCAGCTCTGCACCACCTTCTCAACCACAGCAGACTGTTCATGCTACACCCCTAATGCAGCCTCTTCAGATTTCCACTCAAGTATGTAACTCATTCTTGATCACTAGGAGGATTTTTCTAATGTGGTTCATTAAATCTTTATTTAGCAGTTTTTAGAAGTTGCATTGTTTTTCTTCCTCAGTTCTCTTCACCATACTCTGTTATATCAGCAGTGGGCACTCCTGCCAGAAGTGAGGCAGTAACATTTCCCCCCATGGCATTCAGCACCCCCTACCCCAGTAGTGCCCCTCCAGTACCTCCGTCCTACTACTCTCCCAGTCCAGTCCATGTCCCCCTACCTCTCACAGCCACACAGAACATGCCCACCATACCTGGAGCAGGTACACCCCAAACCCCTGTATCTGCTCCTGTGGGATCAATCCTAGGCATAGCCATTTCTCCATCCCTCATACCATCGCAACAGCAGGTATATGCTTCTGCTCCTCCATCAGAAGGCTGTCTCCCTCAGCCGCAACCCACTCAGTCATCTCTGCCCCTTGCTCACACATTGCTGCAGCCAATGTCCTCCTTTCCTTCACAAGAGCCCCGTATCTCTGCACCACCTGCACAGGTACATATTACTTTATTGTTCTCTAGGAGGATGTAATGAGATATCGGTGTAGGGTAATTCTTATACAACAATCAAATACAGGAACAAGCGTTGCATCAGGAGCTAACCCTAGTCCTATGTCTATCTCAGCAGAGCTCTACATCAGAATAGTGGTTTTATATCAAGCTTTGTTGTATGAGGTCAGGATGGCCAGGAACAGTAAGAAAATTATGGCTTTATATTGCATATTGATCAGTTGTGAGCGGAACAATCAGGTGAACCACTAGACTAAATTGTAGAGGTAACAATATTGGTAAGTAATGCTCTTTTCCACCCTAGGACGAACCTCTGGTACATGCACATGCAGACCCAACTCAGATCAAACCTGTTCCACACAGAGAGGAATCTGAGCAAGAATTTACTGCAGCCACTTGTGGTCAGTATTGTAATTTTGAATGTGTACAAACATATACTTCATATGAACCAGAATACTTTTTTCATTATTTGCAGGTGAAAGTTGCACTGAACCAAGCAATACTCAGCAGATCCAGGAGACAGCATCTGTGCTCATTCCTCCTGCATCTGACCCAAGCAATGAGGTAAAATCCATTACTGCCACAATCACAGAGATGTGTAATGTCAGCACTTTGATAACAAATTGCACCATTGAGAGGGAGGATAAATGGTCAGATCCAACATTTTCTACCTTTAGGACCCTTTCATGAACTCATGAATTCCAATTAGATGACTGAGTTAAAAAAAAGAACTTTATGTAGGTAGCCAATGGCACATAACTGAAATTGTCATGTTTATGCAGGAGCCAGTACCCATGCCACTCCCCATATATACATGTGACAGGTAAGTGTGTCTAAACTTCTTGCAGTATTATTTCTTGCAAACTGATTTTTGGTTGAATGCTGTTGTGGGTATTTTCAGTTTGAATTCAGATGCAGCTTCAGGTAAAGAGATGAGTGATAGCTATGATGGCACCATTAGTGGAGGGAAAGGTGATGGGAAACCTCGAAAACACCATCGCAAGTCTGCTCGTACCCGTTCGCGGCAGGAGAAGACCAGCAAACCCAAACTCAACATGCTCAATGTAAGTGTACTATATTGTGCAATCTTTGGTAGTGTATTGAAAAACTTTACTTACTTTTTGCTCCCTGTCTCTATTCCTCATGTAATTAGGTTTGTGATACAGGGGATAAAATGGTGGAATGCCAGCTGGAAACCCATAATCACAAAATGGTGACATTTAAGTTTGATCTGGATGGAGATGCACCAGAGGAAATAGCAACTTACATGGTCAGAAGATTTCTTTAAATTGTGTTCATCCAGCAAATGGATATTACTTGTTTCATGATAATTTGTGACTACTGTACCAGATATACAACAATGTATGTTATCTACTAGGTGGAGAATGGCTTCATTCTGCCCATAGAGAAGGAGATCTTCATTGATCAGCTGAAAGACATTGTGGACAAGGCTGAGGACATGCTGAGTGAGGAGACAGGGGGGGAGAGACCTGGTGCACTAAGGGATACACCGCTTCAAGGCAGCTCTCCTGGAGGAGTTGGGGATGAGGTGAGAATAGGTGAATAGGTGTGATAGGTTTTGAAATTTTGGAAGCAAAGCCCTACAATTTAAAAACAAAATTAAATAAGGAATTTTAACAATTTGATTTACTTGTTTGTCTGTGGTTTTCCAGACTCTGAGAGGACAGAAAGATGGTGCCTCTCAGCCTGTCTATCAGCAAAATGGTAAATTTTGTCCTCTAAATGGGAATATTGCTCAAAAGGAACCTATTTATTGTAGGGTTATACGTAGAACTGTTAGCAGAAACAATGCTGACTTGACTTATATTATAGCAAAAATGAGAAAAGACATTTTAAATCTTATTAAAAACCAAGGACCAGGGTCATCACTTTGTTGCACTAAAATAAGTGTTTGTTAATGATACATGAAGAACAGGTAATTTTGTCTGAATGTTGGTTCCCAGTTTTGGCATAGTGAGCATAATAGAATAAAAAAATCTCTAAATCATGCCAACCATTTTTACAGCAGGGCCTTGTTTGGTTTTATCCTGTAGTGCTTCATACTGGTAAGAGGTGGTTTATCATATGCCCTGTGGATGAGCCGAGTGTCAGCCAGGACGTGTCTTCAGAGGGAGCTACAGCTACACCCCATACAAGTGGACTGAGCGATGGTACTGTGCCAAGTCAGGCTGCTGACAGCAGCACAGCACAGCAAGTGGAACACTGCACTGCACCTACTTCTACAGGTAACATCAAATTCTTATAGAGCCTAAAATCACTGCTAATGTCCATTTATAATGCTGCCTTTTAAAATTCAACTGAACATGCTTTTCATTTAAAAACACATTCAAAACAAGTAACCGGTCCTGTATGTTTTTTATACCATAGTGCTTTTGAATAATAGATTCTGACTGGATATAAGGTGTTGAATAATTTTCTATAGTAGCAGCTATGACAGTAGTGTAGCTATAACTCACAGTTTTGTATTATTGCACTCATCCAGATAAATTGTTGTTTCTATAGTAACAGCTCATTCACAGGGACATAATTTAAAGCTAATTATAAAAAGATTAAACATTAATCGTTTTAGTAGTATTTAGTAATCATAGGTAATGCTGTAACTCTGATAAAGAAAATTCTAAATCTAAGTCTAAATACAAGATACATGTAAGTCGATTTGGATAAGAGTATCTGCCAAATGTGTAATGTAAAGTAAAAGCAGACTTTACTCGCAGTAACATGACAAGTTGCATTTTGTCTCAGAGCTGTTTCATAATATTACATATAGAACTGATAAAAAGTAGGACATGTTCTTTAAGAAGTACAAATTGCTAAAACAATATTGGTGGTTGTGCTGTTTTTGGGAAACAATCAAGTGGTAATAACTGTAACTCTCACACTTCATCATACCACCCCACCATTAATTACTTTCTATTATAGTATTGAATTCCTTACTTAAACACCTTGCACCTCTTTATTATTGTTAAGATTCAACAGGTTATGCCACAGCTCCTCCATCTGGTGGCAGTGATGCTCATGGATTCAGCCCACTGTCCCTAACCACTGTAGACCCGTTATCCTTGGTTACATTTTCTGCCACCCTTCCAGCGCAGTCAATTACACCAAACCATGCTGCCCAGCAGATAGTGGATCTGGCCTGTGCTGCATCAAGAGCAGAAGACGTGCCTTGCTGCCCACTAGTCATGCCATTACCACTGGACACGGACCAGGGTGCTCAGCGCTCCTCACCAGTGACCCCTCCTCTCATGCATGACACTCATGGCATTGTCCTGCAGCAGCCGTTTAGCTCTGTGGGTGGTGCCAAGCCCCCATCACTGCCCCAGAGCCCTGCCACCTCACAGCATCATCACGCGCCGACCGAATCAGATGGGGAAAGTCGGGCCCGTGTAGGGTTTGTAGACAGCACCATCAAGACATTGGATGAGAAGTTGAGAAATCTGCTCTATCAGGAGTATGTACCCATGTACCCATCAGGATGTGCAGCAGAGACTCCAGGCTCAGGAACAGAGTATGTCCAGTCTCCACCTGGACCAGAAAGTGCAGCAGGGGGTTCGGGTAACAGCACACCCAAAATCATTACAGATGGACGCATCAGAGCTGGGGAGCAACTGGTGAGTTTATATACTAAATTCTACTTAATGTAAACAAAAATTGTTTTTCTTTATTTAGCTGAACCTCTTTATTTAATTATATTGCATGAACATTCTTCCTTTTTTATATCTTATTTCTTTCCATATAGGAAATAGCAAGCATATTACATTATTTATTTGATTTGTACCAAAGGAGTTCAAATATTCATTATCATCATCTTAAACAAAGCCCCATCTCAAACTGACTTTTACAATTTTTTGGGTGTTGAAATCAGCAAACTTTAGAGCTGACAAAAAGGATAAGGACGAATGGGATATTTCTTTAGGCTTTTCTCTTCGTTTGTGCTCATTTTAATTGTTAAATTCTTGGTCACAGCCACAGATTCCAGAGCGAATAGACAGTCTGAGCACGCTCAGTGACACTGCTGTTGCTGGTATGACAAATAATTTTTAGTTATTCTAGTGTACAGTAAAGTGTACAGTTACCATTTAGTCCATCGTTCTTACTGAATGATACATTGCAAATCTTTAGTTACAGTGTCAAAGAAGTCAATAATGCCTCACTCCATCTCCTGCTCAAGTTCTAGGAGTCGCTATAAGGTATTCTTTTTAAGCAATAATTTTGTGAAAGATCCTAAAGATCTATTCTTGTCTTTGCATCCTCATACACTTTTTACTGTAGCCATTTATCTCTAAAACTATCAATCAGGTGACAGCTGGTGCTCCTGACTTCCTTTCCGGGACCCAGAGGAAGCAGCGGAGTTGGAGCAGCACAGCTTCTCCAGCACACCCTGGTGCCTGGTACGGAGAGCGCAGCACTTATGCTGAGCCAAATACAACGTTTAGTGCAGAGGACCAAGACATCACATGCAGGAAACAGAGCAGCAGAAATTCAGCTCCACCTGATTTCTGCCTAGACCCTCTGTCCCCCCTCAACGAGCGTGTCTCCCTACCACGAACACGTACATCCATCTCAACAGATGTCCACACTCGCTTCATGTCTTCTGATTCTGGAGCAGAGAGCAGCCCAGCCAAAATAGTGCCTCCTACGCCATCTCGCTCAGAGAGAAGAGGAAGTGACCTCATGAGGAGGGCAGTGGCCTTCCTGAGGCGTTCGGGCCGCAGCAGCAGCGTACAGAGCTCTGATTCACCCAGCAGACATGGTGGAACATATGGCTCATACATAAGCAGTGACAACGACTCTGAAATGGAGGACTTGGACATTAAAAATGAACTGCAGAGACTGAGGGAAAAGTGAGTATCATTTCAGAGCTTAAATGTGTGCAAAGAAGAAATGAAGAGTGCAGATATTAATGTACACAGAGTCTGGAAAGAAAGGGAACCCTTTTGTCTTTGTATATCTTGACTCGTGTAGTGGTTGTACCAGTTATGTGACTATTGTAAGACATTTGTGTGTACACCACACCATTTTACTCACATTTCATGTTTTATCTGAACTCTTTTTTTTAGACATATGAAGGAGATTTCAGAGCTGCAGGCTCACCAGCGTGGGGAAATTGAGCTGCTGTATCAACGGCTTGGTAAAGCGCCTCCTCTTGGCCTAAGCCTCACAGCAACAGTGCCGCCTGCTGGACATAGACGCAGAGCTAGCAAGCACAAACTTAAAGCAAGCAAACTGCTCAGCCCTCTGGTCCAGCAGATAAGAAGTGTGACCAAAACCAGCGACAGCAGCAAACCTGGTGATGCTCCCTTCCTTTTACTTTTGTGCTGGAATAAAGTTCTAACCAAACTACTTCAAGTATATCATGTATGATCTCAGGGCTTCCCAAAGATAGATCCCTAACTTTTATCCAAAATACAAAATACTAGTACAAAACGCTAGCAATTATATTAATGAATTCGGATGATTTTGCCATTTACTTGTTCCTCCCTCAGCTGAGCCTGCTGTGAGTGTGAACGGCTCTCCAGCCAAAGCCTCAGTGGGGTGTGCTATCCGGTCTCGATCTGGGACAGACACTTTGCCCAGCTCTGTATCAGAACCAGTCCAGACACAGCAGCCCTGCTCCCTCAAGGCCTCAATATCATCTGACAATGTCTGTACTGGGCTGCAGGGAGAGGGAGCTGGAGTGTACAGCTACCCAGGCCAAGGTGAGCCTCCTTAAAAAAGTACCATATAACTTCAAGATGTTTTGGTGTGTATTGATTAGTTACTGTATCTTCTATCACTCTCTCTCTGCAGAAAGACAGTTTCTCACAGAATTCCTCTTTCTTTCCTGTCTCTCTTCCACTATCCAGGCTATTCTCCTTATCTCCCAGCAGCTGAGAGGGTCTCCTACAAATCCAGCAGTAAACCACGTGCTAGATTCCTGAGTGGGCCTGTTTCTCTCTCCATCTGTTTGTATCTCTCTCTCACCAAACCAAATCACTCACCAATCCCGTTTTCCACTTTTCTTTATACCTGTATTACTTTCCTTTTCCATACATCAGTACAATCTGCTAAAAACATTCCTCTTTATTTTCAGTGTAAAAGAGACATATTACACCCATTTTCCCACAAGTTCGTTACAGTTTGCTTGGGTCTTAAGGAAATGTCTGTGACACTCTTTGCTGAAAACCCCACATTAATTAAATCCTACAGCTCTCTTTTTGCCCCGTCTAAAACAGCTCTTTCCAAACACTTGGTTTCAGTGCCTGTTCCTTAAAATGATAATGAGCCACTGCTCATGTTCAAAGTACATGAATGTTAAATATAATTGTAAAAATGTTTTAGTTCCCATGATATCCACCACGCTGTACTGACCCTAGTTGTAAAAGCAGTCAGGCACAAAATGTTTATCATACATGAGCAGGTTTTTGACTTTTTTTTGGGACATTGGCATTAAAATAAACTTTATCCACTCAGCGGTTCTGTGTTCTGAGGCTAGAAGCCGACAGCGATATGTACAGATAACAGCAGCACATTTCTCCTGCATTTTTCTTAACTTCCATGTACTGCTGGAGTGTCTGCAACTGCAACAAATAAACAAAAAAGGCACCCTTTGTTAATGTGGCTTTCAAGCTGTGGGTAAAGATACTTCATTTGTGATGCAATAAGTGATACAAATTCTGAATGGCGTGCTCAAGCCCATGTTTTTTAAATAGGTTTTCACATTTCAAAGTTTGTGGGTTGGTAGGCACTCTAGAGGCCCAACTGTATGTGCAAAAACTCTGAAAAACTTTATTCTTCCTTGATAAAAGCTTAATTAAAGAAAAATATGAACCATTAATTAGGTTTGATGTACCATATTAGTCATTACCCACACATCATGTATCTATTATAATGCACTGTCTGACTTGCTGATCTGAATCCATGACCACTCTCCTTTACTTCTCACCTTTGTTAAAATTTTGTTTAATGATGTTTCTCAAAGCTTACTCATAAAACCTGAACCCTGACAGTGATTATTCCTTTGCAGGGTCGACGCTGAAACGGCTCTGCCTGGGTAAAGAACGAGGAAACAGTAACTATCCTTTTTTTACAATTTCATTTACTGATTAAAACTGTTGAGTGATTTTTTTGTTGACTGTGTCTCTATAACTCCTTCTCTGTTCAAGAACCTTTACTAAGTGAATTCAGTGTTCCTTGCACTAAAAAGCTGTTGTTCCACTGCTGGAAATTGGTTTGTATTTTCACTCTGACTACTGTGATTTTCTAGGGCCTGCAGGTCCTCCTGGGGCATCTAATAATCCCCAGGTGCCCCCAGGTTCGACTCCCTCACCACGCCACCCAGCAGTGGGGCTAACTCAAGCACAAAGCAACAACAGCAACAACAACAATGACCTGTGTCCTGAGGAGCTGCAGAGGCTGGTGGGCACATGGAGCCCCAAACAGCCTTGTTCGTTCACTCACTCCTTCAAGCTGAGAGCACAGCGAGCCACCAGAGCTAGAACCAGAAGTGCTGAAGGGGTGAGGACCGACTTGCTCAACATTTACAGTATCTAGAAGCATTCGAAAATGCTAACATTGTGAACATAGCAGCAACAAGATGCAAATTAGATTACAAAATGATACTGAAGTTTACTGGTTTGTTTATCATGATACTGAAGTTTACTGGTTTGTTTATCAGTCCAAGAGTGATTTCCATTGAGGCTCCATTCCATTATGTTTGTGAGGAACAACAAAATTGTTGAAGGTATTCCAGGCTTTGTTTTTCCACCATACTGCAGGGCCAGTGATCATAAACAGAAGCTGAGCAAACTCTGCATTGGGTCATTTCATGTGAAAGCAGAGCAGCACAATGAACATGGCACAAGTTGCTCTTTAAGGCATTGGCTTACTAAATGTAGCTTCACAAGCCAGTTGTGTAATCGCTTGTTAACTGAGCGCAGGAATAGCAAGTATTTGACTCATCAGTGCCTTCAGTATGTCAAGTTTCACTTCAGTAGTTCACGATCTATAATGCCCTACCCAACAACTGAAAAAATTCTACTATTGTTAATACAGCTTGGTAGCTACAGTGGTTCATCCTGTTTAAATTAGTTTAATAATAAAAAAAAGGTTCCCGGTTTCTTGAAATGATTCCTGTGCCTCATAATTTCAATCACGGATCTCCATAGAGTCAAAGCATTTTCCTTTTTAAAAATCTCTCACTGTTTTTTATTCTTCTCTAGGTGCTTCCAGGCTCAGCAACAGTATCATCAACATCGCTGCTATCGTTCTCATGGCCCAGGATTGATTTCCACACCTCCTCTGAGATGACTGAGCCCTTGCTCACCCTCCAGGATGGGTTGTCGGTGCATGACAACCATTTCAGAGAATGTCTAGGTACTCCAGCATACATTAGTCACTGGCCTGCTGTGAGCATGGCTCTTGATCAGGGCGGGTTTATGTTCTCCACTGTGGCTTCATCCTGGACCAGACAATCATCTCCACCAGAGCCCCTCAAATCCCAAAAGAGGACTCTTACACCCATGTCTCCCATGTTGTAGCATCAGCTAAACGTTGCTACAGTATCACTAGCATATGGTAGCTTGTACAACTTTATCAGTATCTCTTATATGCATGGACAGTCTTACTTATATATGTTCAAGCCCAAATTATGTAAATATCCATGGTAATGATACATATATGAACATTTGGCAGATAACAGAATATGAATATGTCCATAATTTATGTACAGTGTATTTTTGCATCAACTTTTATGCATAAAATCTCACTGTTAACAATAAACTAAAAACAGACACTCTGTCTCTACATATGTCTGTATAATACAGACACTGTATATAAGCACACTAAAACGTAGCCTTGCAGCCCTCTTTAAATAATTCATATAGTGTGTATATATATATACTGTACATGTTCATTAAAATCATCACATTCACTGCATCACTGTGACACCTTGAGCCAGTCATGCAGTAATTACCCAGAGAAAAGAAATTTTTAAATAACATCTCGTTGTTGTCCAGACTATTACTAATTTAACATCAGTGTAAGATTTTGGGCATTTTCTCATACTTCTTAAATTCAGCTCCTGTGAAACAGTCTTCCTCTCGTCTCAGCCCGATCCCATTTTTAAAAGCTTAAAATTTCTTAGTTTTTCTCTCAATGCACTGATCTTTATTTGTCTGAAATAATCCGCTCCTGAGATAACAATAAGATTACAAAGAAAACTTGATTGACTTATAATCTCAGTGATCAAATTCAAGACTCTGTGTATTTCATACCTGAGAAGAAGATGAGAACATCAAAAGAACTGCTTTTTTTTAAAGCTCCAAATAAGAGATAATTTTTTTCTGATGAGACAACAATAAGACAGTAAAATCTTCCTCTAGGTAGTGCTTCATAGAAAGGATTCTGAAGAGAAATAGCTAGAAATGTTAGAAATGGCTGGATTGCTAGTTTCTGGATTAGAGGAGCTACTGAGAAATTCTTAAACTGACTGATAATTCTAGGTGAAGAGTTTACATGAGTGCCTTGAACAAGAATTTTGGACCCAATTCATGAAGAAAACTGGTAACATATCAGAAGTATGCTGATAAAAGATAAACTATTTTTATTTCCGTGTACAAGCATTGAGGAAGAATGTCCACTGTGCTGAACACATGGGAAATCATGCTATGCTGCAAAAATAAGTTGCAAATGAAAGTTAGTCTCATTTATCAAGACTTCTTAGTTTCATTTGCAAGAAACTGTGATTGATCCAGGAATGTTTGGATGACATTTGCCAGTTGAAGACAAACTGCCAGACAGTCAGCAGCATCAGCGTCGTAGAACAATGTGGAGCACCCTAATACACCCAGCTGATAATGAATCACACAAACACTGTGAGGTTTTCTGAATCATCCTGGTCTGTGGTCATGTACTATGTTACCTCTCACTCAATGAGCTGCTAAGTTCCAAAGTGCAGCACCTGGAACTAAAAGCAGAAAAACTAAATGAACAGGACAGGGAAATGTGCAAGGTGTATGTAGTGATGTGCATATTCATTGACATGTGAGAGAGTTCATACCTGTCTCTGCACACTACTTCTAACATGACACTGTGTTATAGCAAAAATATGGGATTTGAGGATGTGTGTGCACATTCTGTGTGTGTGTGTGTGAGAATGAGTGAGTGAGTCTATGGCCACGTTTATAAATGCGAAAACTTATCAGTGTATACAAAGTTCAGGCTTCACACACTCATTTTTTTTCTTATCCAAAAGGAATAATGTATAGATGCTGTCAGCTTTGTGTAAGAACATGCCTTACTCCACAGAACGACTCAAAAATACTTTCCATAAATGTATAAATATGTTGTCATTCCATAATACAATAATATGAAATATAATTCTTCTTAGAAGTAAATACATGTATACTTGTACAGTGTATATTAATAAGTCTATTACTTTATCCAGCTTTGCCCTATTTTCTGCTCTTGTAACTTAGCTATGCAAACACGCTCACCATAATAATGCATTACTGCCATGAGGTTCTTTGCTTGTATATGCTTGCACTGAAATCCTACTGTGCTCAACATGTCCTGTTCTTCCACGACACTATTCACAAGAGTAAAGATATTAAATCCCTCATGTTTACCTTTAAACATAGTGTCTGTTTCTCACTGACTGAACAGATGGCATATGTAAATGAATTACGGACATAAAAATGTGACCCGCTGCCTGCACCAGGAGCTTGCACCAGTTTTTGATTCAGGCTAGTTTTGATCCAACAGGGATTACAGAGAAATTTTATTATCCATCTTCATCTTCCTCCACTTATCTGGGGCCGGGTAGTGGGGGCAGCAGACTTCCCTCGCCCCCGACACCTCAGCCAGCTCCCCGGGAGGAATCCCAAGGCGTTCCCAGGTCAGATGAGAGACATAGTCCCTCCAGCCTGTCCTGAGTCTTCCCAGAGGTCTCCTCCCGGTGGGGCGTGCCTGGAACACCTTCCCAGGGAGGCGTCCAGGGGGCATCAGAAAAAGGTGTCCGAGCCACCTCAACTGGTTCCTCTCGATGTAGAGGAGCAGCGGCTCTACTCCGAGCTCCTCCCGAGTGACCAAGTATCTCACCCTGTCTCTAAGGGAGCACCCAGCCAACCTACGGAGAAAACTGATTTCAGCCGCTTGTATCTGCGATCTTGTCCTTTCGGTCATTACCCACAGATCATGACCATAGGTGAGGGTAGGAATGTAGATTGACCGGTAAATTGAGAGCTTTGCCTTTTGGCTCAGCTCCTTCACCACGACAGTCCAATACACCGACCGCATGACTGTGGCGGCGGCACCAATCCACCTGTCAATCTCCTGCTCCATCCTTCCCTCACCATCCTAAACTCCTCCACTTGGGGCAGGACAACTCCACCAATCTGGAAAGGGCAAGCCACCTTTTTTCTAGTTGAGAACCATGGCATCAGATTTGGAGGTGCTGATTCTCATCCCAGCCGCTTCACACTCGGCTACAAACCACTCCAGTGCCTGCTGGAGGTCCTGGCTCGAAGAAGCCAACAGGACATCATCTGCAAAAAGCAGTGACGATATCCTGTGGTTTCCTCCCTCCGTCCCCCGGCCAAGCCTAGAAACTCTGTCCATGAAGATTATTAACAGAACTGTTGACAAAGAGCAGCCCTGCCGGAGTCCAACATGCACTGGGAACAGGCGTGATTTACTGCCGGCAACACGAACCAAACTCCTGCTCCGGTCGTACAAAGACTTAACAGTAGAACTATGGAGTCCCCAGTTGAGGCACTTTCCAGTACCCCTCCCAAGGATCCCAGAAAGGTCGGATACTCTGAACTGCCATTTGGCCCGTAGGCACAAACAGTCAGAGCCCTCCCTCCTACCCGAAGGCGGAGAGAGGTGACCCTCTCATTCAGTGGGGTAAACTCCAGCACGAGGCGGCTGAGCTGGGGAGCTATAAGCAAGCCCACACCAGCCCGGTGTCTCTCACCCTGGGCAACTCCAGAATAGTGGAGGGTCCAGGCCTTCTCAAGGAGTTGGGTTCCAGAGCCCAAGCTGTGCATGGAGGTTATCTCAACTATCTCTAGCCGGTACCTCTCAACCTCCCGCACAAGCTCAGGCTCCTTCCCCCAGTGAGGAGACGTTCCACGTCCCAACATTAGTCAGCACTAATAAGCACAGTGTTACCGTAAGAGAGGTCACTGACATAACGGGCAGGTGTGTTGTTGGGAACCACTGACTTTCCTATTCCTGTTGGTTTAAAAATGTGTGTTTGACTTGACCTATCCTGTGTGACTCATTATGGATTGATCCATATTAAGATTAACTCTCACTGATTTCTCTGATATTAAAAAGCACATTTTGAACAAGAAACCATATGTATTAAAGTAAACTCATGTAGTATCCTTATTCGTTTTGGCAGTAGACAACTCCACATGATTCATAGATGGTAGCATAGAAAAAAAGGCTAGTTAAAGTCAAATTACTTAAAAGGCAACTACCCTACAGCTTTGGATAAAGCAAATCATGCTAACCATCATGAGGAATTATTACTGAAGTAATGTTGAGGGATTATTATTATTATTCCATGATGTGTTCTTCATCACTGACAAAAGTAGCTTGGTACAAGAGCAAAAAAACTGAGCAGGTAAAGTACCATCTGATCAATGGGTTTTATTGATTCTCTGAGAGATATGTTAACAGAAATTGGAGAGATATGTTAACAAAAAGTGGAGTTCAAGTCAAGTGGTGTAGTGGATGTAACATGTTCAAATGATTATGAATGGTTATTGGATATTTTTTCTGTCCTGCCCACAATTCTACTGTGATATAATCAGTTCAACAGAGTTTACACACCATTACTATGACTCAATTGTCAACAGCATTGCGCAACAGAATTTATGCTATTTATTGTTTTATTGACAGATATTATTCCATCCAGTCCAATATTAATGATCAGGAGAAGAAGACAGCAAATAAAGGTGACATCTCTCTCTCTCCCTGAAATATGAGTTTGTAGAGGCTTTCTTCTTCTTGTAGATGACCCACTTACATTTGCATTTATGGCATTTAGCAGACGCTCTTGTCTGGTTTTCTCCAATGCAGGCTTTAAACAACGATGAAACCTGAAACTTTTCTTTGGCCAGTCAAAAATTTTCCACCAGTCAACATGCACACAGGTCAGATTGTAATTATGGTATACTGCTCTGAAGAGACGTTGAATCACCAACCATTGTGTGGCTTACGTCACTTCTCCGTACCTTGTTGCAATGCAAATGCACACTAGAAAAGGCCCTGGAACGAATGTAGTTCTCAAGGGAGCTCCATGGGGGCTGTTCACCCCACATTAGTCCTTAGAACTGTTTAGTGTCAAAACGCCTTTTGGTGTTGAGTCTCTGGTGATTTATACTGCACCATGTGGTGAAGTTCTCAATCAGAACTCTATATTCCTCATTATCCCTTGTGATGCATCCAAAAATGTAGGAGTCATCAGAAAACTTCTGGAGATGGCAGGTATCACAGTTGAAATGGATGTCCAATGTGTAGATAGTGAAGAGGAATGGTGCTAGCACAGTTCCTTGGGGTGCACTGGTGTTAGTGATCACAGAGTCAGTATCAGGGTGCAGGTGCATCTCCAGCAGTTTCTCTCCCAGTAGGCAAGGCTAGATGTTGTTGAAGGTACAGTGCTTCCCTGCTTCTCTAGGTGAGAGAGGGCCTTGTGTATCATGAAGATGATAACATCAGCCACCCCCATGTGTGTCCAGGAAGTGTATGAGACCACACATGTCACAGAACTAGCCTCTCACATGTTTTCATAAAATGAGATGTCAGAGCCATGAGTCTATAGTCATTAGGACCACTTGGATGACTCTTCTTTGGCACAGAAATCATGCATGACGTATTCCATAGTTTGTCTGTAACGGAGGAGCTACTCAGAGATTTTCAGTTGTCTAGGTGAAATGTAAAAATAATCGCTAGCATTTCATCTCAATTTGCTACGTTAGGTATTAGCGAAGCAGTGGTGTGAAACTCAAAAAGCTTAAACAAGATTAATTTTTTTTTTTAAGTTTTCTTTTATATAATCTGTTGTAACTGGTAGCATGTAAATAAAGGTGTGTGAGGAGATATTGTTTGCTGTACTTCTTTTTGCATGTACTTGTACTACCGATATCACAAAAGACAAAGCGAAGACAAATAGTAAATATTTGTAAACCTTTTCATTTCTGTGTCATCCCGAGCCATCCCGCAACACAGTCTGAAAGATCATCAATGTGGTTTTTGTTGCAGGATTTACAGTATATAAAAGTAAAGCTCCCCATGAAAAGTTGTGGTTTACACAATTGCGTTCAGAAACTCGCAAATGGTTCTGTTAAGCGATGTGAATCATCCTGCTATCTCAGAACTGCCTGTGGCATCACTGTGGCACAACACTTTTTGAGAGACAAGAATTTATATCGATTTTCTCCAACGCAGGCTTTAAACAGTGAGACAAACTGAAAGTGTTCTTTGGACATTCACAAATTTTCCACCAGTCAGCATGCACACAGCTCTGATCACCCCATCATAAATTATTGTTATTGTCTTTCGCGCCCTCACTTTATGCCAAATCACCGACTGTCATGCAGCTTACATCACTATCATTCCTAAATGCAGACCAGAAAAGGCCCAGGAAGGACTGTAGTTCTCAGGGGAGCTCCACAGGGCGCAATCCCCCAAAGATTAGTCCTTAGAACTGTTTGGTGCGAAAGCGCCTCTAGTCTCACTGTCTGAGCACTCAATGGTGGAGTTTGTGCCAAACCAATTGATGAACAGATTCAGATGCAAATGCCAGATATCCTGATACTCCATGCATCAGACTACAGCCTGTTTATATTGTAGAATCCTGCATTGTGACACTTTCTTTGGTCCCCAATAAAAGGTTGTAAAGATAGCAGGAGGGTGGAGCTTATTTACGCCAGAGATGGGGTGCTGATATTCACACCTACTGTGATATTCATACCATACAGTAAACCAGCAATAGTTAACTGAAAATGTAATTAATTACAAGTCTACAATAAGAAAGTATCAAAACACAACCCAAAGAAAAGTTGTAATCAAGCTCCACCAGAAGACTTTCAACAATTCCAAAAGCTTGGCTTTGTCATCTGACACATGAGATTATCACCTCAAACACCCAAATGTTGAGGGAAGACTGTTCATTGATTTTCTAATCAAATAGCATTTTGAATGTTTCCAGCCTAGCTTAAGGTGAACAGTACAGACTGGGCGGATCCAGCACTGCAGTGACCAATGACAATGGCCAAAGAGTCTGAACATTTTGTTAAAAAGCTAATGTGCATCTGTAAGACCTGCTAAGTGCTATGTGGGGCACCATGGCGCGAGCCACAGTTACACTAGCTGTCTTTGGTCTTTTACTTCTCTGCGTGGCGTCAGCTCCAACTAAAAAGGTAATGTCAGAGGGTTTTCCATCAGTCATCTGCTTTTTTTTTAATTAAATTATATTTACACATAATGTCTAGAAACCTACAATAAATCATTGATTAATGATAGAAAGTTGCTCTAAAACAAAACAAGGTGACTTTGTGAAGCTAAAGATGAACTACTTGTGGTTTTGGGTGGATGTAACAAATTCATAATTCAAGGTTTTATTTTTCTATTTTCTAATTAAAGCATTAGAATTGTTTAGAATGTTTGTATTTGTCCATAAATACAAATGTGGTACCTTCTAATTTTTTGGTTTATTTCTGTTTTTTTCTGATATGGCTATTAATATAAACTCTACACCTAACTAAAAATACACAGCAAAACACATTTTATCCTCAACACATTTTTCATCCTGAAACTGTCAAAACATTAAAATTTTTAAAATGAAATAATAATTAAAACAATACTACATGCAGTACTGCAGGCAGTTTGATATGACTGTACAAACAGTTGAGCAACTCCAAGGTGAAGGTCCACCCACACTTTGTTGAAGGTTAGATTTGTTTGAGTTGTTCTGTATGTTTTGGAGAGGTTACTGGAACAGAGAGTGTTTAACTCAAGAAAGCCAAAAATATACACTTCAATACTTGTGTGACTATAAAATGCATGACAAATCATAAAAAATCTAATGAAAAAAGTGAATTTATACTTGAATATAATTTTAGCTGTGAAAGACCTGTTCAATTTTAATCTTCTGTAAGATTTTTCATTCATTTATGCTTTATGTTATAGGAAATTAGGCTAAAAATCTTTCCGATCTTGCTGTTTTTCCCTCAACACAGCAACAGGATGTTGACATCTACAGCTTCCACATCAACTCTACAGTAACCAGCCGCTACGCCATCAGTGTCATCACCAGTCGTGTTGCGAACCGAATCAATGAGTCCAAAGAGATTCACTTCCATGTCAAGATACCAAAAAATGCTTTCATCAGCAAATTCAGGATGTAAGTCAAAGACAACGGTGTGATGTTAACGAATGTCATAAGTCTCACAGAGTAAATCAATCATTTTCTTGAAGAAGAAGGTCTAGAAATGGTTCATTACCTACAAAAGGTTTGTATTAGTGAGGTTGTTTGGCTCCATGTACAGAATGACAGACTTCTAATTCTAAAAGCAGACACAGCAAAAGTCATCTACTGAGTCTGTACAAAAAGGATTTCATGTTTGAACTAGGTATAAAATGTCTACACACCCCTTTTTTTTACACTTTATGTGTTATAGCAGCAATGGAATGCTTCTGTTTTCATGCATCGCTGCAATCTGACCTGTTCATGAATAAACCTCCTGAAGTAGTTCAGTTGGCTTGAAGCTGAAAGCAGCTGATTCACTTTTTTATCCATGGGTGATGCAGATGGGGGACAAATGAAAGGAAAACCCAGTATATAATGTATAAACATCTTAAGGTAAATAGGATATTTACAGAAAGTAAAAGTTTGATCTTTGTTGGTCAGGCAAGTAACTGCAAGTGGCAAAGTGACAAGAAAATTGTCTCCAAAATCAAACTAATTTTAATGACAAAATTGTTTAGTTCAGGCCTGAATTGTTCTGCATTACATGAAAATGCAGGAATCCTAAATTGTGGTTTAACTGTATGGAATAACACTAAACCCTTACATAAAAATATGCCTAAAAATACTTTCTCATCAGGACCATAGAGGGAAAAACATATGATGGAGTTGTGAAGCAGAAAGAACAGGCGGAGCAACAGTACAGTCAGGCAGTATCTCGAGGAGAAAGTGCTGGGATTGTCAGGTACCACAGAAATAGAAATAAAAAAAAACTGATTACACAGCTGTATTGTTCCAGAAATTTGAGATAAAATTACTTACATTTCACAATATTTCAAAGTAAATTAAAAACTAAATTCAAAACTGACATGTTATGGGTGTCAGCTCAGTAGGACGGAACCTGGAGGAGTTTAAAACCTCAGTGACGGTGGCGGCTTTCAGTAAGGTGACCTTCGAGCTCACCTACGAAGAGCTACTAAAGCGACGACTTGGCAAATATGAGTTACGAATCCATGCCCAACCAACACAGCCTGTGGCAGACTTCAAGGTGATTTAAAGCACATACAACAACTCTATCTTGCTCCAAACTATTTTAAAAAATCGTTTTCTAACTTAACAAGCAATGGATAAAAATTCTATAGGTAGAATTTTCCCCATCATCCTATCCTATTCCCCATCATAACTATGTAACCTTCAAAGATTAATTAATCAATTAATTAATTAAAGAAACTATTTAAATGGTAGCCTATGAACTTCATATTCAGGTTGTGTCTCCACTAGATTGATGTCTACATTAATGAACATCCAGGTATTTACTTCCTGGAGGTAAAAGGAGG
This sequence comes from Leptodoras oyakawai, assembly GCA_024363135.1. Classification (NCBI taxonomy): domain Eukaryota; kingdom Metazoa; phylum Chordata; class Actinopteri; order Siluriformes; family Doradidae; genus Leptodoras; species Leptodoras oyakawai. The sequence continues at coordinate 2,614,104 of JANCOA010000001.1, read as the reverse complement.
GCTGAAAACAAAGGAGCTGTCCAGTGCTGTAACCAGTACTCTGGCTGCGACTGCCAATGAGGTGAGAATTAAACGCTAAAGTTGTGCTTTACAAAGGAAACACACAGCTAATTAAATTATTGTACCAACTTATTTGTATGTTCAGGGCTGGGTGAACTTTTACCCCACACGTGAGCAGCAGACAAAGTGTGAGGCTTGTGGAAAAAATGGGCTAAACGGAGAGCTGATCATAGAGTATGATGTGAAAAGACCAAATCAAAATGGAGAACTACAGGTACTATGCAGAATCATAACAGTGCGTTAGAAAATCATAATAGTGTTCATCTAAGATCTTATGTGTTATCTTATGATGTGAAGAGACCAAACCAAAATGGAGAACTGCAGGTCATTTCACTAGAAACATCATAGCATAAGTAAAAAGTGTCAGTTGTTTCCTAACGAGTAAAGCCATGCATTTCTCCAATGGACTCCCAAGAGTCATTAGTCAATTATTAGTTTCTCATTTCAGATCAGAAACAAGAGAATTCTCAGACTTAACAACATACTTATTGCTATTTTACAGACATCAAATGGCTATTTTGTCCACTATTTTGCACCCACAAATATTCAGCGAATACCAAAAAATGTGGTTTTCATTATCGATAGAAGTGGCTCCATGCATGGCAGGAAAATATCTCAGGTAAACATGATTAACTGTTTTATCTACTCACTGTGAATTTACATTTTATATACTACATACTATGGTATATCTGAGCATACTGTATCTGGTAGCTCATTCCAATAAAGATTATATGTATATATAGATATAGTTAATCGCTTAAATAGAATTAAGCTATAATGAGTTTATATGAGTGAGCATTTAAATGTGTATACACAGACAGTACACACATATAGCTGGAATTACAGCCGATTGTTGCCATTTTAGACCCGTACAGCAATGTTAAAGATTTTGGGAGATCTTGCTCAGGACGACAACTTTGGCCTGATAATCTTTGACTCTGAAGTAAATGTATGGAAAGCTGAACTCCTCCAAGCCACAGAGAAGAATCTGCAGCAAGCAAAGAATTTTGTGAAGGGCATTAATGATAGAGGAGGTACAGTCATTTTCAGTATTGAAGACATTGCAAACATAACAAGCTATAGTGATTAACATTCTTGCCCAAATGGTGGGAATATAGTTGACAGTGTTTTGAAAGTAAAATATCTTAAACAGGGTAATCATATAACTCCTTTAAATAACGACAAACATACATATTTTATGGATTTACAAAAATCCTTTGATTGCAAAAACTGTAGCACTTGGCAAAACATGGGCTTTTGATACAGTCTAGACTACATACATATTAACATATAACTGTTTACTGCATTTAATAACTAATAATGATTCACTATCATCCACTTAGCCACAGACATCAACGCTGCAGTACTGAAGGGGGTGGATATGATCAAGAGATACCCCCGAGAGGGCTCAGCATCCATCCTCATTCTGCTCACTGATGGAGACCCTACTTCAGGTACTACATGTTTCAAGCACATCTGTACAGGTTTTTGCCAACTGGTGTTTGGGATGTTGCTATAAAAAAAAAAAAAAAAGGTTGAGCCACCCAACTGCTTCTGAGGCTAGGAGCCAATGTATCCATGTCTGTTGGTCTGTACAGACAGCCGTGCATTTCTTATGCATTTCCCTAACTTCAAGTAAAGTCAAGAGGGTTTTATAGCCATTTCAATAATATGCAGTGCATACAATACACAGTGAAACGAAACAACGTTCAAGCGCAGCTTCCCAAATGCTGAGGAATGATGGTGTTGAATGCTGACCTGAAGTCTATGAACAGTATTCAAACATATGTGTCCTTCTTGTCCAAGTGAGAGCCAGGTGGATGGTAGTTGCTATGGCATCATCTGTGGAGTGGTTGGGAGGGGGTCCAGTGAGTGTTTTGATGTGCCTCATGACGAGCCTCATTCATGGCTTCTGGTTGGGTTGTGTGGTGATTGTCTTGGAGACAGTTACATCATCGGGGCACTTGCTAATGTAGCTGGTCATTGATGAAGTGTAATGCTCCAAGCTGATATGCTCACTGTTGGTTGCAGCCTCCCTAAACATGTCCCAGTCAGTGTTCTCAAAACAGTCGTGAAGGGCAGAGACAGCTCCTTCTGAACTGGTTTGGAGCATCGGATGAGCAGTTTGGAATTAGCATAACAGAGATGTCTTCGGAGTATACAAGGTGGGAGCAGGGCTCCACCTTGTATGTGCTGGGAACGTTCATGTAAACAAGATCCAGCGTGTTCACCCCTCTCATTGCAAAGTCTATATACTGATGGAATTCAAGGCACTGCCTTGAGATTTGCATGGTTGAAATCTCCAGTGACAAACAGTCAACCAGGGTGTGAGATTTGCGGTTCACTAATAACTCCGTATACACAAAGTGCATCCTTGGCGTTAGAGCTGGGAGGAATGTAAACACTGATAATGAAAACAGTGGTGAATTCCCATAGTAAATAAATTATCTGCATTGAACAGTCACAAATTCCACCAGCGATGAACAGTAGCTAGAGATTAGTGCAGAGTTCTTGCACCATTCTGTGTTGATGTAAACACACAAGCCACCGCCATGAGCCTTACCACACAGAGCTGCTTTTCTAGGCTAGCCTGTCCAGCTGAATGGCAGTGTCCAGAACGCTGTCGCTGAGCCATGTCTCTGTGAAAACAAAGGCACAACATTCTCTAGTTTCACACCAGGTGGTTCACTGGAGTCGAATGTAATGCATTTTATTTTCCAGAGAACACACATTGGAGAACAGGAGGGTTAGAATAGCCGGCTGGCTAGGGTTTGTTTTTAGCTTAGTACGGACACTCGCCCTCTTGCTGCACTTCCGGTTCCATGCACATCACTTGCAATGTCCCTTCCGCCGACCACTGGCACCAGGCAATGCCGTGGCCTGGAGGCCTGGACTACAAAGCAGGCCGAGATCCCATAGCTTCTACAGCAGATCATGTTCTTGGTGAGTTGAATCTGGGTTCCTGTAGTGAAGAAGTGTCTGATGGTGATATACATGGACACCAAATGTTCTGCTGCCACGTGCCATAAACAAAAAGAGCCGGTTTAACAGCTGGTATGGCAGACAAAGCACCATTTTGATTGGGAGAGGCCCCTGAAAGCATGTTAATGCCACACCATCTTGTCAGGAAACTTCCAGTTAATGCTAGAGCAAGCTAGAGCATCCATGACTCACAATAAGTAAACAAACAAAAAATGGTGCCCCTTAGCACGTGATTCTCACATGGGTGGAAATACTTGCGCAGGAGGGGCAAGATCATTATAATGAGTTCACTAGTTACATAATAAGTGACACAGATTCTGAAATAGAGTGTTTAATTTTATGCTTTCTGAAATAGGCAGTGTACACAGAACTGACTGGGTTTTCATGTTTCAGAATTTGTGGGTTGGTAGGCACTGCAGAGAGCCAACTGGATGTGCACAAAACCTGAAAAATGTGAAAAACAGGCCAGGCAGTTGTGCCTTTTTAAATACTGTACTTGTACAAACAGTGTTGGCAGTTGTAGCTTTTGTAACTTTAATGTAACTTTTATCCATAAATGTTATTCCTAATGAGCAAGCCTGGGGCAACAGTGACAAGAAGAAGCTCCCTCAGATGAATTTTTCTGTTTTACTGCAACATTTCTTTTATAGCTGAGTATTATACAGAGTAAACAAAGAACAGGTTGTTATAAATATCATATAATCAATTTTGGTTTTAATGTTATGGCATAATAGTATTTGAATATTGTTCCACTGTTTTCTTAAAGCTTTGTTACCAAACTTAAGTAAAAGTAATTCATTTTTAGCTGTTAATTCTGTAATGATCTGTAAAGGTTCTGTAAAGATAAAAAGAATTTTTAACCTTTAATTAAATCAAAGCAAATAGGCTAGCTTTATATTAAATTGTACTTTCATATTCAACTTTAGCAGCATGTAAATAATAAATGTATAACATTAGTACACAGTGAGAGAGAGTCTTTCAATTCTACAGCTTTGATATTGTAATGCATACAGAACATCATAAATATGTCTTCAAGTAGCATGTGAGGTCTAAATGCATTTGTTTACACAGTTAGTAACTTTGTTAATAGTGATTGTTTCCTACAGGTGAAACAAACACAGCCAGAATTCAGGCCAACGTCAAAGAGGCCATTGGAGGTAAATTTCCACTGTACTGCCTGGGGTTTGGATTTGATGTAAACTTTGAGTTCCTGGAGAAAATGGCACTGGAAAATGATGGAGTTGCTCGCAGGATCTATGAAGACTCGGATGCTGACCTCCAGCTGCAGGTATTATACAGTGTGCTGGACATTTTCAGGTGTAACCATTTGCACAGTGGCTGTTTGGCAAAGATTCAACTTTCAGGTTCACTCTTAGGGTTTCTATGAAGAAGTGGCCACTCCACTCTTAACTGATGTTAAGCTGAACTATATTGGAGCAGCAAATCTCACCCAGACCAGTTTCAGGCAGTATTATAACGGCTCAGAGATCGTGGTGGCTGGGAAAATCACAGACAACAGTGTGGAAACGTTAGAAACTGAAGTCATCGCAATCTCAGTAAGATCATCACTGCTCACACACTTCTACAGTTATAACTTCCTGTAAATCTGTTGCTTATTTATCCTTTTAAATCAAACCTGCAAGGGGTAGAAAAACTGTAAGTACTACAGCCTTCTTCCTCTTATTCTGAGTGTACTGCTGGAATAAAATATCTTTAAATTGAATTTCTCTCTTCTCCACTTTTGACATCTTTTATTACTTGCAGAAAAACACAAACATAACATACCAGGACTCGACAAAAGACATCATTGATGTTTTACCACAACATGAAAACTTCATCCAGAGGCTATGGGCTTATCTTACAGTGAAACAGCTCTTAGAGAAAGAGTGAGTGTTCAACCTGTTTTACTGTTTATATAAGGAAATAGCATTCTGACTTTAAAATGAGTTGTGATGTTTGCATTAATGTGCTTTAGAGTGGCACTCAAAGGAGACGAGAAAGAAGCAGCCAGGAAAAAAGCTCTGGATCTCTCTCTGAAATATGAATTTGTGACTCCACTCACCTCCATGGTGGTCACTAAGCCACAGGGAGAGGAGACACAGGTTGCCCACAAACCCAAAGAAGGGAAGGAGCCACCAATATATCATGACAGAGTGTTACACCGACCATCTCAACCATGTAAGTGGAGAGGATATGATAGACAAGGAGATTTCAATGACATTTTAGTATGGGATAGTGGAAATACAAATACGTTTATAAGGAAATGTAGATATCTGCAATCCTCCAACAAACTAAGGCCAACATGTTATATATGAGGACATGAGTAAAAGTTTGTGTGGCTCCCAGTCGAACAACAGAAAAGCGCTGGCTCTATCTGTAGCCAGAAGTCCATGAGAGAAAAAAACCCATCCTTTCTCACTGGGTTGAAGGTGTTACTCCTTCCAACATCCAAATGATCCATTAATGTCTGAGCCAATAAGCTGCTTTTGGACTCTTCTGACTATAGATTTAATAAATTATGACTGAACAAGCACAATATTGGTCTGAACATTGCAATTACATGTGCACCAATAAATAAAAAAGTGTTATTTTTAAAGAAAATTAAGAAAAAAGAGAATTATTAAAGAAAAAAGAAAAATGTGCTGGCTTGTTTAACATTTTTTTTGTTTTTTTATTGATTTAAAGATGTCCCATGGCTTGTCCAAGGTGGGTCCTTGGGACCTTCAGGAAATCCAGTTCTATTATCCCGTACAGGTCCACTAGGTCCACAAGGTCCACCTGGTCCACCACATCCACCAGGTTCACCAGGTCTACCTGGTCCACCAGGTCCACCAGTTCTACCTGGTCGATCTGGTCAACTGTTTCCATATCTGCTCCTTCAAGCTGGTGCGTGTTAGCATGCCACTTCTTCTTATGAAGAAGTCTTCTTATCTTCTTCTTCTTATCTTATGCCAACACATTATTTTTACTAATTTACAATTCCATTTTGGAGAAGTGTATTAATTATTTTTTTTATTTTTATATCATGCCTGCTTTACTGAAGAATATGATGATGTCAGTAAGTCAATGTTTTTTTTTACTACATTACTACACATTACAGCAGTGATTTTAAAGGGTGAAGGGGAGGTTTCAGGGATGACATGGCTACAGGCAAAATATTTTTACACACAAAGGGCTTCATTTAAATTCTTACTTTAAAGTCTCACTTTATTATTTGCATAATAAACATACTAAACATTTTACTGCCATGTTGCACTTGTTACTTTGCTATTACAGGAAGCCAAACTATTCAAGTCTTGAAGCTTGTCATTCTAAATTGTAAAGTTATAGACTATCAAGACTGATCACTTAAATGAAGCAGATAACAAAATCTTCTTTCATGATCAGCTTGTTTTATTTGCCATACGTAGCCTGTGTAAAACTTACAACAACAACCAACTTTTTGACATTTATCCTAAGCATATTTTCTGTCTTCTTTGACCCTGTGTAAGGCTATGACTCCCAGGATAATAAAAGACAAGCTCTTCCAGACAGAGGTAAAATGTATATTAACACAACATGCTTTATCTGTGTCTTATATGAGGATCAGCAGTAGGATCATGCAGCTTGTGTGTATAATACTGGCTCTGTAGTAAAAGATAAACAAGTTTATAGAAATTAATTTATGTACTTAATAGAAAACCTTTGTCAGTGTTTTGTTTCAGCTGTGCAATATAAAGTGTGCAATAACTTGGTTATTATATCTGGTTTCTATGTTTAGTAAATATGCACAAACTTGCTTTTCCCAGTGCATTCTTTCTTCAATACAAATGTCTTTTTTGCCTGTTGCCACAGGATTAATAAAAAAAATAATCCGTCAACAACAACCACAACCTCTACCAACATTCATCAGCCGATTTGTTATACAACCCACCTCTCCCCCTGTCCAGGTCCAACTAGAGCTTTCAGAAAATCTGTATTTATTGCATCTTAGTCACATTTAATCAGTGTGAAGTATGCCATCATTCTTTACTTGTTCTCTCTCAGAGTGGCGTGAGATTCTTAATCTCTGCTCAGCCAAAACAGATCTGTTACGACACACCTGTAGGCCAGAAACTCCACCTCCTTGTGGACAACTCAGCAGGTGGGTGATGTAAAGGTTTTATTTGTCATATACAGTCACACAGTGAAATGCTGAGTGGCTGACACTGGGTGCAAGCTAAGGAAGACTAAATAAAAATAATAAAAATTAATTTGAAATAGTTTAAAAGAAGTATATATAGTGGTACAAAACAAAGTGAATTAATGTAAAAATAATTTTAAAAAATGCTAGAATCTGCCATGTGCAAATTGTAGTGGTGTGCATAATGTGAGCTTAATGTTTAGAAGGAATACATGCATAGGTGGCAGGCAATCGTGCATTCATATACGTTAATGTGGCATGTACAATTAATAGAAGTTTGGTTAGTGGGAGATCAGAGATCAGAATCCTCTCTCTTCAAAACACAAGTCCAACCATTTTCCCCCCAACCAACAAAAGAGGACTAAAATACAAGAAGTCACCTTTAAAAGACTTTAGAGACTTTAGAACAGAATTGTTCACAGTTTACAAAAATTGCAATACAAATTACTTGTAACATGTTGATGATGATAATCATAAATCATAAATAGAAACTTTATACTTAATTAAGTAGTATAAACTTAAGTTTATAGTAGTAGAAACTTTATACTTAATGCCTAGAAACTACTTTCTATTCTGTTCTTTTAACTTTCAGAAACATGTGTTCCTTTAATTATATTACACAACATCATAATGATTTAAACAATGATTTCCACAAATAATAATGAACTATGGACAGCACTACAAGGAGCCTAATATCAGGGCATCTAGTTGAGCAACTTTGGGGTGAAGGTCCACTGACCCTCTTTTGAAATTTATATTTGTTTGAGTTGTTCTAAATGGTTTGGACAGATTACTGGAATGGACCTAGTACCCATTTCAAAAAACTACACAGTGTAATTCTTATATGACTTAAATGCATAAAATATTAAGTGTGGAAAAAAACAACTATAATCTGAAATAAAAAAAAAAACTCAACCCGAATTACACCTGAAAGTATTTTTTCACTTATTTTTATTGGACATGTCAGAGAAAGCTAAACTATAAAAAGTTCCAATCCAGTCAACTCTACAGTAACCAGCTACTATGCCATCATAAGCTCATTTCCAGGTCAAGATATCAAACAATGATAGATGTAAATCTATATTAAAGATGTAGACCAATATTAATAATCAAACACACACACACACAAAATCTAGCAATCTCTCAATTGTGATTACAAAGCTATTATAAAAAAGTTTATTAATAAACTAATAAACACAAAGTATGCTCACTGTGGATTTCTATGCAGCTTACTAGTGGAAGCAAAAATAAATAAATAAACGCAATTAATTGAAGGAATTGAATGAGGTTCTTACTCGATGCATCCTCAACTAGAATACAGGAAGTCATAAAACAAATCTACAGACAAATCATGCTTACTGCTAACCACCTAACAAACTACTACTGTGAAATGAGACCTGCCTCCAGAGGTGGGCCATATATGGTCCTCGAGCGCATTTAATTTACAATAGTTAGAGGAGATAATATCCAGATCTTTATCCTTTCAGATATACTAACGCCCATAACACAAGAGACAACAGCGATGTAAACACTCTCTCTCTCTTCCCAGACATTTCTATAAATGGCCAAGTCTCAGATAAAGGCTTCCAGCTAGTTGCTATTCATTACAAAACAGCGAAGCTTCTTGTGAACACTGCTGAAAGTGTGTACTCTGATGGTGAGAGCATCGTCAAGTTTGTATGGGGACAGTCAGAGCCCAGCAGTCATGAGTCAGACAGGTAAGAACCAAATCTGAACTAAACCTGGCCTGTAAAAAAGCACTGTGAAACAACACAAAGGTAATGAAATCTTTTGAAGTGCAGGATCATAACCTGACATTGCAGGTGCTACACATTGACACCATCTGCTGCAAAAGCATTCACTCAAAGAGGGCTCTGATAAATGAACATACTCTGCAATTTGGTCCCTGAAGTGGGAAAATCTATTTTAGTACATTCAGCAGATTTGCTCGAGTGCTGCTCTAGCTAATTGCATAGTTTGTCTAAATAGATTCACCAGCACCTGTCTATCACAGCCCTCTGAAGACTGATATATGTATGAAAGTCTTAGGCACCCTGTTTTTGTACACATTTTGTCATAGGCATTAATTTTATTACTGAGAAAGTACCAAAAAATAATTTTAATTTGATTTCCAAACATAAATGTTTGTATGTCAGTAAACAGTGACTTTGTTTATTACTGTTTACTGCACTTATTTCAGTAGAAAGATTTCATTTCATTGTACATGTCCTTGTCACTACTGGTAGAATGAGGAAGTACCTACAGCCATTGAAATACATGCCATTGAAAGAGCATT
>JANCOA010000001.1:2583638-2598402 GCA_024363135.1 Leptodoras oyakawai | reverse complement strand
GACAACGGAGTCCTGCCGCATGTTACAAAACACCAAACATGACATACAGAATTCATGCTGAACTCCTCAAACTGTCAGCCAAGATCTAACAGGACGTCCTGTAATCACACACACGCTTGTATACACACTCTCCTACATAAATACTCATGCAAGACTCACCCAAACACACACAGACACACGCACACACAAACACACATATCCGTACCGACATCCCAAAATAACCCCATGCTAACACACTTCCAGTTACTTGCACAGACGAAGACACGCCGGTCTGGAGAGACCAGCACTGATGCACCACAGAAACCCCGAGCCCACGTTTCACACACACACGTTACTCACTCGGCATGCGGACGACACTCTTGTTCTGTATCACTGCTGCACGTCGTATAGACATTTACATATGGAGCTCTGATATATCCAAAAAAATATATATCAATATTACATAACGAACAAAACAACAAACAAATAAATGTTTACACAAATGAGCTTGTTAAATAAATAAACAAATAAATAAATAAACCGTTTTACGTTTTCTTTCCTATCATTGGTCACAGTGATTTGTTTTTCTTTTATCCATCCAGAGGTTTTGCATTTTTGACATCATGAACTGAAACTATACAACCAGTGCCCACACACACACACACACACACACGCGTCTCAAACTCGCAGTCTTTTTCATTTGAGGAGTGTGTGTAGTGTGTAACCGCACCATCAGCTCTGTGTGTGTGTGTTTTATATTCTCCATTACAATTCCAACATACAATAATATATCTGTTTTTCACGGTAGGAGATTTCACTCCTGCTTCAAGTATACAGTTGGTTAAAGGACCTGAAAATGGAGGATTGAAAAAAAAATCCTTTGACTTTTTTTTCGGTTTCTGTCTAAAAAGTACAGACCACAAACACACAGTTGCCCAGAAGATTGTTGTATGTTGTGAGGTTAAAGCTCCCACAGACGACTGAGTCAGCGCTGTACTGGTCATGATGGGGAGCATGTGGCATCTGAAACATGCTAAGATAAAGACACCTACTCAAAGTCAGCGACTGTGACACGAAGCTCCAGGATGTTCTAGTGGACCATTAGTCTCAGAGGATCTGCAGTGTCCCCTGGGAACAGGCTTTCACACCAAGTCGGGCAATTTTAGCAATTAGGCCACTTGTTCGAAGCGACAGCCATCACAGCCTCTCATTAACGAATATTTTCTTTCCTTTTCTGTAGAGTTTGTAATATCTCCATCCACCCACAGGGTGACGGCTAACTATGAGGAATGCTGTTCTAGAGCAACCGGAGTGAATCTTCAGTGAAGCTGTATTCCTGTATTCCCGTTGTATTTACCACAATATTCCAGGGCAGTTTCCTGCATTTTGTTGAACCTTTCCAAGTCAAGTACATGAGCAAAATTTGTTTTCTCATGTATCTTTTTCGTCACATTAGTGCTGTGTATTATGCTGCCTTCCATTTACCTCAGAAGTGGAAAATCGGAGCTGGGAATGATGTCACACCCCAGTTCCAGTATAAGAAGTTGGAATACTGGTTCTGGATCCAGATTAGCAATTGTTAGCAGTACCATTGGATAATGGAGCATTTCACTATACAACTGAAGTACCGCTTGTGCACGTCATTGGTTGCATCCGCCAGTGCGTATAGAAAGCAATAAACATCTATGGAAGCTTCTAGTGCTGCTTCCGCTGTGTGAACGGCCAGTTATCACGATCTTGCGATTGTCAACGCGGATTAATTGTAGCATTACAGAGGTAGAAGCAAAGTTTGGATTTTCATGTATAAGCATTTCAAGGGTGTCCTGTGACTGCAAGAATTCTGGCAGAATCTTGAACTTATGATAGCAGCGCAGCCATAGATGGCTCTGGGTGAACGTGATCAGCGTCGGCTGGCGAGAATCATTTCACACGATAGGCGTGCAACAGCGCCTCAAGTAACGTCAAAATTCAATGCTGGGGCCTCAACAAACACCAATGTGAGGACTGTGTTCCCTCCAAGATCCTGTGGGGGACCTACCCAGTATTAACTGCTATACCAACATGCCCACAGACAGACATTGGACAGTACTGTGTGTAAATAAGACAGATGTGCTACTGAAATCACTACTGTTTATGCACAGAGCAGCCATCTTGGATTTTGAAGTTGGGGATGATGAGATTCCCCAGACTTTCTGAGTTGGAAACCCAACTTTAGAAGGCATTCCAGTTAAAATGTCAAACTGGGACCTCCAACTTCACAGGTCAAATGGAAGGCAGCATTAGTTCTAGCCTGTTTGGACCTCCACTCTGCTATGCTCACTTACTCACCTTGGTCTTTAGCTAGCTTGTGCTCAGCTTATGTTAGCCAGTTGCAATGTACAATGTTCACACCACTTTATCTGCCTTACTGTCAAGCAGTTTTTCTGTTTGTACACAAGCGAGAGTGTGGTCTAGAGCTCCAGAAGCGACAACAAGGCATTCCAGAGCAGGGCAGCAAGTCAGCTTTTTCAAACAACATGTATATGTGGACAATATCCAAACAATTATTGGAACAATAATTACAGGACCTCCAGTAACACAAAAATGTTCTGGGAAAACCTCTGTAGCTAATATTCTAGAATGGAAAGCGATAAACCAATGATAATGTAACACATGTACATGTGAAATGAGACACCCTGAAGAACAGCAACGCACCATTCCAGAGCTGGAGCAATGAGAAAACATTTCGGAGCAAGAATAAAGGCTAGTTTTCTGAAAATCTAGAACTGTCCCACAGATACAGCAGGAAGTGAAGGTGACCAGTAAACATTCTAAACACCAGCAGCAGTCTCGGATTGTGAATTCGTTTTGAGAGTCATGATTACAAATGAGTGTTCGTGAACAACAGCAGTGACTAAAGCTCTAGAAGTTCTAAATTCAGCATTGATTGAACAACAACAGCAGTGTCTAAAGAGCAAGATATAGTCTACAACAGCGGCAAAATGTTCTGTGACCACCGTGACAATTTGAATGTTACAGAATTGACAAGTCTTGAACAGCGGCAATGCTGGAGAAGAAGAAGTCACAGTAACTGTACAAAAAGATCAATATAACAGTCAGATCTTGGTCTTATTACTCTACAATGAACAAGCCACCACAGATGCAGATTCTCTGGTTGTCAGCTACGAACATCAAGAAAACACCGGCAAAATGTTTTAGAATCCTTTCGCTTAATAGCCACCAAGAGCAAGTTACAGTGAACTGAGCCACCAGAGCCAAGCTGGCACATAGACAGTTCAAGGTCATCATGATGTGCGTCATATACTATTCAAACAACACAAAAGCCAATTTATTTGCTAATTGGGAAGACATCACCACAACACTATTAACACATGCTTATAATATTCCAATTCTTTTTGCATAGACAAGTTATTCATCTTCTGATGTGGTCAGTCTGTGTTCCCGAGCCAAACAACATTGTTGCAGCTCCTGAAGATAACTCAAGGTGAGCCTGCTTATCACGTGGCGAGAAGATGAAGGACAAAACACACTGGTTTAACCCATAGGGGCATAAACCTTATCACTGCTTGGGTGCCATCTGGGAGGGATTATTCTTATTGTTTGTGTTCTTAGGCTATCACACAAAGGTTAAGCAAACTTCTGCAAACTTCCGTCACCACGGGACCACTGCATTTATTTATTTCCATTTATTTTTAAGTTCACATATTTCATTTGCATAGATCTTCATGACAAGATCTTATGATGGGCCTCACTCTTTATAGGTGTGTAGTAGAGACACCACCCACACTTGGCAGAACTTTCCATTAGGAAATAAATAATTTCCCTCAGAAAATAAAAGAAAAATCTCCTTTTTGTTTTCACAATGTGCATTTGTGGGCATAACATTCTGACCACCACTGTATATACACAGATATAGATCTAGATCTATTTTGTCCAGGCACTAGCCACTATGTATGGCAGGATCAGTGATTAGGGTTTCAGAGGCTGTTGTCAGCAAAAGAAAGAAGCAAACAACCTCTAATGAGATAATCAAGCCATGGTCTTTTGATTTGGTCCTGAGCACTCTGTGCTTTATCACATGGGGTAAGCATCCAGAGTCTCTAAGAAAAAGGTCTTACTTATCTTCCTAAACTCTGTGGGTTGCACAACTCTTTGATTTCAAATAAGAGCATTCAGTTCATTTTGTTCTGATAAGAATGGTGAATATGCTGATATACTTTCTTTAAGTATCACAGAAATCACCTGAACCTTGTCCGGTCAAGTGATTCTCAATTAATAGTAACAGGACACCAGTCAGTGTAGCAATGGCTGTTTCCATCCATGTTTAGGTGTAAAGCACCAATAAAAGCACCATTAGGAATAGAACCCTGGAGTCGGGTAGGAGATTATATTTCCTTTGTTTTAAGCCCATTTTGGTAGTTTACGGTGGTGATGATATGGGTGAACACAGCAGCCCCGGGTCGATGGCTGAGGAGGTGCATAGGTGCATGGTGTCATGCATAAAACTAAGACTTCAATGAAGAACATGAGCAGAAAGAGTAACCAACACAGTCAGAGTATTGAGTACAGACGCCCTCTGGAATCATTTGTGTAGTCAACTACTATGCGAAATGACCATCCCGCTTCCGTACAAGATTATGCTGCAAGCTGGAAAACTTGATAAAGTTGGATAAAGCAAACTTCCTTGAATTAGCTTGCTATTAAGCAGGTTTGCAAGTATTGCAACATTGGGCTCTCATTGGAGTACCATACAATAAGCAAAACATAATTGGTTAGAAAGCCAATGGCACCCTTAAATAAGGTACTAAATAGCGAAATAACTGTCTAGCCTTTGAGTGAATAAAGAGAAATTGCCAAATACCTAGCCAGCTTGAGAGTCACTCACACTGTCAAAACAAGCTAAACATGATCTAGCTTCGCTAGATGGATAGCTCATTATCATAACTCGGATACAGTCCTCAAGGGTCCTTCAGTAAGGGTTATGTCAAGCAGACTCAAAATGGGAGGTATGCATTTTCTGACCAGCAAGCCAGGGATAGATAATAAGAGTTGACCATAATGCTGTATAGACATCTTTGAATGATGTGATAGAGCTGTATTGTATCTAAACTTGCCATGATATCCAACTATCTCCCCAGTGCCACTAAAAAGACACCTGAAACTTCCCATAAACTCCCCAGTGTACTCAACACCAACATGTACTGGAATGTTTACCAAATTATCATTTTGTAACTAAACAGTAGGCAATGGATTTTTTTTAAACAACATCAAACATTGTTTTTAAAGTCATGACCACTGAACCTTCAGCAGTTTAACGAAGAGGCGTGAAATGATTGATTTGATTTTGATTGGCAGGACCCATCATCCAGGCTCAGAGTCAAAGAGGGGGTGTGGATGAGCAGACAACGTCACGTAGAAGTGGCTAGAGACAAGTAGGTGAGAGGGATGAAAGCAGGTCAACTGTATGCGAGGACATCTTAAAGGGTCTTGTTCAAGAAAGGTCCTCCAAAGCAGTGTTTTGACCGGTGTTCCATCAGGCACCAGCTGCAACTGTGTCTCCAAACATCCAGACCTGCAAATCTCTCCATCCTCATCTCTTCTCCCATCTGCAAATATTGAATAAACCTTTCTGTGATTAATGCAAACGTACCTAGTAAACTCCATAAATCAGTTCAGATTTTATCATTTAAATGATTTGGGGTGAAGTTAGACTGACCATGGTCTTGTGGAAAAATGTGTAGTGACACATATGCTAAATATCAGTGCCATGGTGATACAGAAGTGGACAAGTGATTAATTCATTAGAAAGTCGTGTACACCAAGTAGTGCATTAGAGAACAGAGTAAAGAAGACTAACAGAGTGTGTAGAGAAACAGGTGGACTACAGGCTGTAATTGTAGAACTACAAAGTGCAGCTATATGGGAAGTGGAGCTGAGAAAATGGACACTGAGTGTAGAGAAAAGGCAGTGGTCATAAAGTTGGCTTAATCAGTGTAAATACTCTAATGTTCAGCCTAGACCAATGTTTGATTGCCCCAGAAACCTAAGTGATATAGCTAACATAACCTATGGTGAGCTTCTTGTGTCTATTCTAAGTGTTTCTTAGAACACTCTATGAAACTATCATGGCTTACCTTCTCACAAAATGGCTTTTTGTGTCTAAACATGTTTCTTATATGTAGTATGCCACCAGCTTTAAGCCTCTCGGCTATTTCTACCTGCTCACGTGTGAGTCTGCACACTGGCCTCACACATTCACACCCCTTCTGCTCCACTTCCTCAGTGTGAAGGCCCCTTGATGAAGCATCAGTCTGATAAGAGATAGAGTCCGGCCAAGTGGATAATGGATAGTTTCATCTGTATGACATGGCTATGCACCTCCAACTTTCATCTGAGAGAAAAAGAAAGAATTGTAATGTAATGTTTCAGTGTTTGACTCTTATCCCTAACTTTGAAAATTACAGTACCTTTGTGGGTTACTGAACAGTCGCAGAGCAACAATGACTAGCTCACACAGAAAACTTAGCCACTCCGCTCCAAGAGAATTTCATAACAAAAACATTTTTCATTGATTATCTTTTTATTTTGGCAATGATGTTAAAATTGGATCTCACACATCAGTGATAGTGAGAGATGATAACATGAAGCAGTTCACTGATTAACCTTAGAGTGTGGCCAAGTTAAGGGCATTCTACTGTAACAATTTATAAAAAAAACTGATAAAGTGACATTAAGGACAGAAAACATGTGATCTCACCCTATAAAAGATCAGCACAGCTTTGGTCTGAAGATGGTTATGCCCAAATGCCCTCCTCATCATCCTATGAGTGGCAGTATGAAGTTAGAAAAGTTAGACGAGGCATCTAAAATAGAGTATCACAGAAAGGGAAACACCAGAATCGGGTCAAAATCTGAACCCACCGGATCTGGAGTGGGTCTGTGTCCAGCGTGGGGCGAGCCACGGGCGGGGGCACGGTGGTGTGGGGCTGGATGTCGAGGGTGCGGTGCGTGAGGAGGAGCATGAGGAACGGAATGAGGAGGGTGGTGGGGGTGTTGAGGGTGTTGGGGGTGCTGAGGGTGTTGAGGGTGTTGAGGGTGTTGAGGGTGGGGGCCCTGGTGTGGTGGTGGTCCATGTTGAGGGTGCTGTGGGTGTTGCTGAGGAGGGGGACCGGCATGCGGGTGCTGTATGTGGGGCTGTTGGGTCCTTGGTGGGTGTTGGTGAGGGCCAGATGGCTGGGGGTGTTGTGGGAATGGTGGATGAGTTGTCTGTTGAGGATGAGGGTGTGGAGGTAGGGGTTGTGGATGTTGGGGATGGAGGGTGTGTGGGTAGGGGGATTGCTGTTGAGGAAGAGGGGCATGTGGGTACAGAGGTTGGCCCTGGGCAGGAGGTGGGGCCTGTGGGTGAGGATGGGGGTGGGGTGGCCCTGCTTGGATGTGGTGAGGGGGACCATGAGGGTGGTAATGGTCATCTTCATAGTTGTCTGCCATTAATTTCATTCTGCTCTGCGTCTGTCAAGAAAACAGACACATGCTATAAATGAATGTGCTTACTGTCAAAATCAGATCGGTGAAAACAGCAGCATATTCCACGTCATTTTTTGTGCCATTGAGTGCTAAGCATGTGGTTCTGAGTGTTTCGTGAGTGGCTATGAATGCTGTGCATGTAGTTTTGGGTGTGAGTGATTCTGATTGTTGTACAGGTGGTTCTAAATGCTCTCTGAGGGGTTTAATGTCACGCGAGTGTTTTTCAGTGTTATAGCAAATAGGTCTAAATGTTCTGGAAGTGTTCTGCAAGTAAACCTGAGCATTTATTGAGTGTGATGAATACAAATGTTGTGCAAGGGCCTGATGCACAAGCGTCTGATGAGAATTTCAGTGGACACTGTGATAGCTCTATGTGAGTGTGAGTGTTGGGTTTGTGTGTTTCAAGTTCACCTGCTGCTTGAGCTGCTGCATTAGTCTATCCTTCTCACGCTTTAATGACATCACCTCATCCTGGGTTTTCTTCTTATTGGAAGAAGAAAGCTCCAGTAGGGCGATGTTGGCGTCCTTCTCACTGATGGCAGCCAGCAGGGCTTGCTGCCTACATCCAAGGCGAAGCCCAAAGAGAAGATCATGAGAAACTAACCAAGTGGTTGTGCCATGAGTGTATGAGGGGATAACATCAAAGTGAGACTAGAAGAGTAGACCTGAGTAGACCAAAAAAACATGCTCTCACTTCATCTCTAGAATTTCCTCCAGCTGTTTGCGTCTCTCCTGTCGCAGGTTGGTCAGGTGGCCGTCCTTCTCAGCCAAAGACTGCTGGGTTGAGGACAAGCGCTGCTTAGTGGCTTCGAGCTCCTGCCTAGTCTTTTCCAACACCGTCATCAACTCCTCCATCTGAGAAACATGTATATGTGTTAGAGGTACCTGGCTATCTAAACACGCTATAGTTCTTCAAAATCTGGGTTTCAGAAGCTGCACACCTTGGCGTTGTCCATGGGGTTGTCCTTGCGAGGGTCTAGCAGGATGCTGCTGCCCTTTTTCTCTCCTTGTTGGCCAATCTTTATGCCAGGACCCTTTTTGTTCTGGTCTTTGCCTTGCCTGGAAAGTCAGAGAAAGTTCGAAAGATCACAGTTATGGCCAGGGAGTGTGGCTGGCTCACTCACACCGTCCCCTCATGACACACTTCCTTTTCTGACTTTCCCTTTTATGGTGTGTTTTATAGGAATTCCACACCACTGGATATGAGAGCAGTCAGTTTACACCTACAAAATGACCTCTGTGGTTAGTGGAGTTAATAAACACTAGAGTGTAGCAGTACTTAAACCAGTCATGTGCTTAATTCACATTCAATTTAGAATGGTAACAAATAAGTTCCAAATAAGTTTTGTGTGACTCAAATCGATTAGTGGGACAAGGTTAAGTGAGATTTTACCTTGGTGCAAGACTGCAGAGCAGGAAGAAGAGGAGAGCAGAGAAGAATAGGAGAAAAGTAAAATATAGAGTAATCAGAAAACAGAGAGGAGAACAGATGCTCAAATCAGGTCCTGAAGAATATAATGCAGTTTGCATCTTATTATCATCATCATCACCACCATCATCATCATCATCATTAGTTCGACCTCACAAAGCATGTGAGTGTCAACATGCAAGGGCCTAATCAGCCCAGCTAGGACAGGAGCAAGGGCACAACGATGCCAGGGAACAAAGATGCAACAATTAGACCAAAATAAAAGTAGTCGAGGGCGCAAGACTCGGTTTGATTTTGAGTAGAGAAGCCGTTTGGGCTTTAAAGGAATAATGCACCTCATAAATACTAACATGACTAACAATGAAGAAAGGTTACTAGCAATTTTAAGTATGCTAAATGACTCCTGCTAGTTTCCGTTTAGTTTTAGCAATGTTAGCATTTTTTCCCGGTGACGTATTCTTTTAATGCCGCAGCCTGGTGGAGGCGCCATTCAATGCAAAGTGAGAGAGAGGGCAGAGAGACAGAGGTTAAAAAAAGGTAGAGGAGCTGATGAGAGGAAAAGAGCAGAGACAAAGTGTTGGAGACAAAGGTCAGGGCTGGATAGGATGCACATGAAACAGTGAACATCATGATATCAGAAATGGGGCGTGACATCGTTGGGGGGTGCGAGGGGTCCTTACACATCAGCCGACATACAGCAAGTGCCAGAAAGTGAATGACAGGAGCACGACTGATTACACCAAAATCCAAAAGACACCAGAAACTACCACACAACAATGCAGAAGATAAAACGCTCCAGACCACACCGTGTTTATGCAATAATCAAGATGCACTGCACTTTGGAGCACATTGTCCTTTATGTTTATGTTGTAAGGGTCGGTGGACGTTCAGCAGCGGCCCAGAAATAGCATACAGAATGCACCGGTCTCAGAACGGCAGTCACACAGAGCTAGAGAAAGAGAGAGAGAGCAGAAGGACATGCAGAAATGCAGGCAGAGAGACGGACACGTAGGCAGGCAGGTGCAGCCGAGCCATGATTCAGGGCAGAGCACTCACTTTCCCAGGAAGTCCCACACCATGCCCCCAATCTGCTGGGGGGCAGCGGACACTGAAGGGGCGGAGTCAGCAGGGGCTCTGCCCCCAGGGCGGGGCATAGAGGCAAGGGACAAAATGGTGAGGACACAGGTGGTGGAGGGTATAAGCATTGGATGCAGAGACGAGAAACAGAGATGGACGGTCGTATATGAGTGCACACAAGGGTGAAAGATGTGGAATGAGTGACAGATGAAGAGAGAGAGAAAGAGAGAGAGAGAGAAGGAATGAGATTGCGAGATTTTAGAAGACGGACATATGACAAGACATGAGAGAGTGGGAGAAAGACAAAGAGAAAGATAAAGAAAGGGCAAACCAGCGGAAAGGAACAGAAACACAACATACACAGAGTTCAGACACTAAATGCCCCCGCAGTCTCAGACGGACAGAGCGCCCGCGTCAACCTTAAAAAAATCCACCAGTTTCTGGACCCAGTTCTGCTTTTAAAACACACAATTCTCCTCACAACTGGTGGTATACCTCAAACAATAACATAAAGAAATGAAAGTGAAACATTGGGTCAGTGTGTTTAAGAAAAAACTTTCTGATACTTTAAGTGGGGCTGTAATTCACACTGAGGTATGATGGGACAGTATGAGGATGCAGTCCCAGAGCCTCAGCAATGGCTTTGTAACATTTTCCAGAGCAGCAGACTTCAGTGATTTTGGCTTGCATCTGTGTTTGAATCTCTTTAGAATGTACGTGGCATCGCATGCTGCGTTCTCAGACCTTCCAGCCTACATCACATGGCAGACAGGTTCTGTTAAAGTGAATTTTAGATTCCACAGGTCTGGCAGTAATCATGCTACTCAAATTACAATTACAAATACAATAAACTGGTATGGGGGCAAATACCTTTTCCACAGCACTGTAGCTTAGTGATGGCTGGTATGTAGAAACTTCACGCACAAAGCTGAGAGTTACAGGTGTCAGTTGATTCCAGGTCATTTCTGTTTTTACTGTTTAGCATTTAATAACTAATAAAGCACCTAATTCCATGGTAGGTATTGCTTAGGTTTAACGTCTGATTACAAGACTACGTCAGTAGCTACATCACTGTGCTCTGAAGGTCACACCCACAAAAAGCGTAAAAGACTTTTCCCAGAGAAACTCAAATTCACAGTGAAATGTCAGAAGCATCAGCATCCTCACCTCTCCAGCTCAGCAATCTTCTTGTCCTTGTCATTCTTCTCAGTCTCCACATCACGGAGGATATCCAGCAGCCTCTCCACCTCTGACTGTGCTTTCCCAGACTCGTCCTTGAAGAAGGACACCTCCTTCTCGAGGAGCTTTATACGCTCCGTGTAGTCCGGGTTCCCCCGAGAACCCTGCTGCACCTCCACCTCGTGGGCCTTCTGGAGAGCAAACATGACAAGTAGACAAGAGTTACATTGAGCTGAAAGGGCTGTTGTTATGATGTCAGACATTTCTGTGGATACCTGTGGAGCTCAATTGTTGGTCTAAACTTAACAAACTCTAACAACTCACGTATAAGGCAACCAACCAAATAAACTACAAACAAGAGCATCTAAGTGAGATAGTCCCAGTCCAATTCCAACAGCTTGGCTACTCTAGTGAATGTTGTGAGAAAGTAATCTGATTTGGGTTGCAGCATTTTGCATTTTTTTGGTAGATGTGAGCTGTGAAACTACACCATAGGACACTATGTGTTTCCTTGATATAATATGTCTTCAAGCTCATTACTGAGCGAACCCAGAACAATTCACACTGCCAACTCATTTAAACTGAGAATTAGCACATGAACAACAACATCCATGACTGATGATGACAGACACAAAGGAGGGAAATCACACAGCGACGCATCACCTACTCTATTACCCATAAATCTGCACATGGTATTCTCAAACAGATTTATGGGACAGAACTGAAAGTGGCAGGATGTTGACCAGCAAACCAGCAAATGATGCCGTGCACACTTGCAATGCTTATGTTTTCACACAGCCTGAGAGATGAGCAGTCGGACATTTCTAAAGCTTCTTTATAAAAGCCGGAATGGTATTGGCAGCGTAGATCAGGCATGAGGAACCCATCTGGATGGTGGTGGTTATGGTATTTCCTGTACTCTGTATTTCAGTAATCCACCTGGACAGTTCTGGTTCTACACTTCTGCCAGTCTAAGAGCTGAACCATTATGTCATCAGATGTAAAAGGTTAGACTGAATAAATGTAAAGCTATGTAACAGCTCTACTGCTTCAGGAGATCAATAAGATACACCAAAGCTAAAACCATGCTTTAAACGGCATGAGCATGACATTTTGTAGTCAAAGCCGAGCTTATTATGTAAAACGTAATATGCTTTATTTTAAACATGTAGCTGTTTAGAAGCTCTGATAGTTCCCTTGGCCCTTGGGGTCAAAATATTTTTTGTCTGCCCAGTTCATTCACCTGTTGATTTCCTTACACTAGCCAGCTACCAACCAGAGAAGGAGCATGAAGCCAGCCAACCGCTTCTTTTTTCAAAACTGGGCAAGATAACACAAGCAGCTGGGGAGGGGAGGAAGTCATGGGGTGGGGAGGGTATGCTAACTGCCCTCTTTAGCAAACGTGAGCTCACAGATAGCTGTGATTGGCTAGTGATACTGTGATTGACAGGGAAGAAAGATGAGGCCCATCCCACCCAGAGAGAACAGGCCATTTTGCCTCTTGGCTCCTGGCCATGGATGGCTCTGGCATCATTTCAGCTTGCAATCTCCCAACAATAGGGAAACATATATACAGTATGTAGAAAAGAAAGATATATATACTGTACGTTCTTAGACAGAAGCCCCACAAGCTTTTATCAGCTGTCACCACTGTCTCAGGTCTCATCTAACAACTTTGCTAGAACCAAGCTAATTTTGTTGGTTTATAACTGGTTTGAAATGCAGTAAGGAATTCTTGTGTGTGTGTGTGTGTGTGTGTGTGTGTGTGTGTGTGTGTGTGTGTGTGTGTGTGTGTGTGTGTTTCCTCATGCTTTCAGTACGCTCTGTGTGTGTGAGTCCTGAGAGACACTTACAGGGTTGTTGATCTGATTGAACAGCTGCTCGGCTTGCTGCATTGCAACGGTGAGGAGGAGGAGGAGGAGGAGGAGGAGGGGAGCAGGAGGCGGAGGCAGGGAAGGGGAGGAGTTAAAGAGATGACGAGAAGGATGAAAAATGAGGAAGGGAGACCCAGAGAAACATAGTTAGATTTAGCATTAGCCATGTTTTAGGACCAGGTACAGTATAAGTTGCCTTTTTTAATAATCACTGATCCAGGAAAAGTCTTAATTCTGAAACCTGATTTGAGCTGCTGTAAAGAGAAACAGAAAAACTGATCTCGGATCAGTGGGGAAAAAAGAGCAACATACCAAATGACTAAACACAGAAGGACGTTCAGGAAGCGAGGGGGAGGATGATGGAGTGCAGATTATAATAGTTGTCAGGCTGAACGTGGCCCATGGGTGAGGTTTTAGGTTGTAGTGGCCGGTTGTATGAGGTAACATGATGGTGATTTTATTTCAGCTCATTCTCAGGGCATTTGGTAACCGCTGGTGGAAATGCCACCAGATTCTTCATTATCTTGTAGCTCACACAGATGCATTCCCACACAATGGCGTGATACCTTGAGCAGAAACTAAATAATATTCATGTCTTGGTTTTAATTATTATTTTGACAGACACATTTTTCCAACTTCAGGTTCTACATCAATAGCCAAGGCTTTAATTTTCTCCACTTTGCTCTCTGGCACTGCAGATTTCTCTGTCTAAGGTTTCACTCTGCTGCCATGGAGCAGGAAGTTAGGGCATTTTCTGGAAATTTGAGGTCTCACATTCAACTATGGTGGAATTTCCACTTTAAGAAACAAGCAAACTTACATTGTATATATTGTATAAAATTACTATCTATCTATCTATCTATCTATCTATCTATCTATCTATCTATCTATCTATCTATCTATTTTTTATTGTTATGTAAAAAAATAAAACATCCAACTACCTCCTAATAGTCATGAACTGTAGTCTTAGATGGGGGTTAAGTATTTAACTGATTGGGATTAAGCACTAATATTAATAAATAAAATACTCAAATAAAATATGTGCATGAAACTTTTAATCATTAAATGAAGCAGTAAATGTTTGTCGAATGGAATCTTGGAGGGGTCTGATTAATGGCATACCTTCTGCAGCTGTGTCTCAAGCTTACTGCACTCCTCCTTCTTCTGCTCGATGGCGATCTCCAAAGATTTCAGCTTAGAGTCTTTCTTCAGGCCAGACGAGGCCAAAGAAGAGGCATGTTCTTTCAGGTCGATTAAACTTGACTAGAGACGGATGGAGAGAAAGCAAGACATTAATGAGCAGATGGTACACAGGAAATCATATTGCAGAGCACACACACACACACACACACACACACACACACACACACACACACACACACACACACATACTATCTCACCTCTTTCTCTGTGAGCTCCACCTGCAGATTGCTGACCTTCTCCTTCAGCTCCTTGTTCTCTTTCTTGTAAGAGTCGAGCTCGTCCATGCGCTCCCGGTCCTCCCGCTCTCTCTGCTCCTTCAGACGCTCGATGATTCGCTCCTGAGTTACAGGACATTCAAATTTACACTCAGTCATATTCACAACCACAAACACATTTATATTCACCATCATATTCAAATGACCACGCCTTCTTCACTATACAGAGACCACGCCTTCTTCACTATACAGAGACCACGCCTTCTTCACTATACAGAGACCAC
>JANCOA010000001.1:2541679-2558669 GCA_024363135.1 Leptodoras oyakawai | reverse complement strand
TGTGAGTGTGTGTGTGTATGAGCCCTACGATGGATTAGCGCCCTGTCTAGGGTTGATTCCTGCCCTTGCGCTCAGAGCTGCCAGCTGGGCACCGGCTCCCCCGTGACCCCGTAACTGGGAATAAGCGGAACAGAAAATGACTGACTGACTGATTCTTGCTCTATATATTGCTTACAAAAGCGATCAATGAAACAGTAGTTGTGTGACCCATGTTACCTGCCTCAGGTAGGAGTTATCAGATTTCATTGCATTTCTCTCATAAGTACTAAATTGGTATGGTTAAGCTTCAGGGTCATAGGATTATAAATCTACAGTAAATCTGTAAGAACACTGCAAGAAGAAGTTTAATCTCTACTCACAACAGCAGGAGTCATCTGAGCTGTGGGTGCTCCTGCAGCCGGTGGTTGTCCTGGTACTGGAGCTTGGCCTAGCTTAGCTTGTTGCTGAGTGGCCCCTGCTCCAATTCCAGTAACCACAGCTGTGGGCTGAGTCACACCTGCTGTGGTTGTGGTTGTTGCTGGCTGTTGTCCAGACTGTGGTTGTGATTGCTGCTGCTGAGTACAAGGTTGCTGGCTGGTCTGTTGCCCCTGCTGCCCAGGTTCTGGCTGCTGAGATCCAGGCTGCCTGCCAGTTGTAGGCTGTGACCTTTGCTGTGCTTGCTGTGGCGGTTGCTGTTGACCTACAGAACCTTGTTGCTGCTGCTGCTGCAGTTGTTGCTGCTGCTGTTGCTGCTGCTGCTGTTGTTGTTGCTGCTGCTGCTGTTGTTGTTGTTTGGTTAAAGGAGACTCTTGCCGCCTAGAAGCACCAGACTGCCTTTGCCCCCGCTGACCACTAGAGCTATGATGGTGTCCAGATGCAGGGTCACGAGAGTACTCACCAGAGTCCCGGTACCCTGACTGTGAAGATCGGGGTTCTGAGGATCTTTTATGTGAAGAGGATGAAGTGCTGCGCCCTTCAGAGCGAGCTGATGGGTCCTTAGGATGTGATCTTGAGGAACGGGAGGATCTAGTCTCTTCAGATGAATGGCGGGATGATGAGTGACGTCCTGACCCGCTACCATGATGCCGGTGTTCACGGGAGGAGGTGGAAGAGGAATGGCGTTGGTGGCTGTATTCATCTTGTGGCCACAAGTCTTCCTCAGGGGGCTCATCATAATCATGGTAGGTGTGCTTGACATGGCTTCTCTTACCTGAAGAGGACTGACCGCCACTTCCGTGATGTCTGGAACGATCAGAAGCGGCCTCCCGTGGTTTCTCAAACCAGTCTGTTTCCTCCTGTCCTAAATGATATGCTTTTTTTAGGGGAACCAAGACAAAAATCAAATGTCAATGCCAGTGTAGTGGAATAAGAGGAAAAAAGTGCAGATTGAGGTCAAGCAGAAGGAGTGAGAAATTCCCAAGCATGCAATATCTCCAATAAAAAAAGAGAAACTGACAAAAAATGTTTAAAATGTCCAAGTCCATGAGAAAATGGGAAACCAGTAAAAAAAAAAAAGCATGCACATTACAAAAAAAAAAGAAAAAGTTACAGACAACTTCACATATAGAAGCAACATGCAAACAAGTAGGCATATATGGATACATTGCATCCAAGCTCTCCAGGAGTAATCACTGGCATGCAGTCTCTTGATTATTTGAGATGTAATTAATAGGCAGACATGATTCAGCACCAGTTACCTTCGCTGTCCGAAACAGCACAGTGCATATCATCCACTAGGTACGGATCATCTGGCTTGTAGGCATGGCTCTTAGGCATATCCCTTATGTGATGGTCCTGAACATCAGGAAGGGAATGGCTGGAGCCATACTGGTTTCTAACATCATGTGGGTCTGAGACACGTCCCATACCGACAGGTTTCCCAACTGGGCTCAGTGGACTCTCTTCCTCTGAGTTCTGAGTACGCATGGTGGAACGTCCGCTGCGGCTATGCGTACCCCTCTGAGATCTCTCCATGGCATCTCTCTCATATGATTTACTTCGGTATCCTCCTGAGTCTCGGGAAGAGATCTTATCCATGCCATAGCCTGTGGACCTTGACCTTCCAGAGCTGTACAGACGATCATCTTCATCCAAGCCTTCTCTCGAGCCATAATACTTCTGTTGATCATAGACATTCTTTTTTACCCCTGATCTAGAAACCATGGTACAGCTTCCACCTGATGGTGTTGTCATTGTGTATGAGGCCAGATCAGATTCTACATCTCGTGCCTCTTCGATAGGAGAGAATTTGGAAATCTTCTGCTCCATGCCTTGCTTTCTGTGCTTACTACGCTTGGAGGACACAGCAGCAGGTGCCAAGTTCTTAGAAGAATGCTTCTGGGTGCCCAGTCCAGAACTACTGCGAGATGAATGCTTATAGTCTTCATAGTAATAGGAAGATCCACCACTCACAGTTGTGCTAGGACGGCCATGACTGTCCACAGCACCCTGATGGTGGTAACTGGTGGTGCTTCCAGGTCTTCCATATAGATCTTCAGATCCATCTCCATATCCTAACCCCCGTGGACCATTCTCACTCCCATAACCTGTCCTTGAAGCATCAGATGATACCATGTTCTCCTTTGACAGTTCGCTAATATCATCTATCATTACATAGTTTCTGGGTATATTTTGTTCTAGATTTGTGGTATAGAGACCATCTGTACCATACCCAGATGTAGGACTTGGAATGCGGTCTGTCATTGTTTGATCAGGGGTGCGATATGGCCCATAAGCATTTGTCAATGGTGAAGAATAGGCACCACTGAAGCCAGATTCCTGAGCTGATGTGGCTACGGACACTGCAGGATCAGTAATTATTTCATAATTGGTTGGCAATTTCTGCTCAAGATCAGCCAGTGATGTATGTCGTGGCAGCTGATGACCAGAAAGAATATCAGCTTGAGACTGAAAGGGCAGACTTTGGCCAGGATATGGTAATGTCTGTCCAGGTAAATGAGCTGCAGGTGGCTGAAAGCTCTGGTGTATGGGCTGCTGCAGGCCTAGACCTGGCTGATATGACTGGGCATACCCATGACTCTGATAGGTTACTTGTGTTTGATAGGAGGGTTGAGGAGGGTGTGGCTGAAAGGTGCCTGGCTGAGGCTGGGATGGTGTTGGATACTGAAATCCGATCTGCTGATAGGCTGCAGTCGATGGCTGTGTTGGTGCAGGTTGGCTCTGTGGAAATGGATATGGGACATAAGAAGAGGTAGGTGGGTACTGAGGAGTCCCATTTGGGTCAGAAGTAAATTGGCTAAGAGGTGCTGTGCTTGGTCTTGACAACAATCCATTTGCTTCGTAGGTCCCTGTTGGTACTCCAGTTAGTCTAAGGTTGTTGAGTTCACTGTCTGACATATAGTCCCGTGCATCCCCAATGCCTCGCAGGTAGGCCAGCTCTCGCCTCTCTCGTTCTTTTACCATGGTTTCCTTGCGCTGGGTAATGCCTAGTTCCAAACAGCGTAGCTTAGCATCAATCTCTTTCTCTTCTTCCTCAAGTTCTGCTTGCTGTTTACGTAACTTGGAAGACTCTTGTTCAACAGCTTTCAGTTCACTCAGAAGACCTGCCTTGGTGACACCTTGTGCTGAACGGGACAATACTCTCTGGGGCATTCCAGGGGAGCTGTACATGTGGGTCATTGCGGGTGTTACAATGGGGAGTGGCGTCTCATCTGGAGGGGGGCTGGGGAGGGTTCGCTTCACTTTCCTCATCATTGAGTTCTGTAGCTATAAGCAAGGAAAAGAGAGGAGAGACGATAAACAAACAAAGCATGAACCTCAACCAGAAAACATGCGGATGTTGTTTTAAATTCAGTTACACTGTGATCAGATAGACAGTAGGACCCGTTTCAGTTGCATTCTAGCCTTCCTAGTGCCCAGACATTTGTTTTTGTGAAAACTTGCTGAATGGCACATGACATCACCTCGGCCAAAGGAAGCCAAAGAAAAGAAAAGAAAAGAAATCAAGTGTGCATCTATCTGTTTCCCTACATACTGTGTTAGTCCCCTTTACTCTGTTCTCTAATGTTCAGGACCCCCACAGGAGCAGCACCCAAGCACTTTTTGGGTTGTGAATCATTCTCAGCACTACAGTGACACTGATATGGTGGTGGTGGTGGGTTAGTGTGTGTTGTGCTGTTGTGACTGGATAAGACACACACAAATATATATATATATATATATATATATATATATATATGCAATTTTCATCCTTCTGACAGTAAACACATCTGTAAAATATACAAATACATTTTTTCTTACCTGACTGCCTGCACAGTTTTGACTCTGGTACAGTGTGAACTTGCTCTTAGATGGGTCATCTGAAGTTGGGCTGAGGGGTTTGGGATCTGACATGGAACGCTGAACACTTTTTATTGGCCTTGGAATTGTTTGATGCCTCTTGGGTGATTCAGTAGTGAAGGCCTTTTGTTGGGGTGTGACATGTGCCCTGTTGAGCTTCTCACTGGAGGTGAAGGTTGTCTCCAGCATGCGGTGGGGGGACAGTGGAGACACAGGGGAGTATAACACTTGTGGAGATTTGGGTGCACGTGGATCAATTGGTTGCTGTGCTTGTAGTCCAATGTCTAGTGGATCCGGTTTCCTTCTTTCAAACTTGGCTGGTGTGGCACCAACTACCTGTAAACTGGTGGAGTAGGGGCTGACTGTGGTGGGAACACTGAGCTGAGGAACAACTACCCCTTGAGACTGTGCTTCTGGATCAGTCTGGCAGGCTAAACTCTCTCCCTTGTGTGTCCTCTCCGGTGCAGAGATGTAGTGAAGCAGTTCAACCTTTGATGTCTCAGCCATGGTGATGTGAATGGCTGGTGAGACTCTGCCCAGCTGATCTGATTCAGTTTGACATGAGGAGTCACTGGTGGTCTGGATAGCTATGCTGGAAGTCACTTTAGATGCATCACTTTTATTTTCTGCACTCGATTCAGAGTGTTTGGAGTACCTTGAGCGCCGACGTCGCACTGGCTGGCTGTCCCACTCCCCTTGGTCTTCCTCATCTGTCTGGACACTGCAGTCAGCAATACGCCTGGTCCTTCTGCGCCTTGACATAAAGTGATCCTCTGCATCTTCATCATCAGTTTGAACACTACTGTCAGCAATCCTTTTCACAGGTTCCTCCTCAGTGCCGTTCCTCAAGCGAGGCATAGAATTTTGCTTCTTTATAGCATGGCTACCTCTCTGATCTTCACTGTTCCTCAGGGACATTTCAGAGGCTGAGCTGGGCATAGGTCTTGTCGATACCAGTGCTTGAACCATCTGCCCATCCATACAAGGTAAAAACTGTAAGCTCTGGCCATCTTGTGGAATAACTCTACCACTCTGATCACAGATGATGGAGATTGCTTGAGGGCCTCCACCAACCATCATTCCATTAATGGAACCTTGAGCAGTTGTGGCTGCTGCAGCAGCAGCTGCAGAAACAGCAGCTGCCTCTGCTGCTGCCACTGCTGCCGCTGCCTCAACGGCTACTGTCTTTTGTCTCTTCTGCTCTTCAAGCTGCAGCTGGAGTTGCTGTTGCAAAGCCTGAATTTGGTCAAGCTGCATCCTCTGCTGGGCCAACTGCTCTCTCTGTAATACCAGCTGAGTTTCTCTTTCAACCTGCTGTTGCTGGAGCACCTGCTGTTTGATGTTCTGCAGTTCTTGGATTTCACGCTGCACAAGAAGTTGTTCTTTCTCTCTGTGCCTCTGTAGCTCTAAGCGATCTCTTTCCAGCTCTTCTTGAAGGCGCAACTGACGAAACTTCTCTAACTCAATGCGTTCTCTCTCCAGTTGCAGTAACTGCTCTTGTTGCTGTCGTAAACGGTCTTCCTCTTTCTCCTTTTCTTTGTCCATAGAAGTGTTAATGATACCACTAACTGCTGTATCTGCCAGTACTCTAGTAGCTGCATGAGGCTGCGATTGTGGCACGGGTAAGTTGGTCTGTGCCTGAGAAAGTGACACACCTTGAGAGAAGGATGAATCTTTACTTTTGGTCGATGCTTGAGACTGGGTTTGTGCCTGTATTTGCTGCTGAACTGACTGTGGAATTTGACTTTGAGTGGGAGGAAGGACTGTGGTGGCATCTACTGTAATATGACCCTGAGAAGTCTGTTGGTTTAAAATAGTTGGTTGGGCTGGTATAACACTAGTTTGTGCAGTAACTCTAGGTGCAGATTGTAATGTTGTGGTTGATATAATTGTGCTAGGGACTGTAGGCTTACCAAGATAGACAGGAGTTTCTTGGGAGTTACTTGTAGTTGGTGTACTCCCTGAAATAGAATCTGGTGCAGATGCTGGGAAATGGGTGGGAGAGGGATATCTGTAAGGTCCCTGTGAAGAGAGAGGCATCCTTGGAGTTACATGAGGCAATCTACTAAGGCTTGATAGAGGAACAGCTGTCACATTGCCTGGAGGATAAGGCCTGTAGACTCCTCTTAGCATAGAATTTAGTACTGGGGCAGGTTGTGTTGTAATTGGTAAGGTAGATGCTATAGGAGTGTTTATAGTAGAGTATATCATTCCATCAGCAGTCCTCAAGGCTGGAGGATATAATGCCCGCAGGCTAGCCTGTCTAGCATTGATTAGATTTGTAAGTGCTTGTCCATGTGCAGTGGGCCTCCCATCTGTGCCATAAAGGAGGTTTGCTCTGATAGATGTTAGACCTTGTTGAAGGCCAAGCCTTGCTATTGGGCCCCCTCTTCCAGCACCATATTGAATAATATCAGGGCTGTTTGCATAACGATTTCCAAACTGATCCATTGAGTTAAGAGCAGCACACATTCTGCTAATTTCTCTGGCAGTGGTGGCACTGTACTGTGCAAGATTTGGTTCTTGAGTGCCTGCCAGGTCACGAGAAGGATAGCCAAATTCTCCACTGATATTGGACATCGAGCCATATCTACGCAGAGGTAATGGTGGGGTAGAAACATCTTGATGACGCAAATCAGTGTAGGATCCATATTGGGCACCCATTCCAAGATATCCTGCTTCATATGCTTGTTTCATAGAGCTCAAATCCACTGCTAGGTCTCCAGGATCAGTCCTTTGATAGTACTGAAGTCCTGATTCTGCAAGATTTGTGTCTGACATGGATGGTGGAAGTCGTCCAGGTGGAGGCATAGTGAAAGGTTTATGCTCCTCTGATGCCCCTTGCATGTTTACTGGCTGGTAACCATCTTTTTCCAGCTGAGCTTGCTGATGAGGAGCTGGTGTAGGCTCAACAGAAGGATTTGGCTCTGAAATAGTTGTTTTGCCTCTCTGACCAAAAGGACCCGAACAGCTACCAGGAAAAGGCAACTGGTAGACAACATCACAACAGGCCATTTGGTTCTCTGACTTGATCTGTCCAGTAAGATCAAGAACTTCTGGTGCTGAAGATGGCTCTTCCCTTTTAACTATTTGGGTAACTGTACCCCCTTGTGATGAACTACTCTCATCTAACTGTACCATCATTACATGGGGCTTTCCTGATGAGAGGTTAGCTACAGTGGGTTTATTTTTTAGTTCCAGAGCAATCCCACCATATATGTCATGGCCAATAGTAGGGGTAGGAGATACAGAGTTTGTTAAGGGCTGTGGTGGAAGTGGGGATACTTTAGGAATGGCACTAACTACTGTTTGTGTGCTTCCACCACTGGTCTGGCATACCACTAAGTCTTTCTTTAACAATATGGGTTGCACTTGGTTTGCTAAATTGTAACGAGCAAAAGAAGCTGCATTTTGTTGGTGCTGTTGGAGCTGTTGTTCAAGGAGCTCTTGCTGCTGTTGCAGCTTTTGTTGTTGCTTTTGAAGCTGCTGTTGCTGAATACCAAGATCTTCCAGACAGGCGTCTAGCTTGGGAATTGATGTGTCTGTTACTGGAGGTCTCGGTTGAGAAAGACAAACAGCTGATCCAGCACCTTGACCAAAGTCAACTCGATTCTGTAGTGGATCTCCATAAACCATTGGGTGTTTAGGCTGTGATATGAACATAGAAGCTGCAACAGTAACACTAACTGTCGTTGGTGTGGATGTTGTCACATAAGGTTGCGCCTGTGCATTTAAGTTCATAATTAGAGGTTGTACCGCAGTATGACGAATTGGGGGTTGGTCTGCATCAACTGAGTACCTCCGTGTGTCAGATGCCAAGGATGTTAGATCCATACCATGGTCTGTCATAATAATTGGAGCAGGCTTCAATGCTCTAAGATCAACTACATTTCCACTTTGGGTCACTGTCCCTTGCTCAATAACCTTAGAGGTTCCTGGAACACTGGATATTTTACACAATGATATGTTTTCAGACCTATGGCTTTGAGAACCTACAGAGGAGGGAGTGCCTGAGCCAGTAGTCACTCTTTCACCTGCTTGTCCTCTCTGATAGGTAAGCTGAGGCATTTGTGGTGATGTAGGAGAACTTTTTACTGGAGACTGAGTATGATAAATTGACTGTTGCTGGCTACTTGTTGGAGAAGAGAGGGGGGAAGTCGAAGAATTTACAGTTATTGGTTTTGAAGGCTGAGTAGTGGTGCCTGATCCTAGTGTTATCACCATGACTGGGGAATCTTGGGAGGATTGTTGTCTCGCAAGGCGTTGGGTCCTTTGAGGAATGTGGGAGCCTTGGGTTGTAGATGGTACGGACGATGTGCGACCATGAGTTTTTGCATGAGTTGGACTTTGTGTAGGAGAGGAAGAAGGAGATGTAGGAGAACTGGAAGTCTTGTAAGGAGAGTACAACTTAGAGGTTAGGGTAGTTGTTTGTGAGTCAGCACCTTGACCCTGGACAGGTTGTACTTGCTGTCCAGGAGTAGGCTGACGCAATTGTGGCTGAGACTGTGAAGTTTTGGAGGTTTGGGTAGGTATTCTGGCCTGATCTTGTTGTGTATCATTAACTCTGGCTGTCCCTCTTCCACTAGTGCCACTTTCTGAAAATGATACAGGGGCTGACATCTGTGTGGGGCTTGTGCCTGGACTCAGAGATGTTGACCCTGTTCTTAAGTGCAAATTATTTGCTAAATGGGAAGCCCCTTGCTGCCCCTGTTTTCCTGGTTGTCCCTGCTGCTTTTGCATCATCTCTGCCTTTCTCATCATTTCCTCATAAACCTCCTCAGCACTTTTTAATGATTTGTGTAAAGCAGATGGTGACGCAGCAGATGGTTTTTCTGTGGGAGAATACAGAGACATAAAAGTTGGAAGATTGTACTCACTGCCAGACTTATAAAGTTTAGAGCTCACATCAAATCCTTCTGCCTCTGAGTCCATAGAGGGAGAGTATTCTGAACAGGATGATCTGTGAAGTTCTTCCATTTCAGCTGCTTGGCGAAGCTCCTCTGTTGGGGAAGCATCCTCAATTGGTGATAGGTTGCTGGGGGGAGTCTTTGACCTCTCTCTGCGTCTCTGTGCCCTGAGTTCCTCCTTGTCCCTTTTAGTTTTCCTGGCTGTGCTGCGAATCCTTTGTTGTTCCAAGTCTCTCATCTTTTCTTGCTCTCTTAAGAGTTCTTCCTCTTCTCTCAGCTCGTCTTCTTCAGATGAGTCTTCAATTGTTGGTAAGAGTGGGCCATGGGATCGATGTCTTGCTTTCCTCTGCTGCTTAACCTCCTCGAGCCTTTGCCTTCTGCTAGGACTACTATCACTGTCCTCCTCCAGTGATGATACAGAAGTGGGAGAGGTCCCAGATGTATAGCTAGGTGTAGTAGCAGGAAGGGTTGAGGAATACTCTCCCCTTGACCTTTCTTCAGGTGATCCAGTCAGGCTTTCCATCTCAAGCTCAGGTTCTCTAAGGTCATGCTCTGTGCTGAGTTCCAAATCACGATTATAACTGTTAGTATTATTCAGTTCTATAGTCTTAAATCGCCTTAGGCCTCCTTGTGAACCCATCATATCATCCCCATCACCATCATTACTTTTAGTGTCATCCTCAAAACTATTAGATTGCTGTGTAAGACGTCGCCTCTCTTTTCCCAGATCACCACTGTGTTTATGACTTTTTTTGATTTTCACGTGACCTTCAGTCTCTACCGTTTCATCCTCATCTGCACTCATTTCCAAAATCTGTCGTCTCATAAACTCCTCATCTGTAACATCCTTCTGCAACTTCTGTCTAGTTGGTAAAGGAGACAGGCCACTTTCACTACTGTCCTCCACATAATCATGGCGTAATTTGCAACTAAGGTCATCGGATACTTCCCCATCAGAATCAAACTGGTCTTGTGTTATGGACAGCGACTGTGGTCTCTGCTTATCAATTTCAGAGGCTGTCTCTGATTGTAATAGAGGTCGCATAGAACTCTCAAGTTTTTTTATTTCAGAGGGGCTGGGAGGACTGCGCTGGGTAGACAAGCCTCCCTCACTGAGTTTAATTCCTTCCTCATGGATGAGCCCAGTGATCTCACTCTGGGAGCCGGATATGCCGTCGGAGGAGTATCCTGTGTCACTGAGACTCTGTGTACTGGACTTGTTGGAATCCTGTGAATTAGCAGAATGGCAAAACGTTCTGTTATCCACTCAAATAATTTAATCATATGAATAAAACATATTCATTTTTAAGTAAATCATTATAAACATGCAAGTCATATGCATGCAACTGTATTAAAGTATAAGTACCATCACATGCCCTGCAAAGGCTAATGAAACTGTACAAAGATCATGAGAAATAATTTCCATGCTTGTTTTAGACATTTACAGCACACACCAATGAGAGTGTTTGGGTTAAATTTTTTTTACCTAATTACAATAATGACACATACAATAATGCATTTGAGAAATAATTACCGTTGCAGGAGACTGAATGTGAGTTATGGGTGATGACATGAAATGAGTAATAAAAGTGGATTAGTGAGTAATAAAAGTGGATTAGTAATGAATTTTAGTGATAATGTCTTTGAAGTGGCTTTTCATGCAACACAACGGTAAGAATATTAACAGGTTGATCAAAGCATGATAAAGCCATGAGTGGACTGATCATGGAAGATGACTATAGAGACAATGAGGACACAAAGGGTCACTCACGTCGTGGTGTTTGGATTTCTGCGAGTCACTACTTTTCTTCTGGTCTTTTACTTCCTGTGTTCCTTTTTTATGGAAAATTTTCACGTCACCTTCTTTCTCAGTTTTGGACACTGCCTGTTTCTTGCTACTGCTTTGCTCTTGTTTGCGAGTCTCTGCCTTGCTTTTTGTCACAGGTTGGGTAGGGGCTGTCTTGGCAGGAGACACTTGAGCGGGACCTTTGTTCTGTGGTGTTCCTTGTTTGGTAGAAGGGAGAGGACCACTTACTTGGGCACCAGGTGTTTTTTGGTGCTGAGGCCCAGGATGCCTCAGCCCTCCCTGCTGACTAGGTGGCTTCAGTTGAGCCTGCTGTTGAGTAGTTGGACCCAGTGCTCGGGGAGATCCCACCGGCTGAGGAACAGGTGATGGGACATCCCCTAAATCCCCTGAAATGGCTCTCTGTGTCTGGCATGTCAAGCAGAGCCATTCTTTCTTCTGCAAATATGAAAGTACAAAATAAGCAAGTATCCAAGGGCAATCATAGACATAACACAAAAAACACTATCCCAGAGCATAGACAGGCAGAATGAAATACCGGAGTAACATCAATCATCAAGGTTCAAAAATCTCGCTTGCTTTTTCTCCCTTGTATTTATAGAACCTTTAGCCAAACTCAGTGTAATTGGACCTGTCAAGAAGGGTTAGCTTCTATTCAAAATCCATATGGACTGTTCTCAGTAAAGGTTTAACATCATGAGCATCATGAAGAGGAGAATCAGACAACAGAGACCACATGTTTAGAAAGTGCCCTAATGTTTCTTGAAATGGGGGTTTGTAAATGAACGTCACAAATATGAACAGAAAAAGTCAGAAAACAACAATAAAGATGTTAAAGAATAAACGTATGTTTATTCACCACTACACACAGTTTAACAGATACTAACAAACATTATCCAAACATTATCATTTTGAATGCACACAAAAGGACACTGAGCTGGAGGTCAGAGTGAAGGCTTAAACGCTCTAAAGAACCACATGGGGCTACAGAGTAAAAGCTTCAAAAAAATAATAAAAGCTTGATGACTATGTCAGCATACAGATTGTTGTTGATTCATTCTGATTCTGTTTGCATGCTGGGTTCTCTGTGAGAACAGATTGGGTTGGTTCTGGGTTTTTGTTAATAACAGTCATTCAGTCGTTCTATATGCCACACCACTGAGACATTCTACTCAGTTCTTCTGTCTGTCGTTCTATAGAGTCATTCTGTCTGCTGTTTAATTGAGTCCGTATTCTCCTGTTGACTGATTCTATTCAGCTGTTCTCTAGTTGTTGTTTAACTGAGTCATTCAGCTGAGTCGTTCTACTGAGTCATTTTACTGAGTCATTTTACTGAGTCGGTCTACTGAGTCATTCTATTGAGTCGGTCTACTGAGTCGGTCTACTGAGTCATTTTACTGAGTCGTCGGTCTACTGAGTCATTCTATTGAGTCAGTCTACTGAGTCGTTCTATTGAGTCCTTCTACTGAGTCATTTTAATGAGTCGTCTACTGAGTCGTTCTACTGAGTCATTTTACTGAGTCAGTCTACTGAGTCGTTCTATTGAGTCATTTTACTGAGTCGGTCTACTGAGTCGTTCTATTGAGTCGGTCTACTGAGTCGTTCTATTGAGTCCTTCTACTGAGTCATTTTACTGAGTCGGTCTACTGAGTCGTTCAATTGAGTCATTTTACTGAGTCGGTCTACTGAGTCGTTCTATTGAGTCATTTTACTGAGTCAGTCTACTGAGTCATTTTACTGAGTCGGTCTACTGAGTCGTTCTATTGAGTCCTTCTACTGAGTCGGTCTACTGAGTCGTTCTACTGAGTCATTTTACTGAGTCAGTCTACTGAGTCGTTCTATTGAATCGGTCTACTGAGTCGTTCTACTGAGTCAGTCTACTGAGTCATTTTACTGAGTCGGTCTACTGAGTCATTCTATTGAGTCCTTCTACTGAGTCGGTCTACTGAGTCATTTTACTGAGTCGGTCTACTGAGTCATTTTACTGAGTCGGTCTACTGAGTCGTTCTATTGACTCGTTCTACTGAGTCGTTCTATTGATTCGTTCTACTGAGTTGTTCAGTTCAGTGTTTCTACTGAGTCGTTCTACTGAGTAGAACTTCTGAATTGAGTTGAATTTCTGGGTTGCACCTTGTTGCCTGCTATGCCACATTTATTGCAATTCTTTTATGCCAGCTCATCTTTTGCTTTCCCCTCCATTCTCCACTATCCTCCCTCCCAGTCCATTCTAGTTGTTTCACTCATTAAAATGAGACAGATGGTTAACAGTGAGTCTGAATCCCTCACGCCTCCCAGCAGGTGAAAACCCTCAGCTCACGTTAAAGAATCAGCAGTCTGAACGGCCTGGAGGAGACAACCTGGACGTCTTGTTTGGGTTTATTTGATTGCTTATGGGAACTGCATGGGCGGAGCCAGTGTGGCTGATTAGCATGGTGCATGGGACCACAGAGACTGAAACAAAACATACACACACATATACACACACACACACACACACACACACACACACAGACAAGAAGGTGGACATCATTTACTTCCCCAGATGCAGTAATAACATCTGTATTCCTATAAGAAGACGAGAGCTGAATGATCATTTGGTGGAACGTCGAATGTTTTAGGTATGAAAGCGTTCTTCTCTTGACCAGATGAAGAATAAAGAGCCGGAATAAGCATCGATACAGGAACGGCTCTCAGATAAAAGTGGGTGAATAAGCAGATGAAGGCTAAAAGGAGGCTGGAGAAGGCTGGAAGACTCTGTGCCGCTTTCTGCTTGGCTGCTGCTGAGGCTCTGGATGCAAAATAACGCGAGGCTGAGGGAGGCTTTAACGTGCCAGCCAGATGCCTCCTGATTGTTTTCTCCTTTTTTGTAACTCTCCCTCGAGTACACCACGCAGGATCTAAATATAAGCAGGTGCCGTTTTTTTTTTTTTTTGCTCGCTCTAACGCGTCTCGCAGCCAGCCATCTGGGGCTTTTTGCCTTTTCAGAGCAAAATTACAAGGAAGTGGACCTCGAAGGAGACAACGTGTACATGTGTGTGTGTGTGTGTTGGAGAGAGAGAGAGAGAGAGAGAGAGAGAGAGAGAGAGAGTGAAGTTCAACATACAGTATGTATGCAGAAGAAGTGAGTTGCATGCCTGAGTGTGTGTTTGACCACATATTTAGCCAAATCTGACATTTTTCTCCTGGTGGGACATTTTGCTGGTCCCCAATAGGACAGAGGTGATATTTGCTGCAGTTTTATAAATAAATAAAAGAGCCAAAAAGTTAGGTAAGTTTAAGGTTAGGGAAATATCCAACTGTGTGTGTGTGTGTGTGTGTGTGTGTGTGTGTGTGTGTGTGTGTGTGAGAGAGAGAGAGAGAGAGCACACAACTGCCTTAGAAAAACCTGCAGTTTCCCTCAGGATCAGTAGTCTTATGTAGTGAATAAAACTAAAGTTAACGATACGTGACTGAACTCAAGAAAACCTGCGCCGCTCGCACACACTCTGGCAGCGTCTCCGCGCTCTGGTGAAAAGATGCAGGAAGTGCTTTGCTGGCCTTCTGACTCCTGAATGTTCATGTGAAATGCTAATCATTCATGCCATTCATGTGCTAATTCATTCAGAGTTTGTGCATCTTCCTGTTACACACGAGCCACGGAAATCCCCCACACTGACAGAGAGCAGCGCAGAGGCAGAGACAGAGACAGAGACAGAGACAGAAGAGGCGGAGTCACAAAGACACGCACCTCAGAATCACTTGCGTTGTCTTGTGTTTGTGCATTAGGTGATTAAAAACAGACGGTAATAATGGTAATTATGACTCTGCAATAATTACTGAACAGTTCAAGAAGACAATTCCTCACAATGCATGGAGGTGATAAACGTGTCTCGAATGCTGCCTTTGACTAGCCTTGTTTAAACAGAGTAATGAAAGTTATCCTTCCAGCGTGGGCGTTTATATTCTCTGGCAATGGTTCTTTCTAAAAGGGTTCTATGCCCTGAATGTTGTCTGGATCCACATGGCTCTGCATGTAAGAGAACGTCATCTGATCGGCGCTGTGTGAATTTACACACAGCTCTCAAGTTCTTATCCCGTATTAGTGACTTGATAGAAAGCGATTCCAGAGCAAATTTACATTTACATTTATGGCATTTGGCAGATGCCCTTATCCACTTACATTTATCTCATTTATACAGCTGAGCAGTTGAGGGTTAAGGGCCTTGCTCAAGGGCCCAACAGTGGCAGCTTGGTGGTGCTGAGGCTTGAACCCCCAACCTTCTATTCAGTAACCCAACACCTCAACCACTGAGCCACCCCTGTCCCACATCTGCGAATGAAGACAGAGAAACAGTGTTACTGCAACACGCCGCGTGTCACATTGTGTCGTGCTCAGTGCTCTGTCAGCTTTTTCCTTTTATGGATTTTTAAGGGCGTGGCTAAATGAAAACTAGCCGTGTCACGAATGCACTGCATGCTCAGGTGAGTACCAGTAAAATCAGCCTTACAGAAGAATTTTGTAGATCTGGCAGGAATAGTTCTGTTTGATCTGCATGAAAACATTAACACCCTACTTTACTAGCTGACTGATAAATGAGGCTCTGTGTGCGCGCGTGTGTGTGTGCGTGTGTGTGTGTGCGTGTGCGTGTGTGGGTTTATTACCCTAAAGCCCATGTGAGGGGGTCGCTGTATTGAGTTACTGTGTTCTATGAGCTGGTAATGGATTACTATTTTCTTTCTAGTGCATGTAGGATGACTCATTCACACACATAACGCGATTCCCCCAGCGCTTGTACAGAGAAACTGCGTGCACACACACACACACACACACACACATGCACACACACACGCAGAGATTGAGAAAAGGCCTAAACAGATGGTGCCGCCTCATCACGCTGAGTTTCACATCAACACACAAAACAAATTTGTCCACCTTATACAGGAGGAAATAACCAACGCTTGAATGTCAGCCTTTACACAGCCTCCGCACAGCGCATATAAAAGTGCACACGTGTGTGTGATTCCTTATTTTACGGCGCAGAATGAGTGCCGTCGGGTTTTAGTCAGGTTCTTCTATTCGGTACAAATACAGTTTAGAGTTCAGCCACTAGAGGGAGCCATGCGCAGAAAGCCATCGCATCTAAAGGAGCCACAAAGGAAAAAGAAACGTTTAGAATAAAACGTACCTTCAGAATTGATTCTAAACTTTTTCTTTGTTTAAAATCTGTTGTCGTTTTTTTAAAGATGTTTGAAATCTGTGAAATCTCTCCATCTCGCTGCGTCCCGAACAGCTGGACAGTGGGCTAAGAAGATATCATGATTAAACTGCGCCAGAATGCAAAGGTGTTTAGGAATTGCTGCTCATCTTCAGAAGCTGATGTCTGCAACACGCTGAAGAAAAGCTGGAGCGGAGGCAGGACGAGGCTGAAAAGGTTCTACAGGCAACACTGGAAGGTTCCACCATGATCAGTGTCACTGGAAACAAGGTGACGGTGTTAATGATCATAATGAACAAACTGGTAACTGATACGAATGATTGAAGTGTGTTAACCTTAAAAGAAGAGGTCATTTAAGGACAGAGTCAGTCTGGCTGTGAGTCTCGCTGTGAGTCTGAGTCTGGGAAACAGAAAGACGCTCTGCACGGAGAGAGCTGGCCTTGAATTCCCCGGCTGGGAGCGGAGCAGAGAAAAACAACTTGAAAAAAGAGGGAGCTGTTTCACGTCTGAGTGAATGTAGCCATCCAGACCTCGGTTCATGAAGAACGCTGTTTCTGTAGGGATCTCGCTCTGTATTCAGCCGAAGCCCCTGATCTTCATTCGATGTTAGAAGCGCACACAGATATGATAACGTGAAAATAATTAGGACACTGAGGTGCTGAGCGGAACGGAGAGACACATTTGCTGCAGAAAAGTAACTTTTAAAATAGAATATTGTCAAATAAGGTACATACAGGGGTTGGACAATGAAACTGGAACACCTGTCATTTTAGTGTGGGAGGTTTCATGGCTAAACTGGACCAGCC
>JANCOA010000001.1:2482155-2492427 GCA_024363135.1 Leptodoras oyakawai | reverse complement strand
CCCTCTCTCTCCCCCTCTCCCTCTCCCCCTCTCCCTCTCCCTCTCCACAGCCACCGTTCCAGCACGAGTCTCTGCTGATGGACCGCAAAGACCTGAAACTCACCAAAGCAGAGAAGAAAGCAGCGAAGAAGAGCTATGAGGATGAGAAGAGGGCGTCTGTGCCCTATCAGCGCCCGTCCTACGCCCACTACTACCCCGCCAGCGAGCAGAGCATCTCCAGCATCAGGAATTGGTCAGCACTTAGACATGCACGCGCACACACACACACACACACACACACACTCACACTCACACACACACACACACACTCACACACACTCACATTCTTGCACATGGATGCTTCAAAATATACTGACTATAACAAACGTATATAGGTATGTGCTTTTGTTCAGCGCGGTGGGTTACATTTATTTATTCTCAATATTAAATCACTTGTTTCGGACACTGTCGGAGTGTAACCATGACAACGAGCACAAACAATGCTTTATTTAGTCTGTTCCTGTAATCCTGTGGTCAGGAGGCCGGCGCCCCGGATGGACGAGAAGCCCATCGCCAGCGTGCGCCCCGTCCAGTCCACTCCCATTCCCATGATGCCTCGCCAGGCCACTGTGGGAGGCCACGCCCCCAGCCCCGCCTTCCCTGTCAACTACCTACAGAAGGCTGGTGTCCTCGTCCAGCGCATCATCACTACCACTGGTACGCACACACACACACACACACACACACACACAGAGAACCCGGAACTTTCTTTATTGCCTTCAGTCTAAACGGATTGGTCCCTGTGCTGTAGATATCGTGATTCCCGGCACAAACAGCTCGACAGACGTGCAGGCGAGGATCAGCGCCGGAGAGAGCATCCACATCATCAAAGGATCCAAAGGTACTACAGAGGGCTGTAATACATACTGCTACAGCTAGTGTTGATACAGGTGGTGATAAAGCACTGTGTGTGTGTGTGTGTGTGTGTGTGTGTGTGTGTGTGTGCACTCAGGTACATACATTAGGACTAATGATGGACGGATCTTTGCCATCCGCTCCGGAAAGCCCAGAGCCAATGAGGGAGCTGCTCCTGCACCTAGAGGTGTGACATCAATAACACACACTCACACGCTGACACACACACACACTTCTCTGCCTTTCATCTCTGTCCGTTTCTTTCCTAATGACCTCTCTTTTCTTTCCCTCTTCACACTCGCCACCCTCCTCCTGACCGTTCTGTCCTCCTCACTGATCCTGTCCCATCTTTCTCCCCATTTCTCTCTGCCTTTTCTCTTTCCTTTCCTCTCTTTGTCTCATCCCCCCTCCTCTCTCTCTCTCTCTCTCTCTCTCTCTCTTCATTAATATTATAATTGTTTCGTGAATAAGTGATAAAGTCGATACATTAAGCAGAGTGATGGATATGATGAAAGTCCTGTTTAAAATGACTCGTGTAAATCATCTCTCTCTCTTCCTCTAATGACTTCCTCCCATTACTTTCTCTTCCTCCTTGTTTCCTCTCGTCCGTGCCAGATGTGGGCGGTTCTCTCCTCCGCTCGGTCAGTAACGGCCGCGCGTCTCCTCCCGAGCTGAAGCGTTTTTCTCCGGACGGCGTGCGCGGCGTGTCTCCTTCTCCCAGTCCCAACCTGCTGCAGCAGCTCCATCATTACACGCCCACCCCCACCAACGACCTCACTCTGTCGGACCTCCCGGACCGCCCCGCCCACCACAGCCACACCTCTGAGCATCACCGCAGCGACGGCATCATTGGCTCTGGCTCCGCCCTCGACGTCCAGAGCCTGAAGAGAAAACTCCTTTCGGACAATCGAGGCTCCAAACGGACCACCAGCACCACGTCTGCTGCTAATTTCCCAGGATTCCCTGTGAGTGCCGGCTACACCGTGGGGTCCATGGGATTTCCCTCGGCCCTGCTGGGGGCGCTGGGCCACATGCCATCTCCGATGGTGGGCGGGACCAACCGCAGTCACTTTCTGACCGATTTGCATAGCATGTTCCCCAGCAGCACTTTAAGCTCCGCCCACGGTTCCTCCTCATCGACCAGCATCGCTTCTTCTTCCTCTGCGCCTTCATCATCCTCTTCCTCCTCTTCCTCCTCCATTCCACCTTTCCTCTTCAGTCCCGGCATGGCGAGCATGCTGTCCGGGTTTCCCATGCCCTACGCTCAGCCTCTTCTCCCGGACTCCTCTAGAATGTTCTCCAATTCCCTGTCCTCGTCCTCGTCCGGCTCCGCCCCTGCCGCGCCCTCCTCCTTCCTGTCATCGTCTAGCCTCCTGGGGGCAGCGCTGAGTCAACCGGACACGCGCCACACGCTCGCCGAGAACGGCGGTAGTAGCTCTGATGACGATGTCATCGAGGTGATCGGGCAGTGAGCGGCATCACCCACGGAATCTGATTGGTCCAAGGGTGAAGGTGGGTGGGGCTGAACAGCAGACCGGCGCTTCTACTAACACAGGACCATAACACTAATCTTCCACAGAGAGAGAGAGAGAGAGAGAGATCAGCAGCAGAGAGACGGGTCTGCTAGTTGGATCTCAAAATCATGTTTGGACGCATCACACACACAACCAGTGCGACTCTTTCCAGGCAGCAACCGTAAAAAAGAAAAAAGAAGAGAAGAGGAACCTGAGAGACATTTTGCTGTTTGGTAGAACTCGTAGCATCATATAGATAAAAAGGGAGGAAATTGTGACCTGTTTATTTTGTATTATTTTTATTTGTGACCTTGTTAGCGTACGAGCTGCGTTTTTTTTGTAAACCGTGAACTCTGTGGTTTTGAAAAAGGAAAACCACAACCGTGGAGGAAGAGACCAGGAGGAACAGAAAAGAAGCCATTTTTTTCCATCACCTTTCAGTTTGGCCTTTGAATAGGGAAACGCAGGCGAGTGCGGATTGTGTGTTCCACGCGCGGCGTTGCGATGTTTAAAACGCACAATGTTGGTGTAGTGATTGAAAGTCCGTGATTAATGTGAGGCAGCATGACGACGAGAAGGCGGTCCTGACCCGGGATCCGCGCTCCACCTTGGGGTCCTTATATTTGATTT
The DNA here is from genome assembly GCA_024363135.1 of Leptodoras oyakawai. Taxonomy (NCBI): domain Eukaryota; kingdom Metazoa; phylum Chordata; class Actinopteri; order Siluriformes; family Doradidae; genus Leptodoras; species Leptodoras oyakawai. The sequence goes on along the minus strand of JANCOA010000001.1, from coordinate 2,489,389 downwards.
GTTTTTTTCCCTTATTAGTGTCGTGATGATATCGTAAAGCGTTTATCTGATTATCGTTCGTATCGGCACGTGCCTGACGGAAACTCCAAGAATGTAACTTCCTGTTAGCCTTCAGAGCCTCGCGGTGGTGGAGGGAGCCCTCGCCGGGCTTTAGCGTTTAACTCCTGTAGCATTCGTGTCCTCCCCGTGACGCTGCGCAGACGTTTGTGTCGACTGTTACCTCGTGCGCTGCTCAGACCTGTGTGCTTTCTTTTCTTTTTTTGACCAAAGCATGAAAAAAAAAAAAACCATCTGAAATTCCCAACAAACGCATCAACCAATCACTGTCTGTCCTCAGAGGAGCGCTTCTCTCTGACCATTCTCACATTCTGATCTTTTTTTTTTCCCCAAGTTATAACTCATTTGCTTTCCTTCTTTTCCAGTGATGTATGGATTTAACAAAATTATTTATTTATGATTTGCTACTTTATATTTTTGTACCTTCTGTCTGCCTTTTTTTAAACATCACCTTTAGAACCATGTGACCCAGTACGGTTCTCACGGAAATGTTGTCAAGATTGTGATTTTTCTTTTGTTCCTTGAGTGTGCTTTTCTGGTGTGTTCAAGACCAGTATCTGTGACCAGTATCCAGACGAGAGCTCACACACACACACACACACACACACACACACACACACAGTACAAATGGACTCATCAGCTCTTGTATTTAGCACACAGACGAGGAGATTAAAATGACATTGTATTTATTTAATGTTGTTTTAATAGAAAATAAATTCAGCATTTCTTGTTGTATTTGAAACGTCTTTCTTTCTTTCCTCTTTTCTTCCTCAGTACCTTTACAATCAAATGAAATGCAGAATGGGGAAAAAAAAAACACACCAAGTGCATTATGGGTCATTTTTCTGTTGAGTATAAAAGTGTGGACAGTTTGGTGGTGGTGACTCTAAATCTCTGAGCAGCGTGAACCTCAGGCCTGGAGTTACATCTTCATTTGAAGTGAATTCTTCACCCCTTTGTTTCTATGGCTTAATAATAATAATAATAATAACCTGAGATCTGCACGGTTCCATGGAGGTCAGAGGTCACCGCTGGTTTCTTCAGTTCAGACTGGCTTTAGTTCAGAATCCAGCCTGTAGAGTAGACGGCATGGGGACCAGGAACAAACAAAATGACTCCTTTCATGCCAACTTCAAGTTCACGAGACTGTTCTCTTAATCCCTTTCCCTCCCAGTCCAGCAGGCGCTCTGCTCCTGTTCCATTACACTTTCTGCTCAACTTGTTTCTGTTTCTCAAAATATAGACGGATATTAATCGTAACGTGACCCTGGGACGCCGCAGCGTGAGCACCGCGTTCAGGAACAAGCCTGCGTGTGCGCTGTGTCCAGGACAGTAAACGCTTTAGGACTGCAGGCGTTTCTTGGCCATGTAGGCGTTGGTCACTTGGCTCATGACGGTGAGGGCGGAGAGGGCGGGGCACAGCACGCTGACGTACCAGGCGTGGTCGCCCCCGACGCTGGACGTGAACCAGGTGGAGCAGAGCCCCAGCAGCAGACTGGCGCTGCCCAGCAGGTATGTGACAAGTCCTGCGGCGGCGTGGTAGCGCTTCAGCTTGGCCAGAGACCAGCCTTTAGCCAGTCTGTGGTAGACCAGAGGCAGCGCCCCCGCCGACTGCAGCAGCACCACGCCCACTGTGACCACGCCCAGTAGCCCGTGCCACGTGGAGAAATGCGGCTTGCCGTTCAGGTGCTTGTTGTAGAAGATGGCTCCGAATCCCAGCAGGGCGCAGGACACGCAGGAGCACTGCAGGGCCCAGTGCAGCCGCGATTTCACCTGGTGATTTAATTTCCCCACCGGGGACGAGTGCGGAGAGAAGAGCAGAATCGCCTCCGTCATGAAAAACGAGAACTGGAGGGGCGAGAGAGAAGAGAAAAGATAAAGATCTGACGATCCAGTGTGCACAGGATACAGTCACAGCAGCCACCGAGGCCACGCCCACATCCCTGTGACTGACAGGTAGTCTAATACAGCTCTTTTAATCTGAAATTTCGCTGTCATTACACTCCAAAACATTTTCTGTTCCATCATAAATCGGGTGTATGAGTGCATTTATAATATACATTACTTTCCTGCCACTAACTTACCGCCAGGGTCATCAGAAATGGGTGCCAAGAAAACAAACCTGCACAGAGCAAAACAACAAATCATTATTCTGTTCAACAATGAAAGAGAAGTCCAGGTGTTCGAGCCTACCAACATCACCCTGTTATTATATGATCAACTCTTCATAAACAACACTATAAAACTAGTTTATTACATCAGTAAGATGTAGTGCATCTCACACACGCTGGGGTTCACCCTTGTACACAGCACACTGCGCCTGTCCGACTGGGGCTTGCAGCTCATGAATATTCATGAGGCGCTCCACAGACGAGGCGTATGATTGGTTGAAATTCTTTAGGATCGTGATTAAAGTAAAAACTCATTTAATCTGTTCGCTGTGGCTTTAAAGTTAGCCGGTGTCCGTGTGAGCTGTGTATTATTATTTAAAATAATAATAGTTTTAATAAAAAGACATGCTGAATGCGATGCCGAATGTTAGATCATTCTTCAATGTTAATCAATGTTAGCTAAAATGGAAGCAGGCTAAAACCTATTCAGTTCATGCGTGAAATATTTTTGGAAAAGATTTTTTATTATGTAAAAATGATAAAAGTTACAAGTTGAGAATCGTAAACTGTGTAAAATGCTCTTGGAAGATTTGTTTTTACTTTCCAGGGCACTTCCGGTCACTTTAGTCTCCTTCATATCCCTGCATTTCCGCTTCACGTTAAGGCGTCATTGACGCGTTATAGACGCTTTATAAACTCTGTTATACTCACTGGAGCCGGGAGTCGCGAGTATCGCCACAAACACGGTGAACGCGGCGCAGAGTAAATGTGTAAAAACTCCACAGAGCAGGCGGGACAGCCGGTACAGCTTCGGCTCCGACTCCGAGTGCTGCATCGCCGCGATCACTCACTTCCGGTCACTCACTTCTCTCACAGCAAAACAACCCGACAGTAAAGTAAAGTAAATCTCCCCGGGACACTAAACATGAACTCCACCAGTCCTCTCTGTTTCACAGACTACACAGCGAACTCCTCACGATTTCAGATCCAGCCATAGTGATTTACCGGAAGTAAGTAGCCAAAATAAAGACCTGGACTTAATGTGTTATTATTATTATTATTATTATTATTATTATTATTATACCAAAATACCGTTTGTAATTTATATCATTTTATAGTCACAAACATGATTAGCAATTATAGCTACATTTTCGTAAAACTCACGTGAAGACTTTTATTGTGAATAAGTTTCTCCGACGTGACAGCAACCCGGTAGCGGCGCTGACGTGGTGAGGTTTCTGTTTGATGTCTTTTTTTTTTTCTTCATTTTTTCTGATCTTAATTGTTTATTTACTTAATTACCTAACTGGCACCCTTTTAAAAAATATTTTTTTTATTATTATTACTATTGCTTTATTAACGATAAACATTTTTACTTATTTATAGATTTATTTATTTGCTTCTTTTATTATACGTTTTATTAAAATATCGTATTATTATTATTATTATTTTATAATAATACTTATTTAATAATACTTACTTAATAATTCTTTTATAATAATCGCCCCGTACCCGCCCCGAGTTGTTGTTACTATAGAAACCATACGCATTTAGTACGAGCGCATTAATCTAAACCGGAAGCCGCGTTTAGCCGGAACTACTTTCCGAGTGGTGCTGTGTGAAAACGCGGCACGGCTTCTGACCAATCAGATTCAACAATTCAGCCGCGCGGGGGTTTAACCTCATTTACTAATCTTTCTGCTTTTTTGACTTGCACTTTATTTATTTATTTATTTATTATTATTATTGTTATTATTGGTATTATTTTATATTTATTATTATTATTTTATATTTATTAATTTTATTATTATTATTATTATTATTATTATTATTATTATTATTATTTTATATTTATTTATTTATTCCCTGTTTTTTACTGTTAGTGTGTAGTCCAGCTTGTATTTATTACACTGTTGAATAATATTGTGTCAGATCAGTTCTTAGGGTACCACACACACACACACACACACACACACACTTTTTTAAGCTAATTAAACTCAGTACTCTTAAAGTGGCCCAACAGAACACAGACTTTCCCCCCATTGTGTTCACATTATGAACTCATGTGAAAGAGGGGCAGAGAGAAATGTTTTTCTGCTCCACTGATGGGGTCTCAGTGCCGTTTCTGTTCCTCTCTGATCTCTGCTGCTTTGCATTATGGGTATTCAGAAGCTTTAACTCTGAGTAAGATGGCTGTTACGGTGCTCTGTGTTCACTGAGCTCATTCTGAGGACTGAGACGGACTAAGTTTATTACAGACCAAGACGGTCAGAGTGTGGTGCGTTTGTCAGAGGAGAGAACACACACAGCTCTCTGTCAGCTCTAGAACCTGAGATCAGCTCCTGCTGTGAGAACACACTGTCCTGATTGTCCCAGGAAGTGACCTCATTCACCGGGGAATCCAGCACCAAATCACATCAATGATTAAAACCCAGAGAGGAATTCCAGCCCAGCTCATGACCCCGTACACACACACACACGCGCACACACACACACACACACACACACTATATACACACACACACACACACACCACCCTTCCTGCTGATACTTCATATCCGACTCCTCAAAACAAAATAAACACGATAAAAGTTGATAATGTTGGGAAAACGCAGAGATCAGCGCTGTGGGTGGACTTTAGACTCCAGGAGCTGTGACACTAACCTCCTACTGCACACACACACACACACACACACACACACACACACACACACACACACACACACACACACACACACACACACACACACAGGCAGTGTTCTGATGGAAACTGATGTATTTTTTCACCTCATCAACAGCTAGCAAAGCTCCACAGCCGCGTGTTAGTAAGTAACTCTCCCGCTCTTTTTATACCGCGTAGCCTAACTGTAGCGGTGACGTCATAACGCGATCGCTCTGTCGTAGTCGAGTGTAATCAACCTTACCGTATTTGCAGTTTAATTACGCTAAAGGCAGAATACTTAAGAATACAGAATTCATAAGAGCTGAAAGTTCTTGTTCAGTTCTGTAAGAGTTCACTAGGAAAAAAACAGGATGATTAAAAACAGAAGTGAAAATGATAAAGATACTGAGATGAATTACAAATATTAAAGATCTGCAAGACACTGCAGGTCTGTGTGTGTGTGTGTGTGTGTGTGTGTGTGTGTAATGAAGGATGTGGGACAGAAAGCAGGACAGAGGGTCAGTAATCAGGGATTTGCACTAATCTGTGCTCATGCGCAGTGCTGCTCAGGGCGCAGACACACACACACACACACACACACACACACACACACTTTCAGCAGCAGCACTGAATAATGTGCCAGAGCACTAGTTTAGAGCAGGGTGGTGAAGGTGGACCCGGTGCTCAGTGCCTGGATTTGGACCTGAGACTGTTACACACAGCTGCTGTAGCGCCTCACGGTTCGGCGTTGCCATGCCAACGACCTAATTGAGGCGGAAAAGGGGGTTAGTGAGTTTCCTTCTCAGCGCGGTTTGGGACGCAGCCGGGCTGAGACTCGGGACATTTCGGGCTTCGTACAGCAGAAACACACGCGTGGCAGAGACGGGTTTGTCCTCATCTCCGGGGCGTCGGGATTGTACACTAAATGGACAAAAACTCACGAATGAGGTGAGCAAAATAGAAAAAATTTAAAAGGAGTGAAATGATTTAATCTTAATAAATTAACCCAGAATTCCAGTAGGATAATCATTATTATTATTATCATTATTATTATTATTATTATTATTATTATTATCATTCTTCTTCTTCTTCTTCTTATTATTATTATTATTATTATTATTATTATTATTATTATTAATAATAATAATACTAATAATATTCATGTTATTATTATTATAATTCTTTTTATTATTATTAATAATAACATTCATGTTGTTATTATTATTATTGTTATTATTATTATTATTATTATCATTCTTCTTCTTCTTATTATTATTATTATTAATTATTTATTTTTATTATTATTGTTGTTGTTGTTGTTATTATTATTATCATTAATATTATTATTAGACAGAAAGAGAAATGTGCTTTAGCTGCGTTGTTTGACCTGTAAGGTTGGCTGTAAGGTATAAGACTACAGCATACATCTCTCTGCTCCATCGTAACGGTTTTCATGTCTTCATTAATCATTAGTGATGATCTGATTATTTCTTTATTTCTTTATTATTTCTTTCCCGTGCCTCTGTTTCATTCTGGAAAAATCCACTTTCCTCTCCTTCCCTGTTTTTCTTGTTCTTGGGAATCCTGGATGAGACCCAAAGACGAGGCCCCTCTGTGACCTACACACTCCCCCCTGAGCACTTCACACGCTCGTCCTGCATACTGAACACCGATCAGTGCTCTCTCACACTCACACACACACACGCACACACACACACACACACACGGGTAACATCTTGAGATGTTGACCTGAGATAAATATCACTTCTTTCAGCCAGAGGGAGAGTAAACACCATGAGCGTAGATCTCAGGGTCCGTCTCATTCACGCCGTCTCACTGAGGATGAGAGCAAACACCTCTGTGTCTCAGTGCACTGGAGCTATGAAGATAATCTCTCTATAAAGAAGGGAAGCAGCCTGCATACAGTTCAATCATGAAATCATCACAAGCTCCAATATATTCATACATACACTTAGAAGATTAATTCAGTGGTGCTGAAGGTTCCCAAATATCTACCTAACTTCCTGTTAGTGAAGGTGACTGACAGCTGGGAGCGTCTCTGTGCCACACACATTTATCCAAGTCAGGAAGTTCTCTTTCCAAGATCATCAGTTTAGACCAGCGGTTCTCAAACTTTTTTAATGTGGGGCCCCCTTTGTGGATGGTAAGTGCCACTGTGCCCCCCTGGCCCAAAAATAAAACAATAATGAAATAAAAAATGCCCATCTCAGTGAGATGGATGTGACTGTCTTTCACTGCACAGTTTTTCAATCCTTGGTGTAATTGGAGACGAACAAACTTTCAAGTCGTCCTCCACATCAAGTTGAGCTCTGGCTGCCCGCCGCTCCAGGCATGTGTGTTCACAGCCCCTAGTGTGTGTTCACAGCCCCTAGTGTGTGTTCAC
>JANCOA010000001.1:2400005-2411442 GCA_024363135.1 Leptodoras oyakawai | reverse complement strand
ATAAATGAGCAAAATCTTGTAAAATATACAAGATATGTAAAATATAAGATATCTTGTAAAATATACAAGAAGTGTTTTTGAATATTTGGACTATATTGCCATATTTAATAATTGTAATGTATACGTTACATTACAGTAAGTTACTATTATTACTGTTTTACTTTGGAAATGCACAGCAGGTTTTGTATGTTCAGGATCACGCTCTTGTGGTTAAACTGACTCCAACTGTCTGTGCTCTCAAGTAATGAGGACTGACCTGTGAGACAGCTGGTACGTGCATGTCAGAGGTCTCTTAAACGGTTCCAGGATTAACTGTCCTACCCTTTTGGTGTAAGTTACAGCTGTTTAACTTGGCCTGTACCCTGGGTTAACAACTGGCATGCCATATGACAAATTTGGAAAGGGCAGTGAAAGCAAACATGTCAGTAGCATTGATATTTGAAATGAATCTCTGTCAAGCATATTTGTAATGATAAATAACTTTCACCATCCACATGCTCTCTGCAGTATGTGTGTGAGCAATACAGCTGCTGGGAACGTGACGTTTGAATTCTTGTCGACTTTCAAATTGCGTAATTACCTGCCCAATCTTAGTGTCATTATTAGTCAAATGTCAATTTCAACAGATCTTTGAAATGTTTTAAATAACTAAAATGTAGTGTTACTAATACTTCATAATACTTCATACTTCTACATTCTGATTTGTCTGTGAAGATGGAAGCCTGAGCCTTGTTATCAGGATCTGTTTTTAGCTGGATGTGTTTAACTTGAGCCTTGTTTATAGGTTGTAATAGTTTCACCAAATAAAGTGCGCTTCAATATACCTGTTGGTAAAAGTATATTTTCCCCTTTGGAGAAAACAGTGAAGTTTTAGTTGTTGCATTAATGTTAGTTGAGTTCTAGTCGGTGCAGTCTCTTGGGAATTATTTATGACTCTGGCTCCATTCCATTTCTATTTCCCAGTCATCATGATGAGAGGCAAACAATTTTAAAGAGCCAGATTACTTGCTGTCTCTGAATTCCCATTTGTGATAGTCATATTTTTTTTATTTATTTTTATACCCAACCTTTATGATGACCTTGGTTTAGTGTTTTACATGTAATAATGCTTGAAAGGGTTAGCATAGCAAGCTGACAGTTACCTTAAAATCGACTATCCCAATGTTCTGCGTTTGTATAAAATATAACATGGAGCAGTGGAGTAAAGTCAGCAGGTCCCTGAAAAGTGCAGTACTAGCTAGAGACAACCTCTGATCAGTTTTACTCTTCTAATATTCAGGCTTGGCATTTTATTTATTTACTGCCTTTTATTTAAGCATGTGAATATGATAAATATTTTATTGACCAACTAGTACTGTATGTTTAACGGTGTAGTGCAAAAATATTTGAAAGCACTTTTGGATTTGGTTAGTACATGAAAATATCTACTGGTGTGCCGGCTCACTCAAAAATATAGTCAGTCATCAGTCAGTCATTTTCTGTACCGCTCATTCCCAGTCACGGGGTCACGGGGGAGCCGGTGCCCAGCCGGCAACTCCGAGCGCAAGGGCAGGAACCAACCCCAGACAGGGCGCCAATTCATCAGTACATTATGAATAGTCTTACACACAGACTTACACAATGTCCAGATACACATTGATTTCACACACTGGCATTGATGTGAAAACAAGACAGAATACAGAACATAAGAGTTAAAGAAAAGGACACAGTATAGTGAAACATTTATTTTTCATTGTATAAAGTTTGCTTATCATTTTGTTTATGCTGTTGAATTATTTTTTTTAATGGAAAAACAATAACTAACAATTATTTTTTAATTATGTTCATGCATGCAAGGTGCAAATCAGGGTATTGTAGTAAAAACACAAGCTCAGTGTTTTTATTCTACAAGAATATCTTGAAGTGTTTAGCTAAGCACATAAATATTTTCTCCTTCCAAACTGGTAGTTTACTGTCATTTAACTGAGAATAGTCATTATATGTAATAAATAAAGTCAAATATTAAGTTAAAATATTATTACAATCAAACACTAGCATTAAATCTTTCTTTCTTTACCAGTAACAAAGGAGTGTGTGGATCTATAAACAGTAGGAGGACGTGGGCTGTCAGACTTCTAAGGAGCTCTTTGCCAGTTTGGCTGGTGTGGAGCACCCAAATGTCACTGGTATAATGTTGCAATCCTTAAGATGGTCCTATTACTGAAAATGTCTTTCTAGCAATGCATTGTGTCATACTTCCCACCAGTTGTTACTGGATTTAGGGTTTATAAGTGATAAACAGTGACTACAAGATACATTTTTTGTTTAATATTTATACATTTGATTAAAAAATCTATTGCTAACTATTGATGGAGCTCAGTGGAATCTATGAAGATTAAATTACCTTATTTTGCTTTGGACAAAATAAACTGAGCATGCCGTTGTTATTCACCTTATAAGACAGTTTCACTGTCTGGACAGCAGATGGCAGTAATGTTCAATTGTTTTCAGTTTTCCAGGGTATATAAGACTGATTACTTGCCATCATCACTGCTGGAATAAGGGGAATCAAGTGGAATGTTTGCTGAAGCTCACATTGCTAATTATGCCACTATTAGAAAGTCTTGGCTAAGACTAATGTCTCCATAAATTTATATTAAAACTAGAAAGTGCAGGTTCTGCAGAAATTGCAGTGTTGCACTATTGCATGTGTGTGAGAGAGACATTGGCTTATTTTTGCCAGATAATATGCAAAGTGGTTGGGTCATGTCTGGACATGCCCCTTCAGTGCCTCACTGGATGGGCTGTGACCATGTTTGGGGTCAGTGCCCTCTGAATACTCACACATACTCACACTCATACTCATACTCTCACTCTGAATACTCAATCAGTTGTTTAGCTATCCTAGTCCGTCTAAGAGGATAGGTTGTTTCTTCTACCTGGTTGCACAGGTCTTCCTAACTCACAATTCTTAAAGAGACAGTGCCTAAATGGAGTAACAAACACTAATGCACTCAAAGAGCATTTTGTGACCTGTGCTACACCCTCCCCCTCTAAAACTTTGATGTCCCCATCAAACCTGAGGGTGTAAAATGACTATGTAGCTACAGATTAGCTGGCATGTATTTTATTTTGCACAACCAGAGCACAATGCCATGGGGTGGCGCCATGTTGCATGGCTTGGACAGCTCTTTGCACTTCCATATGCACACCCATACTCAAGGTATTCAGGGGATGATTGGAAGGCTCTCCTAGCTTGTCATAACTGAGCCACACTTATTTCTCTCAGGTCTTTTCTCTCTTTTTGGCCTTTCAGTAGATGCATTCCCTCTAACATCCTCCAGCGCACCTTCGGCTGCTGCTTCCCCTTCAATGTTCAATGTGTCTCAGCATCTATGACCTCTGCAGGATGGCTGGCATCATTTCTCATCCCTGCAACTCTTTCAGTGCAGCTTGCCGAGGGGGCTGTCGTCAGCACTTGATTACTTGCTTGCAGCAAGTAAGTTGGAACCCTGCCACAAGTCTACCTAACTCTGGCCTCCATCAAGGCTGACAGGTTGAAAAACTTAAAGAATCAGAAGAAATCAGAATCCTCTGAAACAGCCTCGGCGTCCCGAATCCTGCAGTCAGTTTTAGGTTCAGGAACTGGGTGGCCTTCACTCTGTCATTGCCATCGTGTCACTAGTTTCTGGGACAGACCAGTAAAATCCATATCCACTGGCATCCTCACCAGACATCCAGTAGGCAGTAGATGATTTTGATGGACTGTTCTTAAAGCCCCATCCTCACTTTCTGGCTTAATTTTGTTAAACAGGCAGGTTTTCTATCTTTCCGATGACAATGTAAGGCATGGCTTTCCATTTATTTTGTAGCTTGTGTTTCCCATGACACTAAAGTTCCTAAGCAGCACACAATCTCCTTTACCCAAGACCTGCTCCCCCACCAGTTGATCATATGCTTTTTTATTTCATTCATGGTTCTTTCCAGCTGCTTCCTTTGCCAAGTGATGTGCCTTCTGAAGGTCCTATTCCAAGTGAATGATAACCAACTTCCCCCTCATTCTCAACAGACATACCAAAACAAAGATCCACTGGCAGCCGGGCCTCCCTACGAAACATCAACAAGTAAGAGGAGTAACCAGTGACATCGTTAAGTGTGCAGTTGTAGGCGTGCTCCAAATTACTTATTCTGCTTCTGTTTTGGATCCAAGCATGGAGAGAAAAGTCCTATTGAACCTGTCTGGCTGTGGATCCCCCTGGGGGTGATAGGGTGTTGTGTGAGATTTTCGGACTCCCAACTGCAGGATCAACTTGGACTCGAAATCACACCCCTGATCTTAACATGTACGATAGTGCACAAAGTATTTCAAAGCCCATAGTGCGCAAAGTATTTCTCGACCTTGGCAAAAGTCAAAGGGTCTTGATCCTTTGATCAGTCACTACAAGTACGCTTGCAAATCCTTGTGTTTGGCTCTAGTGACATACTAGATTTAATGAACCCTTGCTAATGATCTTATTCAGAGGAGCAGCTTTGGTTCTTCTCTTCACAACAGCACAGTCTCATATGTAGGCATACATAGACAAGCACCCCTCACAAATGTGCTTCTTCACTGGAGCTATTGCTGGATCAATTGCTGAGCTATTGCTGAGTCTTGCACATCAAGGTGGACACAGGAGCTCTGTAATTCCAGACAACCCATATCCAGATGAGTCGGAAGAGCATAACAGCAGGTGAGATCCAGAAGAACTCAGCACACTTGAGAGAAGTTCCCGACCTCCCACAATGCACTTGTTTGCAAAGATGATGTCTTGCAATTCCTTAGTCTCCTTGAGGAACACATTCCATGACAGAGAGAGAATATTGAAGTCCTATACAGAAAGGGCAGCAAGTCAGCGATGACCAATTGCATTTAATATTTCTGTGGTATGAACTATATTGATAAAAGTATTCACTCACTCATCCGAATAATTTAGTTCAGGTGTTTCCGTCACGTCCATGACCAGAGATGTATAAAATCAAGCACCTAGGCATGCAGACTACTTCTATAAACATTTGTGAAAGAATGGGTCACTCTCAGGAGCTCAGTGAATTCCAGCGTGGAATAGGATGCCACCTGTGCAGCAAGTCCAGTTGTGAAATTTCCTTGCTACTAAATATTCCACAGTCAACTGTCAGTGGTATTATAACAAATTGGAATTGATTAGGAATCTCAGCCATGCAGTAGTAGGCCACATAAAATGACAGAATGAGGTCAGCAGCTGCGCAGAGGTCGGCAACTTTCTACATAATCAATCACTACAGACCTCCAAACTTCATGTGGCCTTCAGATTATCTCAAGAACCGTGCATAGAGAGCTTAATGGAATGGGTTTCCATGGCTGAGCAGTTGCATCCAAGTATTACCATAATCAAGTGCAATGTAAAACGTCAGATACAGAGATGTAAAGCAGGCTGTCACTGGACTCTAGAGCATTTTGTGGGCCCTGAATCTATAATCTATGAAAGTTTACCTTTTTGAATGGAAATTAATCCATGATATTCTAATTTTTTGGAATGGTTCTGTATGTGAGGGGGTTGTTATCAGTCCTCACCATAAAGCTTGCCCCGTAAAAAAAAATCATGAAACTTGTCAACCACCATCCATTTTAGTGCAAGAAATTCCAGTTGATGGACAGGGTAGTTCTTTTCTCAGGACCCGAGCTTTCGACTTGCTAAAGCAACTTGTCTGAGTCATTCAGGATACTACTGATGAAGTACTGCACCCAAACCATGCAAGCATCTATGTGGAGGACATGGGGCTTGGCTGGATCAGCAAATGTGGACATAGTGGACATATGAAAGCAGTTTTCTCTTTATCTTCTTCTGCCATGGGAATTTTTTTATTTTTTTTCCCTAATTTAGTCGTCTCCAATTCCCACCCGTCAGTGCTTCCCCCCTTGTGACATGACGAACTGCCAGTCTGGGAGGGCGAAGACATCGCATGCTTCCTCCAATACACATGACGCAAAACCGCCTCTTTTCGAACTGCTGCTCATGCAACTTTTTGGGAGTGGTGTAGTGCACTCGGAGGAGAGCGCTCCTGCCCACCTCTTGTATGCATGAGATGCCCATGATTGGTCGTGCTGATTGACATTGGGGGTGAATGTATGCTGCCCCACCCTCCCTAAGAGCACGGCCAATCTTGCTTTCTGAGCTCCCGGCTATGGGCAGCTATAGCATCACCCGGATTCGGATTCGAACTAGCGATCTCCGGATGATAGGGTGAACGCATTGTCATTGTGCCACTCGGGAGCCTGCCATGGGGAATTTGAAATTAACTGTTATGAAGATCCAGCACTTGCTTCCATTGAGACAGTCCAGTGCATCATCAATGCGTGGCACTGCATATTGATCAGGGATGGTATGTCGAGACAGAGTTCTATAGTCCACGCACGTGTAACCGATCAGATTTCTTCCTTGCAAGGACTATGGGAGATGCATAAAGGCTTCTTGATTCCTTTATGATCACCGTTGCCAGCAGCCCCTGGAAATCTCAAGGACTTATTGGAAACAGAGGACAGCTGCTTGTGAACTGGGTTCTCTGTGGTTGGCTCACCAGCCAGTTGTTGCTTGAAGATCTTGCATTTCCTAGTTTATATGTGCCATCACAGTCTTAAGTTGGACCGATTTCATTGTCGATTTCAGTTTGTGTCATTCAGCAACTGCAGAAAGTTAGGTGGGCTGTCCCCCCGGTCTCTCAATCTGAAAGTCAGTAGCATCATGTCAGATCCAGTAGCCCCTTTAATGAGTTGATCTAAGTGAACTGTGTGAATTAAGAAGAAAATGTTTGATTTGTGAAAGTTTAAAAACAAAATAAAAAATTTGGATTTTTTTTTAATTTTGGGAAATTTACATGGACGTCATTGAGAGAAGAGCACATTCTGTCCGTAGTTTGATGTCCAAGCGTACCAGATTTCATGGTTGACCATTTTACAGCAGTTTAAAAAAACCCATTCAAGCAGATGTGAAAATTGTTTTCATGGAAAAATGAGTGTAGTGTGTGAATGCATTAATATTTCCCTTGGCCGCCGCATACCAGCACACATCTCCCAAACATGCTGGACATTTTATTTCTTGTCCAGCTGAATATCTCAAAAGCTGTAGGAGGACATATGCACAGAATATGAGGTGGAACAATAACAATAAAATCAGGGAACAATTAGTGTGTTGCTTCATAATACACTCAAATATAGCACATTTTGAAAGGCTGTTTTCAACCATTATTACTTTAGCAATGAAGCTGCAGTTGATGATTGCACAAGATTTATTGTTAGCAGTTAATAATAGTTAAAAGTAACACACAGAGTAGCACATTTTATATGCTCAACTCATGAAAGAATGTAAAAGTTTGTGTATCCTGTTTTTGTTAAATCTGTGCAATACATGGTTGTCACAGCTGGCATTGCAAGAACATTGAAGGTGTAATCAGTAGCAATGATGGCTTTAAGCAATATGAATATAAGTGTTGCACATAGGAACATGTTTTATAATTTTCTATGATTGACGGGCTTGTGTAATACTGACTGTTTGTCTAAACACCCTTGGCCTGTTGAAACTAAGGAGCAAAATGTCTTATATTCTCACCTAGAATGATGTGCTGGTTCTTGTAGTCATTACTGTAATATTAAGTCACCTCATAATAAGAAGCCCAGGAATGTGGCCCTGTGTGCTCAATGACAGCTGGTATATAATAGCCTTCTGTGTGCAGGGCCAGAAGAGAATAAAGACACATAGCATATCTGTTATAGGTATGACCTCAGAGCATCACTGTTTGGCAACAGTGTTTGAGCTTCATTGTGACCCATATATCTTTAGTCCTCATAACCATACTGACCACAGTGGTTACACACAATGGAAGCAACTCTGTGCAAAAGAACCTAAAGTGAGTATTTGAAACAATTTTTAATGGGTAACTATGTCAGAATGAGCACTTACTAATATTCAAGCTAACGCTGTATACTGGCAATGATGATTTATACATATATGCATGCCATATAACTGGATGATTTTTATTTAACATCCACTCACTTATTCTTGGTCAGTATTGTAGCTTATTCAAAAGTGTAACAAGGTCAATTTTGAGCAAATTTACTCTTCTACAGTAAAGTACATCCTTAAAGCGTGTTATCATTTAGATTGAAAATAAAATCTTTGTCAAGTTTCAGATAATTAAAAAAAGATTTTTGCAGATTATCCACATCATGCTGAACAGTTGTTTTAATGTTCAATTTAATAAACAAAGTCTTTTTTACAAAACTGACATTTGAGTTGATGGGACATTACTTCAGCTGTCATAACTGTATGTTGTCTGCCACTTTGTAGTGATTATTACGTATTATTATTATTTTTTTTCAGCACAAAAGGCAGTCAATTTCAAAACTTCTTAGTGTTGTTCCTCCCCTTACCTTGGTCTGGCTTTCTATCTGTGCTTGATGAAGTTCCCTTCCACTTTTTTAGGAATGCATCTGTTCACTCAGCAAAAGCTGCATTGTATATTTGGTCATGTGTCTTGCCCTACAAAAACTTTTAATAATATTGTATTAGTATCTTATATTATTTAGACACAACATCGTTACTGAGAATATCAAGAGAAGAGCTACAGTATGCTGAGTTCTATTTGGTTTAGATAAATATATCCTGTCATGATGCTGAAATATTTTTGTTAGTTGAGCCAGTATTGGACATGACTGGTCAGGAAGTTTTAGTATGAATTTGCTATGCAAAGTCTGTCTGGAAAGTAATGAGAATGAATTTCCCATGCTCCATAGGGCTTATGCATGGGGATGGTGGGCAAAGGTGAGTTAGAGTGGGACCACAGATAAACAGTAGGACCCATTTCAGTTGCATCCTAGCCTTGGCAGACTTTTGTTTTTGTGAAACCCTGTCGAAGTGCCTCATCACTGGAACAATATAGTACGTGGAAGCTGCTCCCACATCGGCCTGTATTGTCGGCACCTTATCAGAGTGTTATGGGGCCAAGCCGGAAGGTTGTAAAGGGTTCCTTCTCCCTTGTGACCTCTACTTCATGCTGCAGGGGGAGCTTTCAGATCAGCAAAAGGTTGCCATCATAATCAGCTTGCTCAGTGGCAAGGCCCTCCAGTGGACTACTGCTCAGTGGCATCATGCTGGTGAGAGTGCCCGTTCCTACCCATGTTCCATTGAATTATTCCTCCAGGTTTTTGACCATAGTCAAAGAGTGCCGGAGAGCGCGTTCTTACTATTTTGGACTATTTTGGACTATTTTGGATTTACTATATGTGGCACTCAAGGTCACCTTCCACAAGGACTCAATGTTGAGTTCCAGTTGGAGTTGGCGTGCTGGGATTTCGACATGTGGCCATCGCCCTGGACGACCTTCTGAGGAACTGGCCCGTCAGCACCACCTCATCCAGCCACATGGAGGAGCCTGCACCCATGGTCCTAGGCCCTCTACGTCTCATCAGCCAGGAGAGGAAGTGAAGAGCTTCACCTTCACCTGCTTCTTCTGCAGTGAGAGTGGACACGCCATTGTTGAGTGTCCTACCAGGCCTGCTGCTACTCCGTGTGCTACTCCTAGAGACACCCTGATGCGTACGGTGAGTGGCACCATTCTTTCACCTCCCAGTGAATTCACATCACCCAAGTCTTTTTTTATAGCCCTCTTGGACCCTCTTGGAGCCGTGGCGAGCTTCTTTGACCGGACCACCGCCAAGGCCCTCGGCATCCCCACAAAGGTCCCCCATCGGTAGTGGTACACTCAACTCTCAAAATGCAAATAGGGCTGTTTCACAAGGAGCAAATTTTCTTCATGCTCATAGACTCACCCAGTCATTTTGGGGATAGACTGGATGTTCCGCCATGACCCAAGAATATCTTGGAAGGAGGGCAAAATAGAGAAGTGGTCCTCTTTCTGCCACAAGAATTGCATCAATCTGCTGGTCAAGCCTGTGCTCACTGCTAAGGTTGAAAGCCCAGAAACCACAGTCCAGGTTCATGTCCCCCCGTGAGAATGCTGACCTCATGGAGGTCTTTGATAAAAGGAAGGTCTAGGGCCTACCTCCACACCGCCCGTTTGACTGTGTTATCAACCTCTTGCCTGGTTGTACCACCCTTTGAAATAAGGTCTGTGCCCTATCGCCCCCTGAATGGCAATCCATGGAGGACTACATGCAGGAGGCCCTTAGACACTCCTCGTCTCCTGTCCTGCCTCCACGGGCTTCTTCTTCTTCGTGAAGAAGAAAGAAAGTGATCTCAGGCCCATTGATTGTAGGGGCCTAAATAAAGTCTCAGTCAGGTACCCTTATCCTCTCTCTCTCTTTCCCTCAGCATTGGAGCAGCTCTGGGGAGCTAGGCTATTTACTAAGCTCGACCTCAGAAGTGCATATGAAAATGTGATGAGTGGAAGACTACTTCTGGGCACTAAGAACACTTAGTTATTCCGTACAGCCTAGCCTCAGCCCCAAGTGTTTTTCAACACTTTATAAATTAATTCTTCAGAGATTTGTTAGATGTCTCTGTGGTAGCTTACATGGATGATATCCTTATCTACTCCCCAGATCTCTCCAGCCTGTGTGGGATCATTACAGAAAGGGTCTTTCAGCTTTGGAGACATGGTCAGCTGTTGCTGTCAGATGGTTACAGGAGAGTTTTAGAGATGCCTTAAGTGGAATCATGCATGTGCTTTTTTTGTGTGTGTGTGTGTGGCAGAAATCTGCACAGGTCTCTTGTGCTGTTAGACAAAATAATGAGAGTTAACACATGCTTCCTCTGAGATGCATTAAGACAGCCACAGCATCTTTGTCAAGTAGTAGTGGTATTGCTGGAGTTGGAAGCCCCACACAGTGTTCAGGGCCAGTTTTGTTGTCTTGGAATCCTGCTCATGCATGATGCCATAACTATGGTATTGAATTTAAACTTCCAATCTCCGAATAGGTCACAGCAATTGATGGTTGTGCGAATTGTAACCTCTTTGATATTTAGGAAACTTTAAACCTTGCATAGGACAGCTACTTGTCAGTCTGTTAATGGACAACTGCTATACTAAGGTCAAGTTTTCTATTTGGCATTTGTGAAGGCATGGCTATTTATTACTTATTATTAGTGCCGCAGAGCTTTTTATACCTAGGCTTTCCATAAATGTACCACATTAGGTCCAATCTTTTAGGTTCATTATTTCGATTAGATCTTTTCTATTTTAAATTGAGGTCTTGGGATAAACTGGCTCATTTTACTTTAATAAGAAATTAAAACTTTAGTACAGACTTTGGCTTTAATTCTTATGCTTAAGTTCTATATTTGCCACAGTGTTTGTTAAACTGTTCTACATTGATGTCTAAATTGGAAGTAAGTAGAACAAAAAAAAATGGGGCGGCACGGTGGCGCAGTGGATAGCGCTGTCGCTTCACAGCAAGAAGGACCCGGGTTCGATCCCCGGGTGGGGC
>JANCOA010000001.1:2376819-2387054 GCA_024363135.1 Leptodoras oyakawai | reverse complement strand
CTGCTTCTGCTTGAACTTCATGTTTCCATGATGCATCACAGCACCGGTCAGCTTGTAGATGCTAATTTTCTCATCAGCGTTAAAGCCGAGGATGTCAATGGCCGTCTGTGTGATGAACAGTAGAGATTAGTCATGTATCTTTGAAATTAACACATTTATTTTGTGAAATTAGAACAAGTAATTTCTTCCTACGTCTGTAGCAATGAACTCCTCCACATCATCGATGCTCTTGACTGTGATTTCACCCTGGCTGATCATATGGTAGTCATAAGGGTTGGTGGTGATGAGCAGTGCCTCTGTATGATAAGGAATTAAAATTATTAATGCCAGTTTCTTCTTTAAACTAACAGGATTGTGACAGTTTGTAAACGTTAAAACTTGTGTCTTACCGAGCAGCTCTGGTTTGTGTCCAGTCATGAGCTGGTAGAAAATGTGGTAACTTCTCTCAGCAGACAGCTGGAAGGTGACTCTTGACTTTTCCAGCAGATCTGGACACAATGAGATAAATATTCACTTGTTAGTATGTGTGGGTTTTGTTGGGGTTTTTTTTTTCATTTAATAAGAGAAATGAGAACCATAGAACGTACAGGTTTCAATATCAGCTGAAGCCAGTTTTCCAGTTTGTCCGAAATGAATTCTGATAAATTTACCCTAGAATATTAAAAGATGGTTAGATTACCTTCAGATTTTAACAATGACAATTTTGTAACACCTTGGTGTTATAGGACTACTTACAAAACGAGAGGAGTTGTCATTTCTCACGGTCTTGGCATTACCATAAGCCTCCAGCAGGGGGTTGGCTGCAACAATTTGGTCTTCCAGTGAACCCTAGTGATGATGGTGGGTATTTTAGTGAGGAGTCTGAGGTCTGCTCTCTTATATCGCAGTAAGAATCACTTACTTACCTGCATTTTGCCGGGAACAGGCTCTACTGCCTTCTTACCAGTCATGCCAACCATTGCAAAGTACTGAATGACACGTTTTGTGTTCACAGTCTTTCCGGCACCAGATTCTCCACTGGGGGTAGATCAGAGAGACAGAGTCTAAATTACTTTTCAATAGAAGAGAATTAACCTAGGAATATGCCACTGTCACTTTTGCAAAATTTTAAATGAAGTGGTTTAACTTACGTGATCAGGACTGACTGGTTTTCACGATCTAGTAGAAGGAATAGTATAAGTCATTAAACATTTTGTATAATGCATACAACTATTTATACAGTGACGGGTACAGTTACAAATATAACATGAGCAAGATCATACCAGTGAGCATGAACTGATAGGCGTTATCAGAGATGGAGAAGATGTGAGGTGGGGCTTCAATCCTCTTTTTGCCTCTGTATCCAGCCACAACCTTCGCGTCGTACACTGGGAGCCACTTGTAGGGGTTCACGGTGACGCAGAACAACCCTGAGTAGGTCTGAAGGAGAGTCAGTTTAAATTTTCATTAGTTTGTGCACTCTTATATTTTTATATTATTATGTTATAATTTTGTGCGCGATTCTTACATAGATCATCCACGCTGCGTAACGCTCTTTGAGGTTATACAGCACAGCAGGTTCATTGAGGTGGGTCATCATGGCCATGTCCTCAATTTTATCAAATTTGGGAGGGTTCATGGGACAGACGTCATCTTCCTTAACTGTTACACTCTGTGGAATAAAATTATATGACGTATTGCAGAGCAGCACACTTTGTTCAAGCGTTATTACATACTCATTTATCCTCTGTGATGTTAAATACACTACAAAGCCATGCGTAGTTTAATTAAAGGGTTAATTCAATCTTATTCTTTTGACTTACTTTGCCATCCAGAGTTTCGACAGTGGCTTTGCCGCCCTCTTTACTCTTCAGCGTACCCTTGACGTACATCTCAGCTGCATCAGTTACAAACACTGCTGATTTGGCATCAAAAGGTTTGTTCTGAGCCTCAATCCTCTCTCTTTCTGGCTTCCGGAGGTAGATGGCCGCCGGGCCGAAACATTCCATCTCACCATCTCCCATGGTGGTGTGTTACTGGGGAGTAGAACCATACTTCAAATTTGGATTCAGCATCCCCACTTGAGATATGTAATGCTACTTATATCTGTACTAAACAGCTGTTTAATATATGTATATATACGGTCATCACACCTTTAAGTGAATTTTCAGTTAAAAGTTTAACTGATTTTTGGCATTACAGTTTATATAAATGTGTTGTTTTTAGTCATACACTGCCAGCTTTCAATATAAGCATTAAAATCATCTACATGATGTACATGACATTTGCAGTTCCTTACCTTAGTTGGTTACTAATACAGAAATTAAGGGCAGAACAGGACTGGCACTCGTTGGATACTGTAAAATGTAGAAAAGTGTTTAGAAAGTGTCTTCTATTTAAATTAGAATTAAATATATTACCAGCATTTTCCTAGAACTGCCATCGAGCAGTGTGGTCAACATACCATTAACATTTAAAAAATACATAATCCCTCACCTTTGCAGGGTGCTTGGTGTAGCCTCAGTCCATGAGGAACAGTCTTATATAGTGACATTAATGTTCACTCAGCAGAACTAACCAGCTAAGTTTGGTCATGGATTCAGCCATGATAGATTTCTTCCCTAAGCGGACATCAAGTGTGGTGTGTGTTTGCGTATCATATTATATTAGGAAATACTAGTCTTCTGTAGAAGGGTTATTGCAGTTTTGAGCTTCTTATCATTTTAGTATCTGAAAAAGTAGTATTTTTGTTCTTTTTAGTCACTCTGTTTGATTTTGATTAAATCAGGTAATAAATACTCTTTTTGTTTTTGGCTTGGATCTAATCTGCTAAAATGTAACATATTTAAATGCAGTCATTTTTGAATGATCAATATGACATACATGTGTGGGCCACTTGCCTGTCCACGTAAAGTCTTCATGCACTGTTAATTTATATTAAGTTTGAATGCTATGCTATACTAAAACGATTCTAACGCCACAAGAAGAGTATGCTTTGAAATGACTTTGGCACTGAAGAAAGCCAAGATCAGGTTTATCACCGGTGTTCTGTTGCAGAGGCACAGCCATCTTTTCATCTTATAAATATTTTTACAAGACACAAGTGTCAGTCCTCTAAGGAAACTGGGAATATTGTGATGCAGAAATTTAGCAGTACAAACAGCAATAATGTAATATTCATTCATTCATCTTTAGTAAAGTCTTTATCCTTTTCTATCCAAGGAGCACTATGGGTGAGACCGTTATGACACCCCCTGTTATGGGACACACATTCACACACTACATTTAGTTCTCAGAGCAAGTTGCCAGTTCACCTCACTATTTTTGAGAGTAGAATATCAAATATACAGAAATCCAGAGATGTGTTTCCAATATCATATTTTAATATGTAGTATTAAATTTAATTTAATCCACCCATGGCAGTTAATTAGTAGGCATTGGTTTCAGACTTCCAGAGCTTGTTGCCTGTGATGAACTGGATTCATACATTTAATTTCTGAAATCCAATCTAAGTGTAACCTTATTAGGGTTTAATGCAGATACAGAAACCAAATTAGCCATGGTATCAGGACACAGGAATTTTAGACTCCTTCTGAAGAAGTGTGTATAAAAGAGTTTAGCCAGACTCCCAAAAACTTTCCCAGATACTCTCTGGCAGTCTTTCAGTAAGTACTGGTTGAGTTCAAAATTCAGTATGCTTGGGTGGATTCGGTATAAAACGGGGATTTGGGGTTCTTTTATAGCACATTGTTGTTGGTTTGATGTCTGAATTAGAGTTGCTTAATATTTATTTTAGTTAATATAGTATTGTTTGTAAATATATGTACAAATCTCATAAAAAAAATATTTGTTTCATAATCTTCAGAAAATGGTACATCTAGATCTTGATATTAAATATTAAAATAAATATGGGCAATAGTTTCAGACTGGAAATGTCTCCACGATGACTCGCTGGGTTACAAATGACCATCCTAAATGCCTGTCTTAATGTTTACTAATTTATTTTTAGAGCCATGCAGCTTTTTTTCTTTGGGGTATGAAGGTGGACTGTGAAGTGGACATCCTCTCCTCCTGTAGTGCATCCCTGCCTCAGGGTATTTTAACTGTAAAAGATGTAGATGAAATTGCATGCTTTAGTGGAAACTCGTGTCTTCAGTAGGAAGCTATGTAATCTAATTCATATTGTGTATATATTGTGCTTTGTCTTTTCATCTTTCTAGCTCTTGGTTCTAAACATTGATGCGTTACTCAGCACTGTCCCTTGGACTGGTAAAGAAAATTGCTGCAGGTCAGCAGGTAAGTGCTGACATTTAAATTTTCTCATAAAAATGGTTCATTCTCATAAATTGTGTAATTCACCTCATTTTAAATTCTTTGCACAGCATGACAGTTTTTAACAGATTTTCATAATGTTAGTACTCTGTTAAGAGAATCACTGTAAAACAAAAGGAACTTTATTCGGGTATTAATACAATTATTTGTAAAAGATTTATTATATAATATTATCGTTTTAACAGGACATTCCTTCTGTGTTTTACATTTACATTTAAGGTATTTGGCACGCACCCTTATCCAGACTGACTCTCAGTTATCTCATTTATACAGCTGAGCAGTTGGGGGTGTGAACTCATGACCTTCTGATCAGTAGTTTAATGTCGTAACCTCTGAGCTACCACTGCTCCACTGTTTTATGTTCCATGATTATGTTTAATATCCTGTTCCTTTCTCTGTTCCCTACAAATATTTTTAATAGAAGTGTGTACGAGAATTCTTCCTCCCTGCAGGCTGGAAAATACCTTGTTCTCTAACTCTAACTCTGTGAAAGTTACAGTCATAGTGTCACATACAGTGCCATGGTGAGGGACGTGCTGTAATTCCTATTGAGATTCAAGTCCTAGCTGATTGTAACAAATGATAGGATGCATGTCGCAGGTACAGTAGCTTCACTAATGATAGATACCAAATGATCCAAAGGTGAAAATATGAACAGGGTAAAGTAGGCAGGATTTGAGGTTATACATTATCGAGTTTATACATTAAATCAATTAATTGAGTTTATACATTAATATAGAATAGAATAACCTGCTAGACTACTAAAGGGTGGACTCTATGAATGATAAAACTGGATCATGGTTAATGCATGGCTAGAAACTGTCCTTATCATGTGGTATTATAATGTTGAAAACTAAATCAAGAAGGTTATTAGAATCATTTTCCAAGCAGTCACATAACTGCATGTTTCAGAGCTGACCTAACTAACCCTGAAAGTGCAGCATTGCCACATGCTGTCTGGCATCAGGCAGCTCCTCTTTGGCCTCATTCGCTTTGCTCTGCCAGCCTCAGGTTATTCCTGCACTCCACCCTGACAGCCCGTTCCTTCCTGCCTTAAAGAAGCAGTTAAAAGTCGTAATGCCAGAGCAGCCATCATTGATGGATATCTGAATCATTCTAAACAAATCCCATTTGAAGTGGTAGTGTTTGTTTTTAAGACGCTTTTCTTTTTGGGTTCATAATGTTTGATCATGTATGAGGGGATTGAGTATTTTTCAGTGATAATTTCTCAGAAAACATAAACAAGGAAAGCACCCTGGAAAGCCATGTTTATGTAATGCTTAGGCAGTTTTTACCTTCTGTTTTCTCACTTCTGTAGTCAGAAATATTCATGGATGATGGAATAATTCGAATGCGATTCATGTATCGTAAATGTATGTTGGTTACATTTCTGACGTCTGACAAACGTCCTGAGACATTTTCAGTCTTATGGTGCTACTCTTGGCTGGCAGGGGCTCAGATTGATGTCAAATTGTAAGCTCGTATTTAATACCACACTTAAACTATAGTCTCCTTCCAAAATGAAAAATAATATAATAAATATTTAGAAAATAATATTTCTGGCAGATACATTGGCAGAACTCCTGGGTCGCACAAGTTGAAATTCAATATCGGGAAGGCTGTGCCCTTAGTAGGAATTAAGACAGATATAGAAACTCGTCCTTGGGATTTCTGCGTAGATTCAGGAAGCTTTGTTTTGGCCTCTTCTAAACGGTGTTTATTCATACACAGAAGTGTTTGTTATTATATTTTTAGTTTTATTTCTGTATAGTTTATCCAAATAGTCTTTTTCCTTTCCTTTTTCCTCATTTTATCAATTTGCTTTGTACCTTTTACAGATTACCCTCGCAAGTCTTCTTGGGTGTAATTCTCCTGGCCTGGATTGGGAGATTTAGGATCATGCTTTGTCTGAGTACGTGCATCACTGTGTCACTCCTTTGAGGTCTCTCCAGTAATGTTTAATCGTATTCAAGTCCATGCTCTGTCTCAGACACCATAGGATGTTCACAGATGTCTCTTCTATGTCCTCAGTTTCAAAGCCACTCCTATACTGGCTTGCCTGTCTGATTTATGTCATTGTTGTGTTGTAAAGTGAGCTCCTTCACCCCACTCCAAAACCCTGGGCGCTCCTGAGCAGGTTTTCCACAAGGATTCATGACGCCTCAGGTATTTTCCTGGCTCACAATGAGGTGGAGGTGGTTGTGTGCGCACAGGTGCACGTGTACTGAGCCTGCTGCCGGGTCGATCTAATACTTATTAAAAGCAGCGTATTTAAGGAGTTCTGATAATTACATGATGGATGAAAATGGCAAATATATGTTAAGCATATGTTTCTTAAAAGATGTTTTAGTAAATTTGTTTTTGTGTGGCTTAATGCTAAAATGTAACTTTTTAAATATAATACATTTTATGTGTTTGTGTACAAAATAGTCATAACTGATCAATTTTAGCATTAAACCACTCAAATCTACTAAAACGTCTTTTAAGAAACATAGTACAGACCAAAAGCAGTCCAAGAAAGGGCAACATGTGAGCCGGTGACAAGGTCATGGGCTCCCAGTGATCACCAGTGTGCACAGGGAGTGAAGGTGAGTACATCCCTTCATGGCAACGGTATTCCCTAATGGCAGTGGGCTCTTTCAGCAGGATGGCACTGCAACGATTGTTCAGGAATGGATTGAGAAACATGACAAAGGGTTCAGGGGATTGACTTGGCTTCCAATTCCCCCTTTCAATCTGATCAAACATCTAGGGGATGTACTGGACAAACAAATCCAATTCATGGAGGCACTACGGATCTGCTGCTAATGTCTAGGTGCCAAATACCACAGCACACCTTCAGAGGTTTTGTGGAGTCCATGGGTTAGACGGGTCAGAGCTGTTTTGGTGGCACAAGGAGGAAATACACAGTATTAGGCAGGTTGTTTTAATGTTATGGCTGATTGGTGTATATAATCATTAAGCTTTAAAATAATCTCCTGATTTCATAGAGAATATACAGTGGTACATTTTGAGCTTTTCTGAAGACAGATCAGAAATCCCATTTCACTGAAGAGGTGGAAAGCTCTGACTCTGATCCACTGAAGCTTTATGGCAGGATTTCAGAAGTTGGTGTTTGTGATTTAACGTTAATGCAAATGTAATTTTTTTTTCTTAAAAATTATTTAAAAGCTCAGACATGCCTTGGATCCATGGCAACATTGAAGGGCTCTAACATTTAGTGCAATTTGTGCCAACAGAGTATCAAATTAAAATGGCACAAATATTATTCAAAGATTGATTGCCACTGGCTGACCATAATGTTCTTTTCCGCAGAAAGATAATATCCTTTGGCAGTTGAATAGAAGGCCAGTGAAATTTAGAAGTGATTCATTGGATAAAATGAAATGATGAAACTGAATATTAGGAGCAGATCGTTCTTGTTAGGAATAAATACAAATATAGAAACAGTTAGTGGCCTGGTGTGGGCCTCAATAATTATGTGCACTTTAGATCGCAGTAATTGCTTCATAAGAGTTCCTGGTGGCGGTCACTTTGGAAGTAAGTCTGGTTGTTCATTTCAATTCAGTATAAAATGTAGAAGTACTTATTTACTTTAATTACCATTTTTTAAATTTTAAGTTTTACCTAAAATGATTAAGATATATATTATTATGTGTGTTCTTTATTAAATGATCTAATATAAAAGCTTTTATATTAATGTAACATACAGTCCCAGTATCATCATAACTAGCTGGCTTTGTGTGCTGGTGCATTATCACCACCTGTTGGGTAAAATGGGCTGGATTGAAATTTTCTTCAAAAAAAATGTGTATAAATACTCAGTGTGTATGAAAATTTATTTCAGTAGAAATGAGTTGTGTATGTTTTAGCACTACCTCCTGTCTCCACAAGAGGGCATCTTTGTGTTTAAACTGTGTATGGCCACAGTTGCCAGCTGTCATTGTATTCCTGTCAGAGAACACTTTTATTGTCTTGCATGGCATAATTTTGCCCCAGTATCGTTTACTGGCAGATTTTCTAGTGTAAATGTTCTGTTTAAATCAAACAACAGCTTTCAGTGGAAAATTTACTGGTGCTGCAGTGACACCTCTCCGGTTGCAGTGCTGTGTGACAGCTTCACAGCCGATTTCTGAAGTCTCCAATTTTGCAAGCTTGCACACAATTAATATTCTTGTTTGTTTCTAGTTAAATGTACAGATGTACAGATATCATTGGAGCTTGAGAACTTTCTAGGTGTTGTTGCTTAAATATCAGAAATTTATGAAAGCGCATTCCTGTTTACAGCAAATCCTTACAGCTATCTGTGTGAATATAGGTGGGTCATACTTTGAGTGAAATGGGAAGAATGTCAGTTATCTAGTAAGTTTAATTTGTACAGGTTAAAGTGCTATTCCCTAGCCGGGCTTCTCAGTGTTTCTGTGCAGGTGTCTTATTATCACAAAAGGCTCAAAGTTAGTGTTAGATTTGCATCATTTATTTGCTAAAAAAAATTGAAGACATCACAAATCAGGCATATTTTATGCTTGCCGTTTTGGGATTTGGCGTTTGGGTCTCCTCTTTATTCTTCTTTGCCCTTTGGAAAATATAAATAAGTACAATTAGAAGAAATATTTTAAGTTGTTAAAGAAAGGTGTTTTTAAATAAAAATAAATTGCATGTTAGTAATTATAAATTTGACTTTGCTTCACCTTTCCAGCATCTCTGCTCTTGGCTCTCAGCTTGTTGACCTGGGACTCGGCGATGTCTGCACGCTCCTGAGCTTCCTCCAGCTCGTGCTGCACTTTCCTGTACCTGGACAGGTGAGTGTTGGCCTGCTCCTCCTGTGATCAGAAGGCAAATCCAATTTAGTGTTGTTTAATTAAAGTACAATATCTGCATGTTTGTCATAATGATGTACTGCATGAATAGTGTAGGTAGTAAACTTACAGCTTCCTCAGCCTGCCTCTTGTAGCCCTTCACTTTCAGCTGCAGTTTGTCCACCAGATCCTGCAGTCTGCTAATGTTCTTCTTGTCCTCCTCAGTCTGTAAAATTGGTGGTTATTTAGATTTTGCTTGTTTTAATTGTTTCTCATATACACTACATATTGCCAAATATATTTTGTACCTGGTAGGTGAGCTCCTTCACTCTCCTCTCATATTTACGGACACCTTTAACAGCATCAGCGCCACGTCTCTGCTCAGCTTCAACTTCACTCTCCAGTTCACGCACCTACAACACATATTTCATTATTAGAAAACCTTCTAAAGACTACTAAATCTAAAATCTATCTAAAATTATTTGCTAGTGGTAGTCCATGGTAAAAGATATCACATACCCTAGATTCAAGTTTCTGGAGCTGCTTCTTTCCACCCTTCATGGCGAGGTTCTCAGCCTCATCCAGACGGTGCTGCAGATCTTTGACTGTAACCTCAAGGTTCTTCTTCATCCTCTCCAGGTGAGCACTGGTGTCCTGCTCTTTCTTCAGCTCCTCTGCCATCATGGCAGCCTAGTGTATGACAATGTCAGAAATTTAGTTTACAAGTTAAGTGTAAATCACACCGGTGCTATTTCTATTTATCATGCTCACATCTGTGATGGCTTTCTTGGCCTTCTCTTCAGCATTTCTGGCCTCCTGGATAGTGTCATCCACCTCACCTTGGACCTGCACCAGATCAGACTCGAGCTTCTTCTTGGTGTTGATTAGGCTGGTGTTCTGTTGAAAGTGGTAATAAGATGACATTAGGTGTTTTTGTCAAAAAAGGTCAAAGAAAAAGCAAAGAGCAACATCTGAACCTGTAGGTGATCCTACCTGAGAGTGCAGCAGTCCCACACGCTCACTGGCGTCAACCAGCTCCTGTTCAGCCACTTTGCGGCCTCTCTCTGTCTGCTCCAGTGCAGCTCTCAGTTCCTCAATCTCTGCCAGCATCAGGTTATTCCTGCG
>JANCOA010000001.1:2271799-2287667 GCA_024363135.1 Leptodoras oyakawai | reverse complement strand
ACACACACACACACACACACACACACACACACACACACACACACACACAGGAGCACATATATACACGTACACACACACACACACACATACACACACAGGAGCACATATATATACACACACACACACACAAAACAGGAAATGTATTTCCTACATTTATTTGTTTCCTCTGTGTGTGTGTGTATATATGTGCTCCTGTGTGTGTGTGTATATATATGTGTGTGTGTATATGTGTGTGTATGTATGGATGTGTGTGTATATATATGTGTGTGTGTATATGTGTGTATGTTTGGATGGATGTGTGTGTGTGTGTGTAGCTCCGGAGGGGAAATATCCTAACGGTTTCCGGGATGTTCTGAGGGAGCTGATCAGGGAGGAGGGCGTGGCCTCACTGTATAAAGGCTTTAATGCAGTCATGCTTCGAGCGTTTCCCGCTAATGCTGTGAGTCTCACACACACACACACACACACACACACACACAGTTGACTCATGGTTCTCTCCCACACAGGCGTGTTTCCTCGGTTTCGAGGTGGCCATGAAGTTCCTGAACTGGATCGCACCAAACCTGTGATTCACCTGTCAGAGGGGGCTGCTAATGAATGTGAATTTCACACACACACACACACACACACACACAGGAGCACATATATATATATACACACACACACGTGCGTCCGGACGTCCTTTAGTATGACTTTAGTTTTATTGTGTTTGTGTTTTATGTTGTAGAGGAGTGATGACGTGCCTTATTACACCCGGCTGTGACCTCAGTCTCTACTCCTCAGGGAGTGTGTGTGTGTGTGTGTGTGTGTGTGTGTAAACCACTTTTAATTATAAATACTATCAGTTTGTTAATAAGAAGAATAATGCCACGTTCTCCTGCTCAATAATGTTATAAAATTTGTTTTAATTATTATTTTTTTGCATACAATAAAAGATCATTTCAGATGTTCAGCTGTGTCTTACGTTTCACTTGTGTGTGTGTGTGTGTGTGTGTGTGTGTGTGTGTGTGAGTACAGATGGTGGTTTAAAGTAATGACTTGTCTTTTCTGAGACACTTCAGTAATGAATGATGTAAACGATGTGTTCCTTATTCCACAACCTACTGGGGCTACACCACCGGATTATGTATTTATACCGATCTGGGGACACTTCCATCACACTGAATGGTGGACGTTGAAAGTCTTTACTGATATAAAGTGTGTAATTTGTTGAGAACAAAATGCCCTAACGAACAACGGCCAGGGGAAACCGAAACCACCCCCAGACTCAGTAAAAGCTCCAATGCTCTTTATGATCAGACTTGTGTAAGCATTCTGGAGTGTTGCGTAAGGCGGACAAGTTCATCAAGTTCCTGCACGTCCCTCAGAGAGACAATAAAACCTGTCGGGTCACCGAGTCGTATCCGTAGGGGGGTGTTGATTCAGGCTGGATCACTCGGCTTCTGCTGGAGAACAAAAGACGGTGCTAACGTGTTGGTTGGTGCGTCTCCTTCTGAGGGGGTTTCAAGAACCTCCACACCCAGAGCCATGATTCAACCCACCCAGCCACAGTCACACGTAGCTTCCAGAGATTTTACTACTCTGACTTTCT
The DNA here is from genome assembly GCA_024363135.1 of Leptodoras oyakawai. Taxonomy (NCBI): domain Eukaryota; kingdom Metazoa; phylum Chordata; class Actinopteri; order Siluriformes; family Doradidae; genus Leptodoras; species Leptodoras oyakawai. The sequence goes on along the minus strand of JANCOA010000001.1, from coordinate 2,286,076 downwards.
TCATCTTCAAGGTGTGTACCAAATAGCCGAGCGCTGAACTGATGAGCTACACCACCCACCAAAGCCCGGCATGTTGTCTTAAACCAAGAAACCACATCAAAGCTTCTTTCCTGTAAAAGCTCCATTACGAGCTGCAGGTGAAGCTACCAGACCCATACGCTCCATGAAATCCAAACATCTAGCTGGCGTGATGAGCTGCTGCAAGGTTCTTCAGCGTTGTGTTGTTTTCAGGACCGTTCCAGTGGTATCTTCAGACTGGTGCTGTTGGTTAGTCTGGTGTGGGAGATGATTTAGGATTCTGTGGATGATGGTTGACGTGGTTTGGGCTTCACTGGCTGTCTGTGTGTTCACCATCCACATCCACATCCACTATCCGTGTGGTTCCACCAAAATCCCCAACACGAACAGTACATCATGTCCGAGCGGCCAAGTTTCAGCCACCTGAAGATCTCCAGACCCCGAGACAGAGGACAACACCACACACTATCAATCCTTAACCCCAGCCCAGAGTTAGAGGGTCGTTTCTCAGATGATTTAACTGCAGCTTTAATGACGTTTTCTCTTCTTTAATTCTTGATTTATGGTACAGTAACATGCAGGAGCAGATTTCCTGGAACATGCAGTTGATATCCAAATGATAATCAGCAACGTTCTTCCGTTTTCATTTTACATTTACGGCATTTAGCAGACGCCCTTATCCAGAGTGACTTACATTTATCTCATTTATACAACTGAGCAGTTGAGGGTTAAAGGCCTTGCTCAGTGGCAGCCTGGTGGTGCTGGGGCTTGAACTCCCAACCTTCTATTCACCAACCCAACACCCTAACCATTGAGCCACCCCTGCCCTCATTTTCCGGCTCCCAAGCTGCCTTCAGGTCTTCCTTGAAGTTCGTATTTTTAAGCTAAATTTTCTACTGTGCTCTCGTACTTTCTTGTGCATTAGCCGTGTTTATTCACTGCATATCCTGCTGGAGTCCGAGCGCAGGCCAGCTTTTCCTTTCTATTTAAGCCATTTTAAAGATTTTTAGCTCAGCAGTGTTCGCGGGGCTTGGCGAGTTTAGAAGTAAGAATAAATTAAAGCAAACAATTATTTAATGGCACATGAGGAAACATTAAAATTAAATGCTAAACTATTTACAATCACTATATTTTTAAATTAATTAATTAATTAAATTAAATAAATAATTTTTTTAATTTAGGGGAAAAAAAGTATTCCTGTCAATTTTTTCAATTTGGTTAGAGACATTTATTTATTTATTTATTTATTTATTTTTACACAAAATGATTCTCATGATCTCAAGAGCAATGAACACAAATGATGAAATGAGAGAGAGAGAGAGAGAGACAGAGAGAGAGAGAGAGAGAGAAAGAAAGAATATGACTGTTATATTCAAGTTTTCTGGATTTTTTTTTTATTTGAGTAAGAAAATTTGAAGTGCCCGCAAAACAAACCCTCAAGAGCTGCCAGCCCAAAGTCTTCAGTATTTACATCACAAACATTTTCCTCCATGTTCTTTCCCGCTCGTTTCCAGAGTCAGTTCCAAGGTTGAAAATAAAAAGGGGCAACTCTCCCGGGGTTTAAGCCATGTTCGCAGAGTTTTTTTTTTTTTTTAAATATTTAAAATATTTACAGTCCCGCAATCACAAAACTCCAAGAGCCGGCGTTCGAGTCTACACTTACGTGGATTAGCAAAGCGAGTGACAAAAAAAAAAAAAAGAAAAAAGAAGAGAGAGACACAAAGCAAGGCTGATGAGTCGATCCTCTGAAATGTACATTCCCAACGTTATTTCTCCTGACCGATTAAACGGCGTGCAGGATTAATTACAAAAGGTTAGTCTGTTACAATGGTTGGTTTTCTCCGTCGAAAAAAGAAATGAACTGAATCAGCGAGGAAACAAAAACAAAACGGAGTCCACTTCGTGCCACCCATCTCCCCTCCCCCTCCTCATTCTTCCAAAAAAAAAAAAAAATCATGATTTCCCAAAGAATTTCCATGAGTTTAAAAAAAGAAATCACCAATAAATACAAATACAGCAGAGCAATGTGAAATGGGAGATAATGTGGAGTGGTGCTGCACACACTGATATGTAGGAGGATTCCAAACACCACCGGGTTCTCCTGAGCTCCGAGAACGTCCGTAAACGTGTCCGTGACATCGAGGTGGGGTTTTACGAGTCCGGGTCAGACCACGCACAGGATTCACACCGAGGTGATGACGATCATGAGGTGAGGTGAAATGCTGGAGATCTGGTTGATGAGGTCGGGAGCAAGCCGTGAAAGGTGAGACTCTGAAAACTCACACGGAGGGAAGATCTGCAGCACGTAGGCGGGCTAAAGGAAAGAGCGGGCAAACGTGAGGGTCACGCGAAGGGAGTGAAATCGCTTGAGAACTTTACTATTCGGTTTGAACAGAACCCTGGTGGGTTCTCATCCTCAGCAGGTGAGAACACCTCGGGAGAACGTCTCGGCACGGTCTGCACCCGGGGGAAGAAAGTGACCCGACTCTGACTCTGAATGCAGGATGGGAATTCATCATGCAGTGCGTTTTAGGGTTGCAGCGTTCTTTTTTAACAAGCTACACCAAAGCACAGACACATGCACGCACTGCAACGTGTCCTAGAGATTTAGCATCAACAAACAAAAATGCTGAATACCCAATTTCAAAACCAACTATTAATACAACTATCTAATCATTCAGATTTAGCACCTAAAGAACCGCGCCGAGGGGCAGAACACGCCAGGGTTCCACTCAAATGGTGAAAACATCCTCAAATGTTCGAGGATGATAATGACTTTAGAAAAGAGAAAAAGCATAAGAAGACCTTCTACCTGATTGGAGCCAGGATTGGGGACATTAATGATGCCTGCAGCCAGTTTAGCCTTCAGATAGTTAATGAAGGCCGATTTGAGCACTTGTGTCTGCGTCACCACGTCTTCCTGATTTAGACCGCAAGGCATGGCGAGCAGGAGGCAGAATTCACTTTCACCCTACAGACAAAATGAGGAAGTGTCAACATACACAAAATGACAGTAATGTAATAAAAAAATACTTAATTCACAGTAAGACAGAACCTTTGTAATATTCTTATTAAAGAAATCTAAAAATGTTTTGACAAACTTTGAATCTAGAAAATCTTTTCTGGAAGAGTGAAAATTCTCCGTAGTTCAGAGACTTACGGTCATTCTGCGAGCTACTCCTTCAAGCTGTTGTGTTTCTAATCTCATCCTCTGGACAATACGCAGAGGCCCCGTCTCCGACACGGGAAGCGAGCGCAGGCCAAGAGACTTGTTTCCGCAGACAAAATGCAACTGCACAGCAGCAGTTTCATTTTTCAAAGCCAGCAAGCCTTGCCACACGATAGGATACCTCTGTTCAAAACAACAAAAAATTAACAAAAAAACCCAAAAAACAGAAAAAAAAAACAACATCGGACCTTGTCTTTTTTTTTTTTTCAATTAAAGTAGTTGCATTTCTTTCACACCCCCTAAAAGTCGGTCCTTATGTCTTACCGTGAGAAGCTGTACCATGTTGATTTGCTGGTGGCCAACATGCTCCACCTGACTTTCATTCTGAGTCTGGTTGTGGTCGGACTCTTGAGGACCCTTTATTGGACAAAAAAAAATAAATAAAAAAAAAATAGATGTGTATTAGTGTAATGCAGATATAAATCAGAAACATGTAACTTCTCAGTACAATACAGCACTTGCCTGTGATGGAGTTATGTTGCGAGGAGGCTGGCTGATCCCCATAGGCGAATTTTCAGGAAACTGCGAGTGCACAGCGCGCAGGTTAGTGTACATGGTCGAATACTCCGTAAAGGGTGGCATAGTCCCTGAGGGGATCAGCTGAACTCGCTTAGGAGAGGCCATAGCAGGCACTGCACCACGGATTCCTAGCATTCCATCTTTTCCAGGGGGTGGGGTAGCCCTCTTTATTTCAGACTGCTTCAGGGCATCCTTGTCAGACACACTTTTCTGCAAGAGGTGTGCCCGAGGAGAAAGCGAGGCTGTAATGCTGGTCGGGGTTGAGGTGGGAGGGACAGCCTCTGTTATATGCCCCTGGTGCAACTCAGCAGCTGGGCGCTCCCCCTGAGGGTGGTATATCAGCATCCGCATGTCTCTTGTTTGCATGTTAAACCGCTCCAATGGCAGTCCGCTGTGAAGTGCGCCACGGTATTCTGCTGGTAACGACTCTGGTTTCAGTTGAGTTGCTGGCGGCCTTCCAAGCGCTTGATGAAACCGTCTTGCTGCCTCTTCCTCGGTTGCTTCGTGACCTCTTGCACTAGCCGGGTTGACTTTGAGGACCATCTCTCTGTTCCCTACAGCCTGAGGAGACGTGGGACGCTGTTGACCAGGCGCCCAAGATGAAGTGAGGCCTTCAGTGTGAATTCCGTAGTTCATCACTGATAGTGGAGGTGTGTTGACTCGTACATCTCCCTGAGAAAGGTGACCCATGGAAATGGCCTGGCCCACACGGTGAGGCGACATTCTGCCAAGGCTACCATGTGTACTATGAGGAGGCATGATGACGGACTGTTCAGAATGATGCACGCTGGGGACATACTGAGACATGGCAGGTAACCCAGTTGGTAAGACCATAGACATGCCTTTAGGAGACGAAGAGCCAATAGGAGAAGACACTTTGGCAAAAGGAGAATGGGGGTGACCGGATTTCCGCGGTGAGCGGGGTTCCTGTTTGGTCTGAATATGTGAAGGGGCTCTATCCGTAGGCGTGCCTGGTATAAACCCAACGTGACCGCCGCCTGTAGAGGGAAGGTGAGGGCTTATAGCAGGACTTATAGTAGACACCCAAGCAGGTTTCACATTTTCCACAAGAGGTTCGCTTCCTTCTCCTTTCTTTGGATGCTTCATCAGCATTGTGTATTCTGAGGGATGGTAACCCATTACTTGTGAGGGGCCAGGTGTCTGCTGTAATCTTTTCACAACTCCACTTTGCACTGGAGAGTACGGGTCCAATTTGTCTGGCCCGGGTTCATGCTTAGTAGAAACGTTTGCCTGTGACTTCATGGAATGACCATGGTCCACTGAAGGTACTGAACCCTTGGGTGTATCTCTTTGGGATCCACTATAAAGTTCCTGTTTGATCTGAGGCATTGTCACCAGCTGCTGAGATTCTATGTCCACTGCACTAGGTGGTGGAATCTGACTGATTTTGGCACTGATCCGTTGACGTCCTTCAATCTTCTGTCCTGAGTGACTGAGTACTACCACCCCCTCAGAGGTGTTTACCCTGAGACCAGCAGTGGGGCCTGTACTCAAGGATGTACTCTCCACTATATAGCGACCTGCATTCCCACCCTCCTCACCAACGGGTGGTCCATGATAAGTGCTACCTTCCTCCATGCTGGTCTGGTACATTTGTTTTGGTGGCTGCTTTTCCACAAATGGGATAGCCATTGCAAGACCAGGCTTCTCCTCAGATTCAGGAGGGTTGCAAACTCGACTGATGACAGAGGTGGCAGTGGAGGCGATGACAGAAATCACAGATTTCTCGTTAAAGACTTGCTTAGTCTCTGTGGACGGTAATGAGGCTGGCTGGCGAACTACTGGCTGAGCTGGAATAGAAGATGGCCTATTTTCATGCAGTGCACTCTTGACGTCACTCTCTCGCGTATGCATGCTTCCAGAAGTAGCACTGACCTCCGAGATTGGAATACCTCTTGGTTTTGCAAGAATTTTACGCAGATCACTGGTGTTGCCATCATGGGCAAAGGAATCAGACAGCAATGCCGGGTTCTCTAATGGAGTTGCGGGAGTGGCTGAAGGGGAGACCATTTCTTTAGGCTGATTCATTCGATCTGTAGGGGAAACGGAAAGTCTGCTTGGATGTGAAGGTTTGAGGCAAATACTTGTGGGAGAAAGAGAGGGAGACGTACACTCATAAGGATTAAGCTGAGGCCTGATTGAGGTTGGGCTTTTGCTTGCTGCTGGACTAGACGATTTTGGCAAGTCAGGCTGCTCTTTAAGACAACTCTCAATCACTTTAGGAACTTCAGGGACTATACTGGCAGTTATAGTGCTATCTTGCTTCGATACAGGGGCAATTACAGCAGCAGCTGTGGGGGGAATCTCTGCGACTGTCGGTACTGCTGCGGCTGTGAATTCTGAGGATTTGATAGAAAGATTCTCAGGTTCCACTACCACTTCTTTGATGGCTTCCTTTTTGCTAGCAGCAGCCTTTTGGCCTTTGGCTCTCTTCTGAGCTTTTGGTCTTCCTTTAGCCCCTTTTCTTGGGGTCCCCATGTTTGAAGTGTCCTCTGGGACAGAGGCCGAGTTGCTGCCTTCAACAACTTTGGCATCTGAGGCTAGAATATCTGGGTCTGGTTCAACAACAGTGCTAATGACTTGGTCTTGTGGCAAGCTGCAAGACAAGTCTTCAGATGTGATGGAGTCGATAGCAGCGGCAAGTTCCGTTTCACTAGCGGGATTAGCAGGCTTCTCTTCCTCACGCTCCTCTACAAGGTCAGATAAAGGGGCTTGGGAATCAGTTGAGTTCTTGAACTGAAGAGGAGCAGGGTCTTCGGTAAGCTTGGCAATGTTCTCCACAGCTTGTTCAAGCTCCATCTGGTGGGATAGCAAAGCCTCATGGGGATCCTTGACCTTTGGGGGCACTGTCACAGACTCTTTACCATCACCATCTTCCTCTATGGCCTCCTTCTCAAATCTAGGATCTAGGATTTGCTCTTTGGGCGATGTACCTGGCACAACCTTTTTAGGACTGTCATCATGCCCGGATTCATCCTTGCCAGTTTGCAGCATTGCCTTTACCTCAGTCACATCAAGTCTGATTCTGAGGTTTCTCAGCACAAGAGATTTATCCTCTGTTGTCACCTTTGAACCAAAGTTACTGGTTACTCGAGTAGATTTTGTTCTCACACTTTTGTCAAAAGTTGACTGCTCCTGAACAGACTCACTGAGTTTATCTTGGCTTCCAGTAGTGCTTTCTGTCTGAGTAATTCTGTCTTTTTCTTGTTTTGTTTCTGATATAGTTTGTGGTTTATGCTCCTCGTTTGGCTCATTTGTCTCTGAAGGAGCACCATCATGCTGGCCACCGCTGTCCTGAGAATCCCCACCCATCTCTGCAGGAGTTATAGCTTCGGACGTTTTATCCATTTTTTCTCCCTTTTTTGGTAATCCAGACCCGGTACCTTGATTTGCAGCTTTGTTGAAATGGGGGGAATGCTTGCCTTTGCCTACTTTGGTGACCGTTTCATTGTTTCCAGTTTCGTTGATCTCACAATCCTTAGTCTCGGGTACTTTTGACCGCTCACTCTTCCCAGCTGAAAAATCCTCTCCTTGGCGCCGATTCTTAGGTGGACGCCCCCGCCGTGCGGTCGGCAACACAGGCTGGCTGTCTGGTTCTGCTTGCTGCTGCCCTGTGTCTTTTTCCGCACCACGTTTGCGTGCCCCGCGTGGTGACTCCACATCCTTGCCGGTTTGTGGTATAGATTCATCTTCTACGGGGGTGGCGTAAACAGAACGCACATTTCTACGTCTTGCTCTTACTGGGGGAGTGTTTTGTTCTACACTTTGTTCAGTCTCAGGGCTATGGATGGGTGACTTGGCTGTTGACTTGGCATCTGAAAGTGCTTTTGATGACTCCACTCTTGGAGAAGAGGAGCGCTTAAGCTTTTCTCTATCAATGCGTTCACTTTTGCGAGTACTTTGTTTATCTGGTGTGCTTGATGGAGTCAAAGGGGCTACTGGTGTTGTAGGGGAGGTCTTGCCCTTTTTGTTTCTGGATCTTGGAGGAGGAGAGATGGGTTCCTCCACCGTATAACTGTCTGCACCTTTTGACTCAGTTTCTTTGGAAGGAGGTTCAACTTCCATAACTACAGGCTCTGGTTTCTCTATTCTTCCTTCAACTTCATCTACAACCATAGGAGAGGGAGGATTTTGTAATTCAGGCACCTCATTCTGTGGCTCAGATTTTGGTTCATGGGTCTGTTGAGAGTCAGTGGTCTGTGTCTCGCTACCAGAGTTCTGCTCTAAATCCCTGTCAAGGGTCAGTTCCAACTCTTTAGTAGGACTTGTTTTAATTTCAATCATTAAAGGCTTTGAGTCCTGGGATTCAGATCTATTTGACTCAGATGGTTCTTGAGGCAGTGGATTTGTCGGGGAGACTAATGGCGGTTCTGGATGTTTTTCTTCTTCTTTCACTGAAAGACTGAGCGGCTTAGGAGAAGATACTTCGACGTTACAAACTTCCCGCTGTGGTGACGTCTCTTTAGTCGTTAAGACAGGTGGTGATTTCTGCGTTTCCTGAACAGGAAGGGGTTGCGTGATTTGCACAGGGCTTGACTGAAGGACTTGTGCAGGGCTGACGGGTTTAATCTCAACTGGTTTCATTTCAGCTGGTTCAACAGCACTGCGTTGCTCTTCCTCCTGTGTTTTATCACCGATTTGCCCATCACTGCCTTCTTCTTTCTTGGATTCTTGCTGCGACTGCTCTTTTCCCTTCTGTTGCTGCATTCTTGTCAACTCTAAAAAGCGATCATGGAAGAGGACCACTGGTTCAGAATCAGGCTGACCTTCGAGTTGGCCTTGCTGGTTAGCTGGAAAGCCCATACCATGTTCAGGATCTTCATGCTTTCTTTCAAGATGCTGGAGACGCCTCGAGTCTTGCTCGAAGATAGAACTATGAAGAAAGCGAGAGGCAAAGAGCTCATGTCGCTCTTGCTCTTCTGGTTTAGGATCTTCCTTCCGGTCATCCAGTTTATCCTCAGACTCGCTTCGTAATTTCTTTTTCTTCATGTACCACGAAGGAGTCGGCCGTGGTGTTGATTCTACCTTTTCTGTATCTTTTCTGCTTCTGAAACTGGCAAAATGAGAATCGCTGTCCAGAAAAGACCAGTTGTCTTCCCTTGAAGAGGATAATGACTTTGCACGCTCCAGCAATGCTTTAGTGTCTGGTGTAATTGTCTGGTCAAGAGCAAATGAACAAAATTTATTCCTTTCCAGTGAGCTGGTTAGCTTGGATTCTGATAATCTGTCTCCACGATGTCGTTCGGGGTAGGACATTGAGGTTGACGGCATGGGAGAGTTTGGTTTGTGTTCTCTATCTTCCTCAGAGTCAGAGCGCACCTCACCAGGCTCTAAATCGGGCCAAAGTCTATAGTCCAAATAAGACCGATTGAGGCGTCTTTTTTCTGAGCTCCTTGAAAAGTCAGGCAACAAGTCCTCCTTTAGGCGACTTGCCCAACGTCTCTGCTCATCGTGTAGGGACGTGCTTATCTTGGACACTTGTGAGGTATGAACACGTTTAACCGTTAGCTCCAAGTCCTGGTGAGAACTGTCTTCCTGTTTAGGTTGGTCTTTTACTTCCTTCACAGTAATTAGTTGGGGAACATCTGTATATTCTTCCTCTCCTTGTTGAGAGGCATTAAATCTGGGCGAGTTTGCGGTCCACTCTGACTCTTCACTCTTTGGCCTGAAGATCCGGTATACCCGTTCTCTTTTGGGACCAACCTCCACATCCAAGTGATCTTGTTTCTTGCTTTTACTCGGTGGAGAGTTATCAGTGACATCCTGTGGTGGCTTGCCTACCTCATGCACCAAGCTACGGTGTTCGAAATCTTCTGTGTCTACACACTGAGGAGTTTCTGGTTTTCCTGATTTGTCAGGCTCTTGGAGCTGTTGACGAAGTCTTCGGTTCTGCTCCATTTGCTTTCGATAACTCTGAGAAAGATCTATGTCCAAATACTCTTCTCTGCCTTTGTTGTCTTTCTCAGGGGTTCCATCCTTGGAGAACTGCCTTAACACACCTGGTCCAGACTGAGATTTTGAGTCTAAAGACTCCACTTTAGTCTCGGAATGATCTTCCTGTTGTCCAGCACTGTTTTGGAAATCTGCTCTGTGATCCAATTCATCCTTGAAATGAGAGGATGTCCGCTCCAATTTGGACTTTTCTCTCTTCTGTACCTCTTTTTCTAATGTTTTCAAATCACTTTCTCCTTCTTTTGAATAAGATGCTCCAAAGTCTGTAGGCTGATTGACCCCTGTGGTTTGTTCATCCTCAAGGCGACCTTTCTTTTGTTTTATGCCTTTGCCACTGGGATCGCCAAAGCGCCTTTTTCGAGCCGCAAGTCTGTCGGAATCCAAAAGGGAATCCTTCACTTCATTTCCAAGTTCCGCTTTCAGGTGTTTCTTTGATCTTCCTTTGTTATCCCGATCCCCTGAATCGATTTTAGCACCATCAAGCTTTTCTTTTTGTGACTCCAGACGTGAAATTAAATCAGAGGGGGAGGGTTCGCCCTCAGCTTTGTGCTTCTGCTTCTCAGAACTCTCTACATCTGAAACTTTCACTTTTCCAGAATTTGAATCCAGGCTGGGCTCCCTGTCTGCTTCAGAATAAGGTACGCTAGGAGACTGCACTTTCGCCCTTCTCGACTTTGTTTTCTCTCCCTTCTCTCGGTCTGCTTTTTCTTTGCGCCTTCCACGTTTGCTCTTTTCTGTCCCACTTATGCGGTCAGCCTCAGCCTGCTCCACCTCTCTGTCCAGACTCTCCGTTTTATAATCCACTGGAGACTTTTCAGACTTTTCAAACTGAGGGGTAGGCGATAAGGAACTACAGCTTCCACTTCTCTCAGACGAGTGCCGGTACACGCGGCGTTCCGCTTCCCTTGAGACACGGTCAGATGGCGAAGGAGAGGCAGAAGGGGTTATGGGGCGGCGAGGATGGGATGGGCTCCACCTGCCGCGGTCAGCCTCAAAACGTTCGCGTTCTCGCTCGCGTTCCCTCTGGATGTAGCTATACTTTCTGATATCCTGTTCAAAGGGGTCTCTGTAATCTCTGTACTCACGAGGGTCTTCATGATAGCGTGGGTCATAATGGTCACCTTGGTAATGGTCTAGCTCCGGATAACGCTCACGGCCACGAGCCGGATAGTCTCGCCTTGGATCCTCGGCGTAGATTCCTGGCGCCCGGACGTTCTCATAGTACGCCCTCTCTGCTGAGAACTCGTGATACGAAGGTCTTCTCTCATCCCTGGCAATGAAAAAGGGGCAAAAGTTTATAAACGGTTACATCCGACACATGGGTAAAAAAAACCTGTCTATTATACTTATGAGAGGCATCATATGTAAAGGTTTACCTTCTATCAGAAGGGATTTCATAGAAGTCTCGCATGTCCTGCCCTGACGCCTGCATAGAGCGATAGAATGCCACCTGGCTCTCCTGACTGGCAAAATCAACCTGCAGAGAGCAAGCACATGCCTGAAGCACAGGGTACAATAACATCATCGTTCTACACCTGAAGTTATTCAAGGCAAAAAGGGAAATGAGCTCCTGTCACTACCTTAATTTTGTTGCCACCAATCTTCCATCCTTTGGTCTCTCTAACAGCAGCTTGCGCAAAATCTGTGTTGTTGTATAGAATCAGGGCCATCCCTTTTAATCTGTCCAACACGACCTACAAAATGCAAACATTAATTAGGCAGGTTCAACAACAACTGGCATACACAAACGCATGTACAGTAAGAACTGTGGGCCATGTAAAGTACCTTCACCACATGTCCATAGCGACAGAACTGCCGTGTAAGGTACTGCTCTGTGATGTTAGAGGACAGACCATCTAACCATACACAGGTCGTAGGCATACTCTTACCAAAACCAAGCTGCAAAGGGAAAACGGATAGCACAGTTGCATAAAGGTGCATACATTTGATCAAAGGCTTCAGGTTATTAGAGGGGCTGAACAAATACCTTGAGTCGATTGGCACCCAGATATTCTCCGTCCATTTTTTTAATAGCTTTACACACACTGGCAATGTCGGAGTACTGCACAAATGCATACTGAGGGACACCGTTAACCCTCTTAATATCGATATCCTACAAAAACAAAAGCAAAAACAGGGGATTGAGAGAACACCAGCCAAAACATTACGAATGCAAGATGGGGGAAAGGTAAGGCTTCCGCAGGGTGTCGATAAATATCGCAGTCAACTCATTAAACACTCACCACTATCTCTCCAAAGCGCTGAAAAACATCCAGCAGCTGCTGGTAGTTAGTCGTTTTCTCCAAATTTCCAATAAACAAGGTTCTGGTTGCCTTTGGGTGAAACTCGTCAATCCGTCCGTCCAACGGTCGAAACTCGTTCTCGCTTTCCGTCTCTGTTGAAGACGACAAAACAGTAAGCCACAGCGCCGAAAAGCAAAACTACAAAACCCGCAGCTGCAACACTCACCAGGGCCGTTCCAAGCAGTCACTTCGATCAGCATTCCAAAGAAGAGCTTCCCTTTGGACACACTGAGAGCCTTCTCCTGGTCTTCTTGCTGTCTGAAGAAGACCAGGCCGTATCGTTCCTCCGAGGCTCCGTGGATCTGCACCGAGGTCACCTTCCCATACTTCTTAAACTCATGGAATAGGCCATCTTTCAGACTTGTGTCTGGAAAAAAAAAAAAAAAAAAAAAAAAAAAAGACAAAACAACGATTTTAAATGAAAAAAAAAAAATTATTTAAACGAAACAAAAAAACAGTTTTTGAACCAACCTGTGGATCGTACAGGAAGGTTCTGGACCCTGATGCCAAAACTCCTACGTGGTTCATCACAGTCCAGAGACAGTGGAGGAGGAGCTGGAGGCGGGTGAGTGGCTGCAGACTGAACTGAGCGTGCTCGAGACCCCTCACTAGAACTGCTGTTGGAGTCACTGCTGCCAGAGGACAAAACCACACATCGTTTGAACAAACATATTAACAAACAAAGGTTAGTCTGCACAGTCCAACATCTCCAAGGGGATTGTCAGATTGTCTTCTGCACAGCAATGCAATTAAATTCTCTAACGCCTTATAGGCTATCTACAACTCAATATTGTAAAAATGCCAATTTAGGATCGTCCAGTCAATAGGCCACCATCTCTTTTCAGAATCTGGTGTAGACCTACCGGTAATTCGTCAATGACACTACAGGGAACACTAGTTATAAAAAGCATCAGATATTCAAACACTGCCTTTTGGCTGATGCACCAAACAAAACCGAAGAATGGTTACACCCCAAGTGTCTCAGACCCTATTTCAATAAAGACCGCAGTTCGTCAAAATCCACCTACCTGCCGCTCCCGGTACTGCTGGTGCTGCTGACTGAATCCGAGCTGGACGATCGGCTTCGAGATCGCGAACGTGGACCTCTGCCTGGAGAAACAGGAGCTCTTTTGGGGGAATGGGGAGCTTTGGGGGTCTGTCCCGTGGTCCTCTGTGGAGAAGGGTGCCGTGATTGCGAGGAATGAGAAGATCGACTCCGGCGATGATGGTAAGTCCGGTCAACACGCCGTCCCCGGTCATCGCGGTAAGGATCTCGTCTGGCGGAACCAGACAAAGTGAACGGATCGCGGATCCGGGACTCAAAATGAGATTCCGGGGTCTCAAAACCCCCACTAATCGCACTAACTGCAGGGCTGGCCCCAACTCCTGAGGCAAAAATGGCACGGTCCCGGTAATAGTCCGTGTTGTAATGCCGTGGCCTATCGAAAGTGCCACTGCGTTCATGGTGTCCGTACGGATTGTGCTCGTATGCTCGATCCCGACTGTCTGAACTGCTGCGAGAGGGACAGAGAGAGACAGGAAACGAAAGAAGAGATTCAGAATCAACTACCAAAGATAACGTCCAACAAGCAAAAACAAAACAAAATCATGCAAAAGTACATGATTCAACATTCTCTGTGATGATTGGGTTAAACTAAATCCAACAGCCAATCAGAATTTCCACAATTATCACAGCTGCCCAAATCAATTTAAACACACACACACACACACACACCGATTCAAATATGTACCACGTTTTTGCTTTTTTGCATGAAAACCCACAAACGCCTGCCCTGATCACGTGAGCCATCACTACGAAGAAACGCACTCGCGTTCCTTCAGCCTGAACAAGGAATCGAATCGGACATTATTTATGACTCTAAGACGTAGTAGTGATGACTGTAACAAAGGTAATGTTTATACGGACATAACACGGACACTACGTGCACAGCCACACCCTAGCAAAACGAGACGATCGGCTGAGACGTGGGATCAGCGCGCTGGAGTAAACGTGTGGAAACCGCTCCAGAGTTGAGGTGGTTTTCCAACACTAGAGAGTCAGGTAGGGGGTGTGGCCTAAAGTCTGAAGTAGAGGCTATCTACATGGTAGCAGTGATGTGGATGCTAATATACAGTACAGCCCAAAAGTTTGGACACGCCTTCTCATTCAATGTGTTTTCTTTATTTTCATGACTATTTCCATTGTAGATTCTCACTGAAGGCATCAAAACTAGT
>JANCOA010000001.1:2184948-2195836 GCA_024363135.1 Leptodoras oyakawai | reverse complement strand
CGGGCTGGAGAGAGCGGCGCAGGCCGCCAAGGAGCTCGACCGGTCCCGTAAGTGTGTAACACACACACACACACACAGTGATCAGTAGTGAGGGGTTATTACCCGGAGCAGGGAGATGAAGGGGCTGTAGAAGGGTGCGCGTGCAGGGAGATCTGGGATCTGTGTCTCATTGATTCCCTGCAGCAGAAGAGGGAAGTTATGAATGAACACATGCGCGAGGTGACAGCAGAGGGACAGAGTCAGGATTGGCTGTGATGACACGTGCACTCACTCACTACCAAGGGCAAAGGGTCAAAGGTCACTGATACCCCTCCCCCAACTCACTGTGTTCTCTGAATATATATTATTATTACACGCTGTTTACTTTCACACACAAACAAATCTATAAAATATTCCAGACCTCATTCTGAAGGTTGAGACGCCGAGTGTAAATTTATTACACAGTGTGATTTAAGATTATTCCTGGTCACACGACTGCAATAAAATCCTGTACAACTTCCCTAACAGGTCTGTTTGGGTGTGCATGTTGCGTCCTCCATCACTGGGTCTAGTCCCGTGGGTCTAGTCCGTGTTGGTTTCTCCCACTCGGTGTCAGTAACTCGCCCGTCACGTCTTTACCCTGAACAGAGTAAAGTTGGGCACAGAGCAGCAGTCTGCACGTGAACGCTGGGGTGGAAAAGGCGAGGTGTAATGCGTGTAAACGAGCGCTGGCTCTTTGTGATTTGAAACACAGGTCATGCGAAAGAGGCGCTGGATTTGGCGCGGATGCAGGAGCAGACGGTGCAGATGGAACATCAGAGCAAGATAAAGGTAAAGTTTTCTTTTCCTGCTTATGAGACATTTTTAATCAGGGTTATGATGACATGTTTTAGGAGTGTTAAATTGTTCACTTGAGGTCACTTTATACTTATGATGAAAAATGTGTGTGTGTCAGGAGTATGAGGCAGCAGTGGAGCAGCTGAAGGGGGATCAGATCCGTGTTCAGGCAGAGGAAAGGAGGAAAACTCTGTCCGAAGAAACCAAACAGAATCAAGCGGTTAGTAACAGCGCTCTGTGTAGTGCACTTTGTCTAGGGAGCACTACTGAGGGAGTAGGGGCCTAAAGACAATCCCTATGTAGTGCACACACAGAGAGAGAGAGAGAGAGAGAGAGAGTGTGTGTTCATGTGTGTTTTGTCTCCCACAGAGAGCTCAGTACCAGGACAAACTGGCTCGACAGCGCTATGAGGATCAGCTCAGACAACAGGTACACACACACACACACACACTACAGCTGTTTTGCATTTAAAAACACTGACTCTTTTTTTGCTTCAGCAAGCTATAAATGAGGAGAACCTGCGCAGACAGGAGGAGTCTGTACAGAAACAAGAGGCCATGAGGAAAGGTAAAATCACTCTGTCACTCCTTACCCTAATGAAGTGATAAGTGGAGCGTATTATAAGTGTGTGTGTGTGTGTGTAGCCACCATCGAGCACGAGATGGAGCTGAGGCATAAGAATGAGATGTTGCGGATCGAGGCTGAGGCTAAAGCTCGCGGCCGGGTGGAGAGGGAGAACGCTGACATCATCCGAGAACAGATTCGCCTTAAAGCAGCTGAACACAGGCAGACTGTACTGGAGAGTATACGGTACACACACACACACACACACACACTGCTGTTCATTCGGACCTGTTTGACTCGTGTTAGTTATGTTCTCAGCGTGATTAAATATCCCAGGCTGGGTAATAAGGATTCACCAAATTCCACTCGTGCTTTTTGCCTGCTACTTGCACTTCCTGTCTGCTGTTTTGCTCACTACATGTTATAAACTCTGCATAGTGCACTATATACGCAGTTAAACACCGCCTCGTATCACGTCACTGCTCTGGCTGCTAATTGTTGAAGTTGTATGATTTTCTAGAATTGGATGACCTTAGTGTTCACTGTGTGGTGGTCTTGTGTTTCAGAACTGCTGGTGCTGTGTTCGGGGAGGGTTTCAGGGCTTTTACCTCCGACTGGGACAAAGTGACTGCTACAGTAAGCATATACACACACACACACACACACAGTCACGTATTGGTGTAATTGTATCCTCCTACTAGGTGTTTAGACTGTGCTTTCTCCTCCACACCACTAGGTGGCAGGACTCACTCTGCTGGCTGTGGGTGTTTACTCTGCGAGAAATGCCACAGGAGTGGCAGGGAGATACATCGAGGCTCGTCTCGGGAAGCCGTCACTGGTGAGGGAGACGTCACGCATAACAGTGACCGAGGCCATCAAACACCCCATCAAGGTAACGTCGCGAAACACTCACTCTGCTGATGTTCAGTTTGTAACTCTGTGTTTCAGGAAAGTAATGTTAATGTCTCTGTCTCTCTCTCAGCTGACCAGGAGGTTGATGAGTAAGCCTCAGGACGCTCTAGAAGGAGTTGTGCTCAGTGTGAGTATTAGATTAACACCTTCATCGGTAAAGTGACGTTTATGGAAAGGTTTAACGTGAAAGATGTGTGTTGGTCCTGCACAGCCGTCGCTAGAGGAACGTGTCCGTGACATCGCCATAGCGACTCGGAACACCCGCCAGAACCGAGGTCTCTACAGGAACATCCTGATGTACGGACCTCCTGGGACGGGGAAAACGCTCTTTGCCAAGGTACGTGTGTGTGCACGCACACGCACAATCAGTATGTGTACAGAATTAAATTATTATTATTTTTTTAATCCAGTGAGTCAAAACTAGAATGAATCATGTACATAAACTTTAGTATTTAAAATATGTGTTCTCTGTTTTGTTCCTGCACTTGGAGCAGAAGTTGGCAGTGCATTCTGGGATGGACTACGCCATTATGACGGGGGGTGACGTGGCCCCCATGGGGCGGGAAGGTGTGACCGCCATGCACAAGGTGTTTGACTGGGCCAGCACCAGCCGCCAAGGGTAAGACCCTTCCCACAGTGGGATTACACTGTACACCGCACGTCCTGTAAAGCAATAAACATCCTATAATCATGACGGCGATCCACTATGCTGAGAACCAGCGTGTCGTGGAACCTAATCCTGTTATTACTACGAGCACAGAAAGCACAGTGCAGGAACCAGCGTTAGAGATCAGATCCTCTTCATCCTTTATCTCTCCCCCCCCCCAGCCTGCTGCTGTTTGTGGATGAAGCAGATGCTTTCCTGCGCAAGAGATCCACTGTGAGTGTGTGTGTGTGTGTGTCTTCAGTGTACCTGTGTGTAGTAGTAGCGGTGAGTGACTGAACATTTACTGTCTGGCCTTTAGGAGAAGATCAGTGAGGACCTGCGAGCCACGCTGAACGCCTTCCTGTACCGAACTGGAGAGCAGAGCAACAAGTGTGTTCACCTACACACACACACACACACACACACACACACACACATCAGATTACACACCACAAAACCAAAACCACAGAGCAGATTGGACAAATGTTGTTAGTCGGCTAAAGTCTATTTATTATAAATCTAATTATTAACATGATGATTATTATATTTAATTTATTTTTCAGTTCAGTTTTATTTCTAAAGCGCCTTTAACACTGGACATTGTCCTGAAGCAGCTTTACAAAGACAGAACTTCTTAATTTATATAAAATGTCTCCCTAACGAGTAAGCCGGGGACGAGGGTGTGGAGGAGAAACTCCGAGATGTTGAGGGGAAGAAACCTTGAGAGGAAGCAGACTCTAAAGGGAACCCGTCCTGTGCAGTAATGAATAATCCTTTCTGTAACTGAGGGCTATAGAGTAAAAACCTGCAACTGTAACCTGTACAGTTATTAAAGTTTTAACATAAAGTCCGTTTTGATGTTATAAACTGTTCACTGATGGAGATTTGACTGATGGAGCGGACGGATGATTATTTCAGCTGCACCCCAAGGCCAAATCTGGTTTCTTGTTAAATAATCTGTATAAATGAATTGTATTTATTGTATCTGTGTTTTTGCAGGTTTATGTTGGTTTTGGCCAGTAACCAGCCTGAGCAGTTCGACTGGGCCATTAATGACCGTATCGATGAGATTGTAAACTTCGCTCTTCCTGGGCCAGAGGAGAGAGAGAGACTCGTCCGTCTTTACTTTGACAAATACGTCCTGGAGCCGGCCACCGGGGGGAGACAGTGAGTACACACACGCTTGGCTATTTATATCACTGGCTGTAAATACGCAGGACCTTGTTTTGGAACCTGGATACACCCCACACACATCTGAGACAATAACTGAGCACTGCACATTGTATTGAAAGTGTGTTTAAAGAATGCACTTACTTTAAAATCCAGTCTTAGGTAAGGTAAGAAGCATAACCGAGCATGTTTTCATATTTCAGCCGTAGACAGACTCGTCTGTGTGTCATCTGAACACTGCATAACGTCCAAGGACACAGTCTGTCATTGGATCCTTTTCAGCTTTAGTTTTTTTTGTTTTCTGTGTAAAATAAGTCGCTCTGCACTGTAAGAGTGGAGCGGTAACTCTGTGAAAGTGTGTCAGAGCATTTCTAGAGCTAACACGCTCATTAATAACAGTGAGGAGGAAAGGAAGAGCAGGTTTATCAGGTCAAGGACGTTGAGGTCTGAGTGCAGACTGTAGACCACAGAAAGCTGGTTTATGAGGCTGTGTTTGAAAAGGTAAACGTTATTTAGCCTGTAATTTAAATGAGAGCACTTAATAAAGACATACATGGGCATGTTTACATGTCTGTATAGGCACATGTTCACATTAATGTTCACTGCTAACATGCAAACTCATGATGCAGTCCTCTTTAAGTGCAGTCATCACACGTGGTGGTTGTGGCGTCTCTGTGTTTCAGGCGGCTGAAGCTGGCGCAGTTCGACTATGGAAAGAAGTGTTCGGAGATCGCAGCACGCACAGACGGCATGTCGGGTCGAGAGATTTCCAAACTGGGCGTGGCTTGGCAGGTGAGGAACCACACCTGACTCATTCCTCACTGTGATCGTGGTCATTTATTAATCTGACATCTTAAAATGATGTTTCTCTCAAAATAATCTAAAAGTAGGACAGAAGTGTGGGAGAGTGCGAGTGAGTGTGTAGAGCATGGCCACCAGCAGGGGGCAACGTGTCTCTGCAGGGTCTCTCATTCTCGCTCTCATTCTCTCTCTCTCAGGCTGCTGCGTACTCCTCTGAGGATGGCGTTCTGACCGAGGCCATGATTGACGCCCGTGTGGATGACGCTGTCCGACAGCATATGCAGAAGATGGACTGGCTCCACGGTGACGGTGTTCTGGATAACGAGGGTCGCACCACCCCTGCAGATCACCAGGGGGGGAAAGGCACCAAAACAGGCTTCATCCTGCCTCAGGGTTCACCCCTGAAGGCACAAGAGGTTCTGTGTCCCTTAAAGGAGGGTCTGGACTCTACCATTCCACCACCAGCAGAGGGTGGGAGCAGTGCTGCAGAAAAAGGGACTGTTCCATTAGAAGAGGGGGAAGTTAAACACACAGAACAGAAATATGTCCCACCTAAAGATGGCACACCGGTTTAAGTTTCATCAAGAGCTGATCCTGGGTCAGATTTACTGAGTGTTGATGTGAAAGCTAGCTCCCCTGCTGACACACAGGGGGAACTGTCTGAGGGCCAAATAACATGCAGCATTTCCATTTACTTATGAGAGAAAGCTCAGTGCATCTGTTCAGATATTCAGTAAAAATAAATGTAGTAAGCGCACCCTGTGTGTGTGTGTGTGTGTGTCCACAGTGGCTGCCTGTCTGATATCTCGGAGAGTAAATGCATACATGGAAGTCAAATATCTACAGAGAAGCAATTTAAAAACTCGGATGTAATCTCTGTTGGAAAACAGGTAGCCACTTTGGACAGCAAGTGTGTGTCAGTGTGTTCAATAGCAGGATTAAGGTATTAAAAAAACAATCCCACAGTAATGTCCTAATTAATGTCTGATGTGAGTGTAACCAGAGCCTGTGTGAAATGTCTCAATGTGATTTGTATTAAATAACTCTGAAGCCTGGAAACTTATCTAACAAACTGGATAATGTTTTGCAACTGACAAGATAAAGTAATCTACATTTGGTAAGAAATTGGTGAATTCTTTGTACTTGTGAATGCCGCGTTGGGTTGGGAGTGATGAGAGAGAGACGAGCGAGTTCACAGTTTGCCTTCGCTGTTTAATCGAACACACATACATCTGCACAAGAACGTTTGAAGAGGAGGAGGAGGAGGCGCGTCCTCTCTCCTCGCAGCATTAACTAGTGTCATCCTTTAACAGCGTTGAAGATGCAGACATTATTATTATTATTATCCCACAACAACACACGATTTTACTAAAAAATACAAACAGGACTCGTTAGACGTCTCTGTATCCGTATACGACAAATCCATTTACGGCCACAGACCTACCCCGCCCATGCTGATGCACAAAAATATCTAACCCCACCCCGACGTTACGAATAAAACTGCACCACAGTACTAAAGTTGTGTGGGCATGCTGTTTTTTTTTTTCTAAAATAGACACAAAAAAAACTTATCCCTGATACACAAAAAAATTACCCCTAAAAAAATGCAAACGCATATGTAATGTCAGAATGTTCACCCCGGGCACTGTACAAAACTAGCACGTCTGCACAAAAACTCGTAAAAACGGACATCGGCAAGCAAAATAAATGTCTAATCATCAAAAAATGGAATACCTCAGGCAGGAAAGAAAGTGCAAGTCGGGCCCGATCCCTGCGCAGAGTTGCTGGACCTCCATGGACACGTTTATAAAAACACACACAACTCAGTGAGTTCAGTCCTGCTGTGCACTAAATGCAGTCGCATCCTTGGAGAAACGGGTCAGTGAGAGTTCAGGGGAAGCATCAATTAGTAGTGTGTGTGTGTGTGTGTGTGGGAGCTGCTTTGAGACCAGAATCCTAGGCCCAGATGCCCTCTGCAGTGTGTGTGTGTGTGTGGGAGCTGCTTTGAGACCAGAATCCTAGGCCCAGATGCCCTCTGCAGTGTGTGTGTGTGTGTGTGTGTGTAAGTTAGAGTCTGCGTGGGCTCAGGTGGCCGTTGTGGTAGTGTTTGTGTTTGACGTGTACCACGTTGTTGTCCCCTCCACTGTTGTTCCTGCGCTGCTGCAGCCGCCGGCGAAGCTCCTGTACGTTACACATTCTCGTCACCCACTTCCACGACCCCCACACGTCTGCACAGAGAAAAGGGGGAGGGGCATGATGTTAAAGACTGTGTGTGCATGTGTGAATGTTGCAGATGGGCAGAGAAGTAAAGATCAGAGGATGAGCTTTAGAAAGGAACCCGAAAAGCCACAAACTTCAAACCTAATCATTTTAAAATCAATGTCACATTAATAAAGAGCAGAAATGATACATGTTCTAAAAAAAACTTCCATTTATCATCATGAGGCTAAATCCTAAAGCCCTATTCAGATAGTGTTATTTTTAAAACAGGAAGTGTGGTAATGTTCGCTCCAAGATCCCATGGGGGACCTACCCATTATTAACCCATTAACTCATCCAGTGAGGA
This sequence comes from Leptodoras oyakawai, assembly GCA_024363135.1. Classification (NCBI taxonomy): domain Eukaryota; kingdom Metazoa; phylum Chordata; class Actinopteri; order Siluriformes; family Doradidae; genus Leptodoras; species Leptodoras oyakawai. Next base: position 2,188,361 of record JANCOA010000001.1, on the reverse strand, counting down.
AAAGGTTTTTCTTTTTCTTCAGTACAGAGACAATCCATGAAGTACTTGCACTTTTCCATCATCTCATAGTAATCATCATTACTACAGACCTCCTCCAATGTCAGACCAGTCTGTAAATCTTATTCCATCCAAACAGAACTCATTTTGTAAGCTAGCAAGAAAATAACTGCTAGTCAGCAAAGTTAAAAATAATAACAGTAATTATTTAAAAAAAGGTTTTAAACCAGAAAGTGCCACATGTCGACGATCGTTCGTGAGCTGGATGTGCGTCAGAGAAGCCACGTGCTGCTGAGGCTGACTGGCTCTCCTGCAGCAAGTTCACAAACAGAGGGATGAAAAGAAGGATGAAGGAAAATAAGACAGAGGGATGAGATGAGACGCTGAGAGGATGAGACAGCGCTGATGCCCTGATGCATCTCATCCATAACGTTAGCAGACAAGCTGAGAGATTTTACAGACACCGGGGCTCACGAGAGACGGGAGGAAAGGAGGACAGCAGAGGAGATGAGAGACATGACACAAATTCTACTCTGCTACTAGAAAATAATGTGTGCACCTGAACAATAAGGTCTCGGTCATAACACCCCCACCCCAAAGGTGATTGTTAAAGGTAGTGGAAATCTGGAAATCCACATTATTGTGTGATCAGATCTCAGTCAGGTGACCCTTATACCTTTTGTCTCTGACCTTACCTTTCTGTGGGTGGGTTCTCCAAGCCTGCAAAAATCGGTGCAGGGTTCTGTCCAGCCAAAGCAGAACCCAGCTGATACAAAAGCCCAGCAGCAGCCCCAGAACCAGGTCCACTTCCTGCTTAGTCACACTGCTGCCCCCTGCTGGAAGGTCCCGGTCCGGCGAGCTCGAACCTTCGTACGGGATCACGTACTGCACCCGGTGTCTGCAGGAGAGGAGGAAAGCACAAGTACAGGTTTGTACTCACCCACAATATTTTTTAACAGAATTTGGTTTCCCAAAATATAAACAAATTGTAACCAATTAACCAGTGCTGATAGCTCTTTGGTGCATCTGCTGAAAAGTGACTACAATTTGTTCTGCAAGCTGACTGCCTGTACGTGAGATGTGTTACTGAAAGTGCACTTCAGTGGGATTGAGAAGCACTGGCTTGATACTAAACCATATGAACATTAGACAGTAATAAGGCCTAAAGTACAATCAGTGAGTTGAGTAATACACTGAGTAATACACTGCGGTAAAACAAGTGTTACAGGATTTAGCAGCAGTAAATATAAGAAAGAGAGAGTATGACCAGGACTGGGCTGAGCTTTATTTATGATATCAATGTCATGCTCTCTTGTTCAAACAACTCTCCGATTTTCAAGCTGTTATACTTAGCAACAGCTCCCGACTCCCACACACTCCTGCGTTTTCCCCTGAACCACACATCAGGCAGGGATTAGGCTGCCGGCAGAGAGACGTGTGTGGGAGTAGAGCAGTTCTCTCACTGCTGAAAATGCCACAACACACCGCAGGCTGTGTAGCCTGGATCTCACTGCTGCTGCACTTCAGCCTCAGTTAGGAACAGCAGGAACGAGCGACATGACAGCTGCTGCTGATTTGTCAACCACGTGCTAAATGCGGATTCTCAATCTGCTCCTCTAGCACATGCAGGTGAACACACCTGAGCAAGTAATCTGGGGCTCTGCGGGCCAGACATATCTGTGTCGTATTTCATATTTAATGTAGGCACCTCTGCTGGCACACACCAAGCAAATCAATTTCTTTCTTTTTTTTTTTTTACCTGCCGCAGGTGCAATGACACACCCGCTCTGGCCCTCGCACATGAGGAAGGATGTAGTTGTGAAAGCGATCGAGCAGCGCGTTCATGTCCACACAGCGCGCTATCACCTGTAAAACAAACACACAGTGTGAGCAAAATAAACAGGACCTCGTCACATATGTTTTATAGCTCACACATCTGTTTTAGGGATACAAATTGTATTGCTACAAATACAAAATTGTGATGCATGCATTAAGTCTGTCTGTATAACGGATCTTACCGGGTGCACCTTATTACAGTTTCTAAATCTTTTCCTTTTCATAATACAGTCTTTGAATGCAACATCATGTACAGGATTAAGAATCATCCCATAATATAGACATGATTATTTCACTGAAAATGCGACTGTAGGAGTCAGGATTTGTTGATCAGGTGGTTAAGATCACAGAGGCTGGCTGCAAATACAAATGTGTTAATAAATTAATACTGAAGCTCAAGACTCAGGACCCAGTCAGGTCATCAGTGACAAGTAAACCGAGCTCCTCACTGTACACAAATGAGTCGAGCTGCAAAACAGTCCACATGAACTTCACGACTTCACCGAATCCCTCGGCTTTGTCTGATGTTTCCCACGTCCTTATCACCCTCGTGGACCTGCTGGATGGATTATTACAGCTAAACTTCTCACAGGGTTATGTGCATGACTGGAACTGCAGGTAAACACGTGCATCGAGGACAATTTTGTTACGGCATTGTATCACAAAACAGAATTTAAGCTAAATAAATCATAGTCTAAGACATAAACTCAGTGATTTACAAATTTCCAAACCCTTATAAATCACGTGATATAGTGTCATATAGTTTAAAGTTAACACAACTTTGCAACACTACCAGAGTAAAACCAGGTTAATGAGTCACCATCAATCACCAAAGTAAAACTTAATTAATTTCATTAATTTAGTTGTAATAAAATGTAATAAACATCATTAATAACCATAAAGCATTACAGTAAAAATGTTACAAACCGTTCCCGTCAGGTACTACAGTCAAACCTTAGAGTTTAATCACTAACAATAAAGCCCATGCGTAAAACTTAGTAGGAAAATAGTGCATTTTTGAAGAAAGAAAAAAAAAATAGTCAGATGAAAAACAATAAAACAATCCGAGATACAAAACAAGGTTTTTGCCCCGTAATAACAGAGACAAAGCTAACTGCGCTAACTCACCTCAGCTGTTTAAATTTTAACGGTCGGTGCGCGAGGCGGTGTGTCAACTGCTGAAACATTGTAAATACGTTTTATTAAATGAGTGAATGAGATTATAAAGGACCTGGTGTAGAATTTAGAAATTCTTAAAACGACAATTTTGTCATAAGTTTAATGTAGAATTAATAAAATGCTGTTTGATCCGTAATTGCTGGTGACGAGGGTACTGCATAGCACACTACCGTACTACGTAGTACCCTAGCGCAGCACGAGCCCGGGTGAACGGGAGCGTAGTGACGTAGGCAGCGCACTATTCCTGCGCACTAGTCAGTAGGGAAGTGCGGAAGTGCGGAAGTGCGCTGGATCAGAACTTCTTGTACTTTTGTACAACCTTTATTCCCTTTTACTGTCAGGGTCACTTAATGAATGAATAAATAAATAAATTAAATAAATAAATAAATGTGTGTGTATAT
>JANCOA010000001.1:2097564-2108835 GCA_024363135.1 Leptodoras oyakawai | reverse complement strand
ACCACGCTACAGTCATCACCACTGACCTGGTTCAACACCACGCTACAGTCATCACCACTGACCTGGTTCAACACCACGCTACAGTCAACACCACTGACCTGGTTCAACACCACGCTACAGTCATCACCACTGACCTGGTTCAACACCACGCTACAGTCATCACCACTGACCTGGTTCAACACCACACTACAGTCATCACTACTGACCTGGTTCAACACCACGCTACAGTCAACACCACTGACCTAGTTCAACACCACCGACCTTCTTCAACACCACACAACACCTAGGCTATAGCTGCACATTCAGTTTTAGAAAACAAACACGCACAACCGTCCCAGATATCCAGTACTGACAATTTACATTGAATAATCACAGAAGCTCTTTCCTTACTGTGAGTGAGTGAGTGAGTGAGTGAGTGAGTGAGTGAGTGAGTGAGAGAGAGTGGCCTCGGACTTCTGTTGCCCACCCTCTGTCTCTCCTGCCCTGGAGGTCCCAAATGACGCATACAGGCCAATGGAATCTCAAGCATTAGTGTACACACACACACACACACACACACACACACACACACCAATCTGGTGATCTGCAAGTGAAGGACAACAAGTTAGAGGGAATTGTGGAAAGGAGAAAAGGGAAAATGAATCATGTTCCTGTTAGACTAAAAATAGTTTAAAAGTGTGAAATGCAGTGTTTAAACTATGAGAAACATCACACAGCTGGGACCGTCCATATCCCACGGTCTATTATTATTATTATTATTATTATTATTACAGTCTCCTGTCATGCAGCTCTGCTGAACCCGGCTCCAGCTAACAGACTGCAGTAAGAGCCAGTGTGCTGTGTGTTGTTTGTGCTGCAGGTGGCCATCAAATCCATCAGGAAAGAGAACATTACAGAGGAACAGGACCTGACGCACATCAGGAGAGAGATCGAGATCATGTCGTCCCTCAATCACCCCTACATCATCACCATATACGAGGGTACGTCTGAGTCTGATCTCTGATCACAAGCTGCAACTCTGGGCTTTACAGGTGAAGGAATTCCCCTCGGACCAGGTGACCGCTGTCCTCCACCGAGAACTCACCGCGTGCAAGATCACACCGACAGGCGCTAAACGCTGCCTTCAGTCTGACGGCGGGCGTGTGTGACGTCGGGGGGCGTGCCATTACCGCCACACACACTCTTGTTCAGAAACCTCCTGATTAATCTGAACAAGCACAGCCTTTGTCTTTACGCACGTCACCTGGTGTGTGTGTGCGTGTGTGTGTGCGTGTGTGTGTGTGAAGAATATAAATATTTCTTTGAGTGGTAATGTAATATTTGTGTAGATCAGAGTACAGATATTAACGTGTGTGTGTGTGTGTGTGCAGTGTTTGAGAATAAGGATAAGATCGTCATTGTGATGGAGTACGCCAGTAGAGGAGATCTGTTCGACTACATCAGTGAGAAGCCGATCTCTGAGCAGGAGGCCCGACACCTCTTCAGACAGATCGTCTCAGCTGTGCATTACTGCCATCGGGTAAACCTCCCGCCTCACGCCACGTCTACACACCACATCTACACACCACATCTACACACCACGTCTACACACCACATCTACACACCATGTCTACACGCCACGTCACGTCTACACACCACGTCACATCTACACGCCACGTCACGTCTACACAGCACGTCTACACACCACGTCTACACACCATGTCTACACAGCACTTCGCCACGCCACGCCACGTCACGTCTACACACCACGTCACATCTACACACCACGTCACGTCTACACGCCACGTCACGTCTACACAGCACGTCTACACACCATGTCTACACAGCACTTCGCCACGCCATGCCACGTCACGTCTACACGCCACGTGACATCTACACGCCACGTCTACATGTCACGTCTACACACCACGTCACGTCTACATGTCACGTCTACATGTCACGTCTAGCCTCCTTCATTTGAATCCCTTGTATAAATTCGTATCACACTAGCCAGGCTTTACTGCTGTAACCATAGCAACCAACAGGAAACAAAAAAGTATACCAATTGTACAGATTGTATACACACATGCAAACAACTGAGTACTGTAGGATCTTTATAATGTATTCAGCCCACACCCATACTGTCCTACTGAGCAACAGCACACACACACACACACACACACACACACAATCACAATCTCTGCCTTATATAACCACCCAGACACTAGACGGGAGCAGTGAAGCAGCAGAAATGAGACAGATAGAAATGCCAGTAGCATTGTGTTGTGTGTGTGGTTTTCTGGAATGGGTAAACTGCTCTACAACCTTTATCTTCCTTTGTAAATATTGTATAAATAGAAATCTTTTCCTGCTCTGTGTGTGTGTGTGTGTGTGTGTGTGTGTGTGTGTGTGTGTCTGCCTGCTCCAGCCTTTCTTGCGTCCCTGTTTCTCTGGTCTGCGTTTTCATTGCTGGTCTTTTCCCCTCCTCTGTAATGATCTGTGGTTTCTGGGAATGCGTGAGCTGAAGGTATTCCCTCCTGCTGAGAAACACAACAGGGCTCATAGTTCACATTCCACACGCTGGGACTTTTCTTTATGACCTTATTTAGAGATGGGTTAGAGAAGATAAGCAGACGGAACCAGTCCGCCTTTCTGCTGAGCAGACAGTAAAACCTGCCCCGACACCAAGACGTGTGTACAACACACACACACACACACACACACACACACACACACACACACACACACATGAGGGTCAGGACAGGTTTGGAGAGAGCAGGCAGAGGAATTAGACATTATCTACAACAGCCACATCAAACCCACAATCTAAGATCAGTCATCATTATTATTATTATTAGTGTTATTATTATTATTATTATTAGTGTTATTATTAGTGTTATTATTATTATTAGTGTTATTATTATTATTAGTGTTATTATTACACCTCTTCAGGGATTATGCATCGAGTGCAATGCTCACGGTGTAATTAAAGAAGGACTCCGGAAGCACAGAGACTCCACAGCTGGAGCAAAAGCGTAATGAAGGAGCCGGACAGGAAGAGAGACAGGATGTGGGGTTTGTTAGGGGTTTGACTGATGGCTACATTGGTGTGCTCCTCTCTTACAGAACGGCATCGTGCACCGCGACCTGAAGCTGGAAAACATCCTGCTGGACTCAAACGGAGATGTCAAGGTGAGACGCTCAGCACCTGCTGTGTGTGTGTGTGTGTGTGTGTAATAAAATAACAATAGAGCTCACACCCTTTGTGTGTATATGCAGTGAGATGCGCACACACACACACACACACACACCCCTTCAGTATCACCTGCACTGGAGGTTTTGATCTTTATCATGCCTGTGCTGGAAAGTCGGTGTGTTTATCTGCAGTGTTTTCGCTGGTCAGCATGTCGGCCATGACAAACACTGATTAGGTGTTCAGCTCCTCAGACATCTAGGCTTTAGTTAGTGCACCCCACACACGAGGCGTTTCTGCACTATGGCTCCGACTCGTCAGTTAGCAGGGGAACGAGGCGTAAGAGCGTCATTACTAACATGGCTGTATTTGCAGATCGCTGATTTCGGTCTGTCGAACCTGTACCGGAGAGACGAGTACCTGCAGACGTACTGCGGCAGCCCTCTGTACGCCTCTCCCGAGATCGTCAACGGGCGGCCGTATAAAGGGCCGGAGGTGGACAGCTGGGCTCTGGGCGTCCTCCTGTACGCCTTGGTGCACAAAGCCATGCCGTTCGACGGCCACGAGTACAGGACTCTGGTACGACAGATCAGCACTGGGGACTACCGCAAACCCAGCAAGCGCTCAGGTACACCAGTCACTTTTACTTCTTTCAACCAGGGCTTCCATATGGGACAAACTCCTGCAGTCCAACTCCAAGGAAACGCACATAAGAACGGCACAATGTTCCCGTGTGTGCCTTACAGTGTAAACTCCATGCTCTTCTCGTAGAACACTAAACATGGTTCTGTAAATGACTTATGATTTAAACAGCTATGAAAAAGCACTGACACCGATTCCACCCCTTACAGATGCCTGTGGTTTGATCCGGTGGATGCTGATGGTAAACCCTGATCGCAGGGCGAGTCTGGAGGAAATTGCAGGCCATTGGTGGCTTAACTGGGGGTACCAGCGTCCTCTCCTGTCTGAGAACGACACCACGGCTATGACGACGCCAACACCAACTTCCACCTCCACACAAACGAGCAGCTCCACCCGCCTCACCGATTGGCTTCGGAGAACCTCTCGACCTCTGCTGCACAGCAGCTCCAAAATGCGCTGCCTTCTGCGTCCAGGAGGGGGAGTCACGGGAGACACGCCCATCAGTCGCCAGCGCTCCATTCGCAGGTCGCGCAAAGAAAATAACGTGTCTCAGAGCATGCAGGAGAACGGCGCGCCCAGGCCGTTTAAAGGCATCCTGAAAAAGCGTGGCAGCTTGAAACAGAAGCCGTGTGCTGAACCGCAGTTTCCGCCTTTGGAAGAAAAAATGACGAATGCAATAGTGGCACCACCTGTAGCCCAGCCTCCGCCTCCTCCTCCAGCCCCGCCCCCTCGCAAGGGAATCCTGAAGAAGCCGACAGAGAGGGAATCGGGTTATTACTCCTCATCCGCAGAAAGCGGTGATTTCCCCCAGACAGCCCCAGCTGAGCTGTGCACCATGACGCCTCCGCGGCGAAAAGGAATCCTTAAACGCAACGGAAAGTTTTCCTCCGGCGAGTTGAGAGAGTTTGGCTCGCTGGACCAGCTTGCAGCGTCCCTGCCGCGATCTGGTCCCCGCATCGCCGTCAGTCAGGACAGCATCCTTTCATCAGAATCCTTCGACCGGTTGGACCTGCCCGATCGCCGCGAACCTGCAATGAAGGTGGAGCGTCCGGCAGGGGGCGCCCACATGCGCGGCAGCGTTTCGGCCGACAACCTGCTGGACCTGAAGGAAAGCAGGCAGGAATTATGGGACGCAGACAGGGTGGGAGAAAGCACGATCTCCATCACGGGCTACGAAAACGTGACCTGTAATGGCGTCCACGTCAGCTGAAGCTCTCCATACAAACACAGAACTCTTTTAAACCCGGTTCTGATTCTTCACAGGAAAGGAATGACGGAGGAGACGCCGGGAACGGACCGGGGACGGACAAGCGGCCCGAGGAACGCACTGAGAATGGTGGTGGACAGCTGGAGTAGATCATGAACTTGTTTACCACGCGGCTCTCAGGCAGCACAGTCCCTCATAGTGTCTCTTGCCTGAAACATACAAATGACATTTATTAGTGGAGCCAGAGTGGGGTAGAAAGGAAAGCGTGTTTGTCAGTAGATCAAAATGTGCCAAGCAGCTGAACTTACAGAGGCGATTCTCTTCTAAACAGTATTTTTTAAATACATTTTTTATTTGATGAGGCTGCAGCCTCTCTCTCTCTCGCTCTATATTGTATATATGGACCGTGTGAGAGAGACTGATGCTTTAAAGTGAACCAAGACACAGTGAGCTGAAAGGCCCGGTGTAATAACCTCATGTGAGGGGTAATAAGCAGTCTGCCCAGAGATGAGGACAAGACGACACGTAAAGGCAGTCTGGATTATGGTCTGTACGCTGGCCTGTCTGCAGCTCAGAGTCCGTTAGTGATAAGACGGCGTGTTGTTTTAAACCCAGCACGGTGTGTGGTCCTTGTTAACCATTAACCCTTAAGACAGACGGTTATCAGTCTCGCCTTCTGCTGAAAGCCCAGATCAGACGGCTGTTTATTGCTGTGCGAGTCGGCTATGGGATAAGGGTTAGTAAGTGTAAAGTGTGTGTGCAGACATGGCTCACTGAACCTTTTAAGTGAAAACACTGTTTTTGTTTGGTTTTAAACTGCTTTTGTCCAACAGAGGAAATGAAGGCAGAGATTGTTGCGTTTTATTGCTTTTGTCTGATGTAGAAACATTTCTTGAAATATGATTTTATTTTTTATAGAAAATGAATTTCCGTGACAATTCAGAATGCTGGGGTGTGTGTGTGTGTGTGTGTGTATATATATAAAATCTGCAGGAAGAATGTTACAGTGCAGTACTGCTGGTCTTAAACTGGAACAGGCCATCCCATCAGAGGCCATCCGCTGGTGTGTTACACAAACCCGTGACACCGCAGGGTCGGCCTTCTCCTGGGTTTGGTGCCTGACCTTCTGTAGCCCCTGCGCTGAAACCGATACTGGATCAGTGAGTCAATAAAAACTCACAAACGCAGCTCAGGTCTCAGTGTCGTCTCTTCAGGTCTCTTAAGCTTTGATCATCTTTATGGCTCAGATAATAAAGTCTGATTACTGACGGGTGTTTAGAAACCAAAGATCACATCTCTGTGACAGAATTAGAAGCTCAGATGATGATCTGTGACCTCTGTGGTAACTGGACATGCACCAGTAACCAGCTAGGTGATATACTGGGAGAGCGCCTCACCTGGGCTTTTCTGGATATGAAACTGGGATAACAACAACAAGACTGAATCACACACTTTGTTTATAAAGAACAGTCGTGTATTATTTCAGCAGTAATGATCTCAAACTCAGTTTCACTCTCAACACTCACAGAAGGACGACAGACTGAACCCTACTCAGACGCTGCACTGGAACTGCAGCTGACAGGTGACAAGGCTGAAAGTCCCAAATTAAATTTGGTATTAAACTGCATTTCAATCCTGAGTTCAGGTCAATAACAGATCATTAGAAGAACATTCGTTACAGTGGACGAGCCACGGTAATCATTTTAATGTAACTGAAAATACGAACAGGTAACTCCGGAACAATAACCGCGTGTGTTTGAACAGGTGAGCCTCCTGATCTCGTGTGGATCATGAATAATGATGGTCGTTCTGATTAACAGGAGCTAACGAGGCGTCTGGGGTGATTCTGTACAGCTCAGAGAAGACAGTTTGACTTCCTGGATATTAACAGGTGTGTTGCTGACCTCGTGGACAGGTGAACCAGACCTGCACAGGGGTGTGTTTGGGGGCAGAGTCAGCTTCAGAGTCTCCTTCAAGGCAGCGTAACAGTTACTGAGAGACACCTGAGGGGAAGAGAGAGAAAAGAATTCATACGTGGCCTGTCCGACAGGGGAACCCACTCACACTACGGACTAATACACAAAACTGCATTAAAAACAGAGATAAAATGCCTGTGTGCGACGTTTGCCATCCAGTGATGATGTGTGAAACGACCTCAAGTGACCTGCACTCAACATGACCATGCTCTTTTACTGATATTTACAGTGGTATCCATAGCAACCGCAGCAAACTCGGCTCTTCCCCGTTGACTGCGTGGCCTACTGACGGGCGGCATGTCCGTGTTGACAGACGCCTATTTTGGGCCACTCCACCCAGCGTGTTTGCATATTGTGTGCTAAAGCACAGACGACAGCGCAATTCAAACACCACAGGAGCAGAGGAGACGCCAAACAGGTCAGGATGTCGCTCTGCATTATCCACGTCACACGTTCACAAAAGATACAAATGCAGCCTTGCTCACTGTAATGGGTCTGGACTCCTGAGTCTCCACCCAACAGAGGAAGGTGTAATATATTTTAGAGATGGTGTATTGTTGTTTAAAAGCAGATGGCAGACACGTCAGTCGTGTACGTGGAAGTCTCACCAGGTCACTGTCAAAAACCTCAGCCATGAGCTGCAGGAGCGTGTCGCAGGACAGGGCGCCGTCCAGCATGTTCAGACGCTGAAGTGCAGCTGCCGTGCAGCTGCAGGCGATAATGGAGGGTCGATACATCGAGAAGGTGAACTCTGCAACACACACACACACACACACACACACTGTGGATTTAGTGCTGTAGTAACAGAGCTCCAGTACATACTGTCGCGAACTTCCAATAGAGAGAATGAAACCGGAGCAGATTTTAGACACTAAAGACATCCTGGTGTGACTGATTACATGTGGGGTAGAGGGAGACTGTGCTCTGTTGGTTTCTGACCAAGCTGCTCCTACAACACTGCCATCACTGTTTGTGTTACCGGCTTTACTGCTAAATAACTCACAACAGTATTCACTAGTGATGTACAGAAACCACTAAACATGCGTGTGTTTGTGTGTAAACGTAAGCTCTGCTAAAAAGAGCACAATGGGCACGCACACACACGCACACACACCCCTGACCCCACTGACCCTCTGACGCCGCAGGCCTGGGAGGAACACACACTGCATCAGACGGGTGTGTCTCTGTCCATTCATACACTATCAATCTCTGTGGGGAAGTGGTAAGCCCAAGAGAATGGCTTGTAATATCCCATAATAGTCTGTGGTTGCCTCGGGCTACCCGAGTCACCGGATGATTACGGGCAGGCGGGGGAGAGGGGTTTCATATCGCCCCTAGCTCCGGCAATCACACTCTCTCTCTCACACACACACACACACACGATCCTGGATCCTACACAGGATCTAAAGGAAAGTGACAAAATGATCGAGTGCTAGTATTATTGTGGCATTGTTAATGTGTTCAGAGTACTCAGATCATTTCAGCCATAATAGTAGCAGCACTATGTGCTTTTCATTTCCATAGATCAGTCCAGTGGGGTCAGTCTTCCTCTCCGGAGGATTGTCTCTGCCTTCCACTGTGTTTCACTGATCCCAAACAAACCCACACTGCACGCCGTGTCTGCGTCTGGGGGCCTGTAACTACATGTGGCTGATGGACACGAGTCAATGTGCACGTGGTGGTACTGAGCACAAACACTAATACTCACTGTCGGGAATTTTGTGACACCCTGATTTACCATGAAAATAGTACCTGTCTAGAACTAAATGTGAACCTGTACCTGTGTGTGTTTACCTGTGGCAGCTAAAGCGATGTACGAGTGTGTGTGTCTGCGCAGGGCCGACGGGTCATGAGGAATTATGGGAAGTCCCTGCAGTAGCGGCTCCAGGAAGTCAGAGGGCAGCACTGAGGCCAGATCCCAGTCCAGTCTCGACACAACCTCCATCTCCCATTGCTACACACACACACACACACACACACACGGTATTAGAATGCACATTAGAACGTTGACATAAAACTAAATCATTGTGTCAATCATTTGGCTACAACCCAGTGAGTGGTGTGGGCTGGAGAGAAACTGTGATACTACCATAATATTAAGATTACCAGGAGCTGTGTAACAGAGATGGAGCTGTCGGTGTAGATGCAGAGCTTTTTGGCACTCAGAGGAACCGCCTCTCTGAGTTTGGAGGCTACGAACAAGCAGACGGTGCCGAGAAGCTGCAGACTGGATGTGTCCACCAGATGGTGAGCCATGTACCTGTCCAGGTACTGCACTGCCAACGGGAACACCTCCTCCTCGCACTGCTGCTCCTCACACACCTGCAGAACCCCAAACAGGAAGTCTAAACACGAGCAACCGTTTTTCTCTTTCCACCATCAGACGACAATGCCGACAACTGGCATATGACCCGCGTGCGACGTCACGACACATTCAGGAGCTTTGATTTCCTGCCATCATCGTTCACGTGCCAGATAAATAAGTAAATACACTTACAGACACGCACCCTGAAGTAGGAACGTTCAGCAGGAGTGATGGAATGATGACTTCTTTTTACTGAATCAAATCGCTTGGCTGAGCTGGCCGATGAGTCGACTCCCATTTCACTTTGATTTATTTAAAAAAATAGTTTTGGGGGGCAAATGCTTTATTTCTTCTGCTTTTTAATAAAGAAAATACTATTAATTTGCATTGGATTTGATGAAATTATGCAGGTGAATCCTTGCAATTATGCTGCGAATCACACACACCCGAGTGTACCGAGTACCGACACCCGAGTCGGCTCTTAAAGCTCATCTGAAAGAGCCGAATCCTTCTGGAACCAACTCGTACATGAACCGACTCCGTCATGAATCGACTCATACACGAACCGACTCCTTCGTGAAACGACGCCTTCATAAACCGACTCGTACATGAACCGACTCCGTCATGAATCGACTCATACACGAACCGACGCCTTCATAAACCGACGCCTCCATGAACCGACTCCTTCGTGAACCGACTCGTCAGTAGTGCTGAGTGACTCGTGTCCCTCAGCAGACGGTGTTCAGGGTGGTGTCCGTGTGTAGTAATGGCTCTTACCTGTAACATCCAGCCCGTCAGAATCCTCCTCATGCAGGGCCGCACCTCCCTCTGTATGGAGGAGAAGTAGGACTCGGAGATGGTGTGCTTCTTCTCTAGGCTAGTCAGGTTTCTCCACACCCGGCTGTCTCCGCTCAGAAGCGGGTCTCTGCCGGCGCGAACCGGCGCGCGGCCCGAGGGCTCCCCGGTGGCCGAGCGGAACCACTCGCTCTCCCAGCAGATCAGCTCCATTAAACAGTGAAATAAAAGTCAAAGCTTTACTGTGGAAAACGGCTCCGATTCAATCCGACACCTTTAGGCGGGAACTTTACCGGGTGTTAGCAGCAGGCTAACCGGTTAGCGGTTCGGTGTGTAAGCTAAACCTTTAACATTATCAAAACACCTGTAGTCGCTGATGAAAGACGGCTAAGCAGCGCCGGCGGCTTTACACCCCAACAAACACTTTTAATCGATAACCATGTTACACTCCTCTGGTCCCGTCACCGACTTCCGGCGGAAGGATTACAAATGGCGCCAGGTTTCCCGCGGAAAGACTCGAGCGCGCGAGGCTCGGCGGTCTCGCGCCACAGAAAGTTCCGCCGCGTGCTCCGGGTGGAGGGGAACCCTCTGCAGACCCAAACCAGGAGGGACCGGAAGTGCGCTTCATATACAAATATATACACAAATAGGAGCTAATAAACACAAAACTCACCAAAACCCTGAAACAAAAAACTGCCAGCACTTCACTCTTAACATTTTGAATGGTCTGAAGTGAAAACTTTCCCTTAAAGTATTAAAGTTCACTGCTAAAGCACGTGATGTGTTCATGTCATTACATCTGTGGAAAAGACAGACATGAGCTTTCTACTACATAGTTACTACAACTGAGAGTCTAAAGCCCTGTTTACAGTTTAAACACGGCTTGTGTGATCAGGTCACAGACCGACAGCGCTAAACACACGCCTGAGTGATGAGAGCTCTGTACGGTAATGGGGTACGGGGAGGTGAGGTGAGGTACGGTAATGGGAGGTGAGGTACAGGGAGGTGAGGTACAGTAATGGGAGGTGAGGTACGGTCATGGGAGGTGAGGTACGGGGAGGTGAGGTACGGTAATGGGAGGTGAGGTACGGGGAGGTGAGGTACAGTAATGGGAGGTGAGGTACGGTAATGGGAGGTGAGGTACGGTAATGGGAGGTGAGGTACGGGGAGGTGA
>JANCOA010000001.1:1806046-1813546 GCA_024363135.1 Leptodoras oyakawai | reverse complement strand
AGTTGTTGCAGTCCTCTTTGAGTTTTTCCAGCACAGAAGCCACTCTCTCAGGTTCACTATCCAAATCTGCCCTGCAGAAGTAAGTCAAGGGCAGATTACCATAACCCAGCGCATCTGCAAACGCTCTCCAGTTTCCCAAGTTCTCCATTAATACGGTCCTCACAGAGGCATAAATGTAGGTAAGAAACTTGCAAGGCTTGAGAATTTGTTCCAGCAGCATCGTGGTCGTGAGATCTGGCCCGCAAAAGTATATGGGCTTTACTTTTCCCAGGATCAGCACATTTTTCACGTGCACAAGTCCGGTCTTTCCCTGATAGTAACCGATATACCACTCTTTGGTCCACAACTGTCCTTTCAGTTTGATCTTCTCCTCGCTTAGCAAGGCGATGACATCCCCCTTCTTGTATTCCAGCAAATACTGGTTCTTTGTTTGCCTGATTACTGTCTTGATCATTTTACCAAACTTTAAGTTGGTGATGCAGCGCTCTTGGAACTGGGGGTATTTAGTTGTGATGGCCAAAGGGGACAGCAGGATTTTCCCGACTTCCTTCTTCTTCAGGAACCTGCGCTGGCCGTTGGCTCTGATTCCAGCTTTAGGAGGTGGCTGTGGTGTCTGGACACAGAATTGAGCGATTATGCAATCCTGATCGTCCTTCACCTGAACCCGTAATGTGAAGTCGGACAACTCTTGCTCGTTTCGAGATGTGATGACGTATATGAGCCGACTCACTTTTCCGAGTTTTACCTGAAAGCCCCGGACCACCCTGGCCTGATCGTTCATCTTCACCTCGTAGTTGCTCATATTTGAGTACATGCCTATTTGAAGGTCTTGAGGCCTGTTGAGGACAAACTGGTGCTTTCCCCACAGTTGGAGTGCAACCGGTGGTGCAGACTGAGCCTGTTTACCAACTTCACTGACAAGCAATGTCTTCGGAGCACAATCGTGTCCAAAAACAGCCACCACCGTCTTAAAGGATGGATGAATGTGCTTGGGTCCATACAGGCCCAATGTGATTTTCTTTACCACTTGATCCCAAACTGTTAAATTAAAGGAGATGTTGTGGGACTGGACCACAACTGCGACATACATACATGGTTCCAGGCTGTCCAGCTGAACCTGAACTGTGTCACCATATACGTAAGCCTGAGAAACTGGGACATATGGGCCATCTTTACTGTCACTCCTCACACATACAACCTTTGTCATTTGTCTGCTCTCTTTCTTCACCTCTACAGATATCTTCATCTCCAGAGTTATGAATGACTTTATCTCCATGTTACTAAGTTTTATCTCGACTACAGGACTGACTGTAGTACATCTATCGTTGTTTAGTTCCAGTGGTGGATCCAGTAAAGCCTTCATGGAGATTTGCTGGGTGTCTCCCGCTGCAACATGACCCTCAGGAACGTGAATACTGATGCTAGTGTCCGGCAGTTGAACCGCCCCGCCACAACTGTCCAGTTTACAAACAATATTAGTCTCAACTGGTTGTGTTTGGCCCCAGCCTGGATTCTGTCCTAAGGAATCAAGGTCATGACAGGAGCGCGCCAGCTTCCGGTGGTTTAACCAAGCTGTCCTGAAGTCCTCTCTGCTCTTAAACTGCTCTGGAGAAGGTGCCTTAAGACCTGTAAAGAACTCGGATGGAGGCAAAGGAGGAGTTGACTGAGACTGCAGGACTGATAACTCTGACAAGCTGTAGGATCTTTTACTCCGGAAAAATGGGTTGTCCTTGCGGAATGATTGCAAGGATTCTACGTTAGGACTGGTTGGTGTGCCATCAAAAATGCTGCTGCCATATCCGTTACTGGTGCTGTTGCTGCTGGTAGTGGAGACGGGAGCAGACGGAGTCAGAGAGTCAAACAGAAGCAGGTCGATGCTGTTGTGTAGGCTGGTGTTCTGGTCCTGTAGCTGGTTCTGCACAGTCCCATTGAGAAATGGATTTGTAGAAAAGGGGTTGTTTTTGCTGTTGTAAGGTGGAGGAAGCTTTATCGGCATTCCAGTCCACTCTCCCAGCAGGTCTAACTCCTTCGCACCTTCATCTGAAGAGTCCCCTAGGTTGTCGATCATCCCGCTGTCACTGAGACAAGAGTCCCGATAGCCAACAGGTTGGACATAGGAAGAGGGAATGTATCCCATCTCGGTGTTGTTGTGAGCATACCACCAGTCTCCTCCGGACGTGTCCAACACATACAGGCGATCTCCTTTGGAGAACTTTAATGTGGTAAAGCTGGAGGGGCAGTAGTCCTTGATAGCGACTACTTCCTGTGCAGTTCCAAAAGATGCAGTGGTGTCCAGCCGCAAGGCACTGGGGGAAGGCACTAGAAAACAAGATGGAATAAGATAACTATTATAACAGTACAAATTTTCAACAAGTGTCATTTCAACAAGTGAGTTTTTTTAAACCGACCTTTGACTTCTGTAAGACTGGCCTCGGACACGTCCTCACCGAGGTCGATCAGCGTGCCTTCTGACTTGCATCGCGGGAGGACATTGTTGTTGTTGTTCACTCGAATGCGATGGGCAGCCATGTTGTCACCAGCCTTGGTCTGACACGTTCACACTTCCATTGCCCCAGATGTGTGGTCCAGTCATCGGCAGCTGACCATATTAAGCTGTTCCAACCCCGAAGAGCAAGACCAGATCCTTGGCGGCAGTGCTTTCACCCCTGGAGACGAGCCACAAAGAGGATACAGGATTACAAGGGAAATTAGCAGCATCGCTTCAAAGACTACCTAGGAAAATATATAATAAAACGAAGGCAGGGCTGCCAGATACGCAGGAGAGCGCAAAAGATCACATCACTTAATTGGTTTTCATTTTGGTAGTGCACTTATTCGGCCTTGTTGTCTGCTCTTTTCTCAAGAACGTAGAGAAAGCCTTGAACTTAGCCATCGTTCAGCCATGAACTCAGATATATCATCATTAAAATGTACTATCAGTGATAAAGCTGTTTATCTCAATCATGTTCAAAGGCACTGTGTTGCACTGGCTTGCCAATCTCGTCCGGGACATTTCTCTCCTTCTTTACATGCTAATGAGGCTCAGTGGGGTAAAATGAGATGGTAAATCATAATAACAGAAGTGAATGTCGCTGTTCTACTCATAAACATCCAAATGGAACTTGAGTTGTCATTTATATTCACAGACACAACTCCCTGTTTGCTCGACATCTCTGTAAAAAGCTTGCTGATGATGCAACACGTTTATTTTGTCTGAAATGCTTTATTATCCGTTATATTAAAGGTGTCCGGAATCTAAAATATTGCCATGTTTAACGTTATTCAGCAGATTTATTCTTTTTTTGCATCAGCACAACTGAGTCGCCGTTCTCCTGACCCAACACGTTAGTGAGTTCGCGGCAGGTTCCGAGCATCATCACGCTTGTCACGACTCGCAAGCTTTTAGCGTAAGCTGCTGTTTGGCCCGGGGAGGAACAGCTTGCGGCTTTCCTGCATGATTGCTTCAACCTCTGGCTGAGAGGATCAGCGTTATTAATCTGGCTCTGACGTGACAGACATGCAGAACGCTAATGCAACGTAACACGAGCTATAATTAGCTAGACTAAATCGGCAGCTTGCTCATCCAAGGTCACTGCAGTGCCAGGGGTCCGTTTGGGTGGCAAGAACTTGGACCGAGATCCTGATGCGCATTAAAAAATGATGAATTGTGGTCATTATTAGGTAACGTAAACCTGCTTGGGAAAAGAGTTCCAAGTTAGATTAGATTTCCGTTACAGCAGCTCTAAACAGTCGCTTTCTCACCAGCCAACCAATAATAGGACATCTCTATCTCTGATACGAAGCACTGACACTGGAGACTCCTTCCTTTACTTACAGAATACACCATATCCATGATTACACTTCTTTAATCTATTGACTGGGAACAGACCCGCGGCCGTACGCAGCATCCTCCCGTCCGCGTCAGGAGCCAGCCGAACCTTTCTCAGTACTGTTTTATTCACCACCTTTCCCATGGAAGTTCAGTTAAAACGGTATGTACCTGAATACTAAAAGATTTACAGAGATGTAGGATGCTTGATGAAAAACCTTTCATCTTTTTGGCGCTCAGGATTACAAGGGCATCAAAAGCAAAAAAGCGCCTCTATCAGACATGTTTCTTTCAAATAAAGCTTTCAAATAAACCTGAGCACCGGAATATGCAGGTGTAGATTTGGAGTCCATTAATGGAAGTGAAGTAGGTCAGGACAAGCAGACATGTCTTTTAGAGATTGCCTTGAGCAGCCCAAAAGCACTCTCCCGTCTTCACGCGCGATTCATAACTCAGCCTTTCAGGAGCTGGGCGTTCACGAGGAAAGTTTCGTGCTTAAAAGTAACCTGGCTCTATAAACACAGGAAAGAGTGGCGTGTCCCTGCATTGTGATGTGCAGGGCTAATGCAGACGTCGCAGCTGTACTGTCGGAATATTTCATTAGCTCTGGTGCCGAGAGCAGAAAGTGTGCGTGGTGAAGACAATCAAGTTTAAGAGCTGCAGATCGATGCCGTTACCGCTGATCTCCGCGTTCCTGTTCAGATTGGTCACTTTTATACACTCTAGTAATAAACTCCAATTATCTACCAATGTCAGATTAGTATAAAAATGGCCCTGTTTCTACAAAACTGTCTGTGAAACCGGAATATCAGGAGAGGTTACCATGCAACCGGTATATCAGTAAAAACTGTGGGAGGTGGGAGGTGCATTAGGGAGAACCCAAGTACAGCACTGTCCATCATCGGGTGCTTATTGGTGGAACAGCACTATTTGAGCTTATATACTATATTTATGTAAATAGTGGGCGACATGGTGGCGCAGTGGATAGCGCCGTCTCCTCACAGCTCACAGTGTGAGGGCTGGTGCATATGCCACAACTGGGTATTAGTAAGAGTAGTGAGTGCTTCTGGTAATGTGAGGAATATTTAGGCCAGGGAAGAAGCACATGCTGACGCTGGAGTGAAACGCCGTCCTGGAGTGCGCCACACGTGGAGTGTGCCAGACAC
Organism: Leptodoras oyakawai; assembly: GCA_024363135.1. Lineage (NCBI taxonomy): Eukaryota > Metazoa > Chordata > Actinopteri > Siluriformes > Doradidae > Leptodoras > Leptodoras oyakawai. The sequence goes on along the minus strand of JANCOA010000001.1, from coordinate 1,808,551 downwards.
CGTCACACAAAGCAGGGAAGTGGTAGCTCAGTGGATTACAGATCAGAAGGACATGAGTTCAAATCCCAGCACTGCCAAGCTGCCCCTGCTGGACCCCTGAGCAAGGCCCTCAAACCACAACTGCTCAGCTGGGTGAATGAGATAAATGTAAGTCACTCTGGATAAGGGCGTCTGCCAAATAAACGCCACTCTGGCCTGATCAAATACCAAAATAAACAATCTAGTAAACCTTCATTGGCCAAACTCTCTATGAATAACTTTTCTCTTATAACAGACTTGTCTTTGTCTTGATTTTTTCAAAACCTCCTTTCTGATCTGGAGATCGCCAGTTGGAATCCGGGTGATGCTGTAGCTGCCCGTAGCTGGGAGCCCAGAGAGCAAGATTGACCGTGCTCTCAGGGTGGGAGGGGCAGCATACGTTCTCCCCCCATGTCAATCAGCGCATCACTGTCCAATCACGGGTGTCTGTGAGCTCATGCATACAAGAGATGGGCGGGAGCGCTTTCCTCCAAGTGCGCTACACCGAAAGTTGCATGAGCAGAAGCTCAAAAAGAGGCAGAGGTTTGCGGCACGTGTTTCAGAGGAAGCACACAATGGCTTCGCCCTCCCTGACTGGCAGCTCGTTGTGTCACAAGGGGGGAAAGCACTGACGGGTGGGAATTGGAGACGGCTAAATTAGAGAGAAAAATTGGGGAAAAAAAATAATTCTGTTCAATCCCTAAGAAATTGCCCCAGGCCAAAGCCCTACCCTGTGCCCGTGCTCACACTCCTACGAAAGTGAGACGAGGTCGCGTTCCACTGTGCGATAGTAAACAGGCGTGGCCAATCAGGACAGGCGTTTTTCTTCCAATTTGTAGGAACCAGTTGCAGGTAGACAGTAAAGTGGTGAGTAGCCCACACGCTCCGTAGGATCGGTCCGGGGAATTTCAAAATCATCTTGTAATTCAATAGAACAAAGCTGGTAAAAAAAGAAAAGGCATAAGATTACACACTTTACTTATCACCATCTCTCTCAACCTGTCTCTCCCAACCTGTCTCTCTCTCGACCTGTCTCTCTCTTGACCTGTCTCTCTCCCGACCTGTCTCTCTCCCGACCTGTCTCTCCCGACCTGTCTCTCTCCCGACCTGTCTCTCCCGACCTGTCTCTCTCCCGACCTGTCTCTCTCGACCTGTCTCTCTCCCGACCTGTCTCTCTCCCGACCTGTCTCTCTCAACCTGTCTCTCTCCCGACCTGTCTCTCTGCACCAGCCTGACAATGAAGTCATTTCTACTCCAGTAACATCAGTCCCATCCTCCAGCACTTCAGTGTTCCTGTGTGTGAAGGACGGAGCATTAGTATTCTCGCTCTCAACGCTGAGCAGAGTGTTACACCCAGAAATCCTCCAGAATGCATTATTAGTGTTATCTATAGAGACGAACAGGCACTGCCCCTGCAGCCGAGACCTTCAGATCCAACAACTTCAGCTGCCTGAATGAACACTTTCACTACAGCAGGAAAATCATCTTCACTGCAACATCCACACTTAAGCACTGGGGAACATGAGCACTGAGTGCTGTCACCTGCCCATATATTACTTAATCCTTACATCTTCTATGATTCGAGACACAAAACAAACATGCGACGCCTTGTTCTCCTGTTCCTGCTGAGCTGACAGCGCCGGAACAAGTGGCACACAGTCCATGGTGTGTAGAATCAAGACTCCCTGAGAAGTGTTTTATAATCAGTGAAGCACAGAGGACACACGTTTCTCCAAAAAGTTCCTCCTGAATTTCTATCAGGAACGCTTCACAACCCGTCTGTACACCTGTGTCCCAGTCTGCAGGACGGCCGCGTCTTCTCTCCTCATTCCAATTCCTCCAGCTCACTTCTCTGAGATACGTGCTTGTCAGACGCAGTAAATATACGAGCTCGTCCTGATTAGTCGCAGCGCCCAAGCTCTCGGTAAATACGGCTCTGGACAGCTGTGTCCTCGGGCCTGTGTGATGTAGGACCACTGACCGCGCTCGCGTCTCCACTGCACTGCAGACCAGCTGCTGACTTCAGGGAAGCCGAGTAGATGAATGAGCAATTAGCAGCAGATGTCAGATCGATCTACCTGCCGCTACAGGTTTAAATCCCGCCCACATTTTAATACCCATCGGATTTGTTTGGTAAAAGCAGCGCAAAGCTCCGGGCGGCGACTTCAGCTCAGGGTGAGACCTGAAGCAGGGTGAGTTAATAAACACCGCGCTGGATCAGCGGTTACACGTACAGACTGATGATCACGTCTACACCATGACACACACACACACACACACACTAACACACACACTAACACACACTAACACACACACTAACACACACTAACACACAAACACACACAAACACTCACATTCACACACAAACACACACATTCACACACAAACACACACACTTACACACAAACACTCACACACAAACACACACACACACACACACTAACACACAAACACACACAAACACTCACATTCACACACAAACACACA
>JANCOA010000001.1:1241033-1251745 GCA_024363135.1 Leptodoras oyakawai | reverse complement strand
TATATTAGGAATGAACTAGTTTTGATGCCTTCAGTGAGAATCTACAATGGAAATAGTCAGAAAATAAAGAAAACGCACTGAATGAGGAGGTGTGTCCAAACTTTTGGCCTGTACTGTATAATAAGCGCACCTCAGGACAGGCGTCTCGCGCATTTCTCTTCAAAACAAATGTCGCATTCTAACGGAATCGGACAACCGGAGAATGGGATACCTGCGGAACCCGACTCACAGAATACACAGAACTTTCTGACATGAGGAATTACTGACATAAATTAAACCAGCAACTTGGACTCCAGCCTTTATTATTAACAGCGACAGCTAGCTAAGCTACAGCTAGCTGCTAATTAGCTAGCATAACATTACCAGTCATGAAAGTTACTTTATCAAAAATGCATTTTTACTCCAAACTTCTCCAAACGGCTGCCTAACAGCTCAGTGGTCAGGTGCAGAAAGGAAAAGAAAAGCCCTGTTCTGTCCAACTGTCCAAACTGGGCTGCTACCGAATGATAAGCATGTCGCCTCAAAAAGAACGGAACTCTAAACACTATAAAAGTTCAGACTAGGACGAAACCAAACACGCATCTAAAGCCAAACTCCCACCGGAACACACACACACACGTTTCCCAATATTCTCCTCTCCCCACAGTTCCCAAAGGCACATTAACAAAGATTTGCGCAGGATAAGCGATTCGAGCGATTTGGTGGCTATGCTTCATCAACAATGAATCCTATAAATAAATAAGCCTTGTCACATTGCATTATTCTTCACCACAGTTAGCCAAGTTAGCTGCCATATGAACTTTGTGAGGCCGGTATGATCCTGTTCACTTCGTTTAAACTTCGTTTCTCTTGCCATAAAGCAGACATAAATACATTGCAATGGTTTTGCAGAATCAGTCCAAAATCTGGTTTTGCTCCGTTTTGACTTGGACTTCACCCAAACCCAACGTCGGATACAAGCAACGGCGCGTGTGAAACCCCAAAACCAACAAAACCTCCGTTCACATGAGCCCTTTTGCAGGAAGCTCAGAAAAACATAACAAAAGTTAGACTGTTTTTATCCCAGGTCTGATCTGCACCCAGTTGGACCAAAAGCTTCATTGCTGGACCAGTTTGAGAAGGTATGTGTGCTGCTATCAAAAGAAATAATGACTAAATCTATCCATATAGCATCAGCTGTTAATAAAGGTTGCATCAATAGAACTTAAGTCCTTGCTTCACAGTCCTCAAACCAGTCCAACGTCTGTTGAAAGCCCATAAAACACCAAGCACACCAAACACAAACTATGGTTACTCAAATATGACTCCAGGAAACAGGGAAGAGAAATGATGTACAGTAGCAATCTTGAGCTGCAGTCCTTGGTGTATTTGTGAAAACACCGGCAGTTTAGAGTCTTGGTGGACGTACCTGTCAGTAAGGGCAGAATCAAAAGGTTGTAAGAAGGGTCTTGCGTTGTGCGTGCGAATAACTGGTCTGGGTTGGGGAAGTGGAGGAGAAGGATGGACCGGTTACAATACACGCCGCATTCTTTATGGACCACATGCAACCAAAGGGTAACTGGTATCTTCTTATATGCTTTTGCAATTATATTGACATTTGAAGTACTGGCGTATTGCAGAAGGCTGCGGTATGCGGAAAAGCCCTCTAAAGGATCCGGTTGCCGCAATCATTTCAGGGGTTCTCCGATTAATTTCTAAACGATTGCAAGGTTTACTGCAATTGCAGTATGGAGCAATATTACTACAATGTGGTGTTTTGTTCTTCTTGCAGTCCTGGAGTTCCATGTGGTCACTGACGTACACGGTCACCAAAGACACAGAATCTCTCGGGGTCAATGTGCGGTTGAAAGGAATACACTTGGGACAAGTCTCTGCATGGCCATATATATAGATAACTTTAAATTTCTTTAAAAAATATGTTGTAATTTCATTGATGGCAACTTTTTTTTGGGGGGGTGGGGTGGGGGGGTATTCTTATGGCAAGTTCTTGTTGGGGTCAAGGGGTGAAAGGGATATTGTTAGCAGTAAGCGGAGAAGACTAGGTGGTGGAAGATTTGGCATTTTCCGTGTGGGATGGTGATGGGGGCCCGGAGGCAGCTCGAGACTGGCAGAACTCCTTAATGGTGACAGTGAGATGGTTAGTTGCAACATCAGTAACGACGACATTGGCACAGCTGGGTGTCCGCTTAGGATGCCAATCTGGATCGCCTTGTTTCGTCTTCACCGTCCCATCACCCGAGAGACTGGATGTCTGAAATCGGCGCCGTGGTTTTCTTTTCCTGCCCCTACCCACACAGGGTAGATTCTGTGCCCTTCCTTTTTTGTCTTCGGGTGACAATGATAAAGAGGATGAAGAAGACTGGGGTGGCGAGGAGGCCAGACAAGGTGCTGTAGATCCAGATTTGGTGCCACTGGATGGATTATAAGTGGACGAGGTTTTGGTGCTCAGAGGTGGAGATGAGTTTGCACCGAGTTGGGCTTGTTGTCGACGGGGTTGGACTTGCGGTGCAGCGGCAGCATCGCTTTCAGTGCCGCTGGAGCTGGACGGAGAAGGAGGCGACTGGATCCGAACCCTGGAAGAATCTGCTAAAGAATGGGCTCTGGTTTTACTTCCAATTGCAGAAGCTGATCTCGTACCAGTTGAAGCTGAAGCAGTAGGGCACGGCTGGAGCCCAAATGGCTGGCCGTACATAGGAAAGCCAGGCATCTTCATCGGTGGTTGAAATGGCTTGTAGGGCATGTCCCCTTGCCTCTTCCCAATGATGCGATTCCGAGATGGGATTTGCGCCCTTCCTTGATTTCCTTTGGTTGTCCCTGCACCATATTTATCAATCACTTTCAAGTTGAGAATGATGCGACCGCGCTTGACTTCACGTGGCTTGACCCTGCGGTTCAAAATGCGCACAGTCTCAGAAAACGGAGAGATTGGCAGGCGGGACAGAAAGGACGAACCTTCTGGGTCAGGTCGGGGCAAAGGTCGCCGGGACATCCGGTGGCACCGATGGATGTCTTTCTTGAGCTTGTGTGAGGCAGCCAGAGAGTGCAACCTGGGCGTCGGAGCCAGGGATGTCGAAGACGAAGGGTTAGGAAGAACTGGCGATGAGGAGGAAGAGCACGCAGGGGCTTGGCGGGTGCTGGGACCACGAGATGACGGCTCACCTGCTTGAGCACGTGCCTGGGGGAGGAAGAATATTACCTCCATTTAAATAACCTACATGTGTATTATATGTGCAATTTATAACAAAATTAATTAATGTATTACTAGTATTAGCAATTGTGATTTATAAATCAGATTTATCCACACTTAAAAGTTCAGAGGTAGTAGCAAAGTTTCCCCGATTTTTCTCCCTAATTTAGTCGTCTCCAATTCCCACCTGTCAGAGCTTCCCCCCTTGTCACATGACAAACTACCAGTCAGGGAGGGTGAAGCCATCGCACGCTTCCTCTGATACACGTCACGCAAGCCGCCGCCTCCTCTTTTTGAGAGCTCATGCAACTTTCGGTGTAACACACTCGGAGGAAAGCGCTTCCACCCACCTCGTATGCATGAGCTCACAGACGCCCCGTGATTGGACAGTGTCGCTCTGATTGACATGGGGAGAGCGTATGCTGCCCCTTCCACCCTGACAGCACAGCCAATCTTGCTCTCAGAGCTCCCGACTAGGGGCAGCTATAGCATCACCCGGATTCAAACTAGTAATCTCCGGGTGATAGGGCGAAGTGTCGGTGCGCCACTCGGGAGCCCGGTAGAAGCAAAGTTTGGATTTTCACGTATGAGCATTTCAAGGGTGTAACCGTGACGACAAGAATTCCAGCAAAACCTCGAACTTATGACCTCAGCGTGGCCGTAAAAAGACTCTGGGTGAACGTGAGCGGCGTCGGCTGGGGTGAATCGTATCATGCGATAGGCGTAGAGTAACATCGGAACTCAATGCTGGGGCCTCGACGAACACCAGCGTGAGGACTGTGCAATGCTACGTTCCCACTAAGATCGTGGTGGACCTACCAAGGATTTACCTGGTGTACCAGTTTTTCAGGTACCTCAGTGTACATTTGTGAACTTCCGTTATAAGGCGAACAAAAACAAATCTGTTCATCTCTGGCTTTGAATGTTGATCTTGACGCACTCTTACATTGTTCTAGACCAGCGTTGACTAGACCGTTCCTCTAGACCAGCGTTGACTAGACCGTTCCTCTAGACCAGCGTTGACTAGACCGTTCCTCTAGACCAGCGTTGACTAGACCGTTCCTCTAGACCAGCGTTACTGTTCCCGCTGGAATGGATTTATTTATACACACTGCTTCGTCTCGGACTATCTGCCATCTCTTATCAACTTCTCACGTTAACACTTTGTCATAAAAACGACTTTTTTGGAACACTGGAGCCAATGTCAGGGAAACCTCCACGTCCCAGAATAACCAGCAGAGTTTATTACACTCCGCGCCATGTTATAAAGATCGTTATTCTGCCCGAGTTGGGAAACACAGCCCAGGATGGGAGGCTGAATGTTCTTTCCATTCGGAGTGAAGAGCGATGAAGCGGAACGGAGAGAAATTCGAACCTTGAGAATGAAGTTTTTTGGTTTAGGTCCCCGCTTCTTTGGACCGTACAGCTCTTGTTCCCGTTCCCTGTAAAGATGAGGAGGGAGGGGGGGGGGTTAACATTAGGATATGACATTACATCACCCTGGAGCAACAAGAATCAGGCCAACAGGGTGTTATAAAGTGAAAGGAATGCAAAACAAGAGTTCTGTGTTGTAAAAGTGCACTTTGCTGAATTTAAATAAGAACTGCTTTCAAACTGGGAATTAATTTTTATAAGAAAACCATCACAACCAGTCACGGTTCGCATTGGCTAACAAACTAAGTATCCTTGGTTACGTTTAAGATTAGATTTATGATTAGCAGTAATGCAGCTGTTTATGTGGGTAATAAAATATTTTCGGTTAACCACCATGAATCAAACCGCACTCGTTCACTGCGACGGTTTAGTTTTTACATCCGCCATGTTAGTCTGTGCTGACGGTAATGCTGACGGTACAGCTTGTTAAAAGTGGCTGCTCGTAAAACATGAGCAGAAGAGTGTGAAAGCAGCTGAGTTCTGTGTTTCAATAAAGTTTTACACTAATATGTAAGAACAAAATGAAAGTGAAACTAAAAGTGAAGAGAAAAGACACGGTGGTGGCGGCGGCGGCGGCTCGGGGTTAAGGATTAAAGCCGTGACGGCTGATCCTGGAACGGTTCGGGAGAACCTACTTCCGCTCAAACGCCGCGATGAGCCGATCGTCCAGGATGTTCTCCTCGGGTTCCCAGGTGCTGTGCCTGCCCGTCATGGAGAGAGTTAAAGGTGAAACAGTGCAGTCGGCTAAGACGTAACGATGAATTAAAAAACACAGTAAATCTACATAATCTCCGTTTCCAACTTACTTCAGTGCCCACCCTTTCCATTTCACCAGATACTCAATGTTGCCCTTGAAGAGAAATAAATAAATAAATAAATAAATAAATAAATAAAAAACACAGCATGTGTTACTCCATCGTTTACGGTGAAACGTTTACACTGTGACATTACTATTACATTAGTGACTAATTTATCCTGGTCAGTGGTTTAATAAGGTCTGTTTCACTTCTGACCAGAAGCCCTTAAGCTCCATCGTACAGGAACTACAGGAACCCCATCACAGGGAAGTTCAGACTTGGGATTTTTAAACCAACCGTACCACAAACCTCCACCTCAATCCACATCCGGTCCTTCAGAACACCTCGGGCAACAAAAAAGACTCAAGCTTTAGTGTTTATTAATACAAAATCTGGCAACCTGGTACAACAGCGTAAAGGCGGAATTTCTCCAAAGATGGAGGTTGTGTCGACGAAGTAAAATAATACGCATGAATAAAAGATTTAGGGTGATGCACTGTCATGATTTCCCACAACAAATCCTCGTGCAAATACATCTGGAAGAGGAGCGTGCAACTATTAAAAAAATGCAACTTTGCCTATAACTGTGCAATAAGCATGTAATAATGCAGTGAATACGCAGGTTCACGCTGTGCATGTGTGTGCATTTGTGTGTGTGTGCATTTGTGTGTGAGTGTATGCTGTGTGTGTGTATTTGTGTGTGTGTGCATATGTGTGCATATGTGTGTGTGTGTATATGTGTGTGTGCGAGTGTGTGCATATGTGTGTGTGCATGTGTATGTGTGTGTGCGCATTTGTGTGTATGTGTGTCTGCATGCGTGTGTGTCCATGCGTGCATGTGTGTGTGCGTGTGTATGCATGTGTGTGTGTGTGCACGTGTGTGTGTGTGCTTGTGTGAGTGTGCCTGTGTGTGTGTGCATGCGTGCATGTGTGTGTATGCATGTGTGTGTGTGTGTGCACGTGTGTGTGCGCATGTGTGTGTATGTGTGCATATGTGTGTGTGCATGCGTGCGCATGTGTGTGTGTGCATATGTGTGTGTGTGTGTATGCGTGTATGTATGTATGTGTGTGTATGTGCATGTGTGTATGTGCATGTGTGTGTGTATGCGTGTATGTATGTGTATGTGTGTGTGTGTGCATGTGTGTGTGTATGCGTGTGTGTATGTGCATGTGCGTGTGTATGCGTGTGTGTGTGTGTGTGCTATGGTCTGAGATGACTCAAGAAGGTCACATTTTACAGCTCGGTCATGCACACAGCAGCTTGCTGCTTTGGGCGCCATGCACGGATTCTGGTTGTGCTCTGGCTGCACGCTGTGCACTCTGCTCGCTCTTCACTAACCCACACAGTTTTGTTTTTCGGGACTCGACGCAGCGCAGTGATGCGTAACAGTTACAACCCAACCGTGCACGCGCTGATCTTCACACGTCTGTCCCGCGCGCTGATTATTATCCCTGCGTTTTTACTGCTATGCATCCGGCGGGGAAACATTCACCAAAACTAGGCCTCCCTCCTTCTCCCTCTCTCCCTCTCTCTCTCCCTCCCCCTCAGCTCTTCTCGTTAAAGGGGCTCTTTTCGGTATCGCTGCTCAGCGCGAGCCGCGTCCGTTCTTCCACCGCCCCCCTTTTTTTTTTTACAGCGCGCGCCTACTCGCCGCTTCCTCACCTTTCGCACGCGGCGTTTCAGGATCGCTTCGGCGGCGAAAACTCGATCCCCGATCGCCGTCAGTTCCATGTTGTTTTCCGGATGATTCCTTTCCTCCCGCTGTCCGGGCGGCGGCGACACACTCTCTCTCTCACACACACACACACACACACACTCTCACACACACTTATACACACACACACACTTATACACACACACTCTCTCACACACACACACACACACTTATACACACACTCTCTCACACACACACACGGCTGACATCGGAGCAAATGGAGAGAGAGAGAGAGAGAGAGAGAGAGAGAGAGAGAGAGAGTCACGTGTTCCAGGTCGGGTCACGCCCCTTGGTTGTCATAGCAACGGCTTAAAAAGGCCCGACGAGTTAAATATCAAACGGCACCTTGTCCGTGTTGTTAGTGGGTTTTTTGTGAACTGTTAAACGTTTCAGGACGAATCAGGACTCGCCGTAACATCCGGGCATTCCGGCTTTTACAAACACCCCGATTATCTAACAGTGAAGAAGACGCGGACAGTTCCATGGCGTCTTTATCACCGTTAGGTTGCCCGCTTTTGTGCCCGCCCTTTTCTGTGCTAAACTAATCGTTGATTGGTTAACTCACACAGGGGCGGGACGTATCCTTTAGATATCATTTGTTCGCCCAAACGTCCATCAAACGTCTACGTGTGTAAAGGCTGGTTGACGCGCAACGCTGGACGTCCTGTCAAAAGTGAGAGCGGAGCGGAGCGGCTGGTGTGTCAGCGGTAATCCTGAGCGGATGAAGCGGCCGGTTTAACTCCGAGGTAAGAGGATTAACCACGTATAAAGATGTCACGCGCTCCAACGTGAGTGAGTTATGGCTGACAATTGATGGGTTTTGTTTAAAAGTGTCTCTCGTGCACATGGCTAGTTCAGTCTGGTCCTGCGCCCTGCTAGCTAGCTAAGCGTTTTTGTTGTGATAAGTGTGTGATAAGTGTGTCCGATATGGAGTGATGAGTCTAAAACATGTCAGGAACGCGCGTGTGTGTGTGTGTGTGTGTGTGTGTGTGACTGCGGTTCTGGGTGACCTGTAACTTTCGGTTTCAGATCTGACTTGTGTTCCAGTGGACACACGACCAGTTTAACTGCTTTGTAATCGATCAGGTTACCACAGAGCATTTCTTCTTCCGGGTTCAGGAATGTTGACATGCATGACCTTTGACCCTGCGTAATCTTCCCACTCTCTATCCTATCATATCATGTCCAGTCAATATTCAGCTCCTATCTAAGGCATGTTATTTGTTATGTCTGTAACACGCGCAGTTCTGTCAGATGATATACTCAGGAGGTGAAATGTGCGTGATGAGGGTACAAATACAAAACAGGGCTGTGGTGTCTCTGTTGACTTTGTTCCATTTCTATTCTAATGGGAGGGGTCTCGTCTATGATGACTCCACCCCCTTCACTGAGCGTACGGTGACGTCAGATTGAAGTCCTTCAGGAGCTTGATGTTTCTTCCAGGTCACAACACAATGCAGTTCCTGGGCCGCCTCATCGGGACGGTGAGCAACGTGTTCACCAACCCGTACCGGGTCCGGGAGGTCCAGCTGTCGGAGTACAGGACTAAAGTGAAGATGAAGCAGGATGGGAGGACCGTGCTGTACAAGGACGCTTCCTCCCAAACCTGGGACTGCGTCCTGGTCATGCCTGACAACGCGGTGACGGCGCTGAGGTGTGTGTTAGACCGTTGTCCCCTCTAACGCTCTAACAATAGGTTTGACCTTTCAGATCTTCTGGGTTGTGTTTTTTTTTTTTTTCAGTGCACTGATGGTTGTGAGCATCACAATGCTGCTGTGCTCATCCTTTTAGCTGGCTTAGCAGGTTTAACGAAATGCGCTAGTTTCCATCAGCGCTGAACTGAACTAGAACTCCATCGGTTATCATCAGTTATTCTGCTGTAGTGCGTCAGAAACCTGAAGTTCTGGTTGCTTGTTTTGAATAGAAGGCGTGTGTGTGTGTGTGTGTGTGTGCGTGTGCGCATACTTTTAATAAGATAATCTTATTTAATCTGCCCATACATTCATGAGACCGCATATTTTCCATCGCACACCGCAGGTTGTTCCAGGTGACCTCGGACGAAGACGCCACAAACTGGTTCCCTCAGTATGCCCTCAAGCTCCGCCCCTTTTACGAGACTCTCCGTCCTCCTCTCAAGCCCGAGACGCTCCAGCCGTTAGTCGATTGTCTGCGGAACCACCCGGACTGGAGCTCCGCCCACATCGCCGTGGACAACGGGCTGCGTGACTGCCTGAAGCACAACCATGTGTTGAGGTGAGGTGGGGGGGTCACGAGGAATGAGAGGTCGAAGGTCAGATAAAGAGAAAGAAGGTAGCATTTGTGTAGAAGACAGGGTTAGTATACGGTGTTTTTAGTAACACAGTGGTGTATGTTTAGTCAGATGAACACGCGGGACGCTGAGGGTAAGACACCGCTGCACCTGGCGTGCGAGCGCGGCGAGCCGGGCTGCGTGCGAGAGCTGATAGAGGAGTGCCAGGCTCGCACTGACATCGTAGACAAGAACGGTGACACGCCTATGCACTGTGCTGCCAAGCAGGACTCGTCCGGGGTCGTGGAGGTGAGTCAGACGCTCGGGGTGAAGGATGCAGCGTGGATACAGTGTGTGTAATCATCACGGTACTGAACGCCGCTGTATCGTTTCAGGTGCTGTGCTCCCAGATGTGCGCCGGCATAAACGAGCTGAACCTTGCCGGAGAGACGCCGCTGCACGTCGCGTGCCGTTTGGGAAGGGCCGAGACGGCCAAGGCGCTGATGGGAGGCGGGGCTCGTTGCGACATTATCGGGGGCGTCGGCTATCCCATCCACATGGCCATGAAATACAGCGCCAGGGGGTGAGTCGATATTTGTAAAGACCCCGCCCTCTCTGTAAGCCCCGCCCACCGGTGGTTCCAAAGCGATGAATGGAATTAGATTAGACTTTGATTTTGCATTAGACTTGTAGTTACGGTGCATAATGAAAGTAAACATCATGCATTAAAACTCTCAGCACTGATGGTCAGATTGATGGTTACCATGACGACATGCTCAAAGTTGTAACAAGTGGTATGGCTAATTGTTCATTAAGATTAAGTGGGCTTTTATCGCTCATGTACTCATTCACTCATTCTCTCTCTCTCTCCCCTCCCCCCAGCTGTGCCGAGGCCATTCTGGCTGCTAATTTTAATCAGCTGCAGGCGGAGGACCCGGTGTACGGCGGAACCCCTCTCCACTGGGCCAAAACCGCCGAAGTCAGCAGCACTCCCACAGATTAACACACGCTTTTACACCCTCTGTGTCCTTTCCTCTGACACCTTTATTCCCATGTGGTGTGCAGATGAGTCGTCTGCTGCTGGACCACGGCTGTGGCGTGAATTACCTCAGCAAAACCGGCGAGAGCCCGTTACACATCCTGACCAAGAGGGGGCGCTACGAGGCTGCCATGACGCTGCTCACCCACGGAGCGAACCCCAACATCAAGGGCGAGAACGGGAACACGGCTCTGCACCTGGCCATGAAGGTACACCTCACTGTGTGTGTGTGTGTGTGTGTGTGTGTGTGTGTGTGTGTGTGTGTGTGTGTGTGTGTGTGTGTGAGAGAGAG
>JANCOA010000001.1:938808-943061 GCA_024363135.1 Leptodoras oyakawai | reverse complement strand
AGCAGGAGTGTCGAGTATCCTGTATCTGATGTCTCGGGCATTGCATATGTAGCTCAACCGTAAGAGGGGTGGGGAGGGGAGGGGAGAGGAAGAGAGAGGTGGGAGGAAAGGAAATACGGATGATTAGGTATTAGGATGATTAGGCTATGACCTGCATGTAAAGACTGCAGACCTGTCAGGAAGTTTCGCAGAACTCCACTACAGTAACAGCGATGGGTCGTTTCCACACGGCTTTCGATCACCATGTCAATGTGTTTGCTGGGAATGCATTCAAGTTTCCCGGTTCATTTTTATTTTTGGTGTTCCAGCATTTTAGTTTTGACATTGTCAGTGTTGAAATAAACATTTTCAGAAGTTTCTGTCTAATAACAATGGCTGGCATTTTTTATTTTTTAGTGTCCAGCTATTTAAATGCTTAACACATTACATTTTTTGCACTGAGAATTATTTCACAATTAAAAAAATATATATCCAAAGACTACAGAAGGGATATTCCAGACAAGATGGCGACTCCGCCCCCGAAATATAACGCTTTCATGCGGGATTTCATGACGTCATGACGTTTGCTTCCTCAGCATTTCAACACAACGCAACATATAATAATAATAATAATAATAATAATAATAATAATAATAATAATAATAATAATAATAATATATATATATTATAATATCACAAGTGATCACGTGATCTCCTTTTCCTGACGCGCGGTGTCGCCATGCTCCCGTGCTCTGGAAATCCAAAACCCACAAGGTTATGAAACGGACGCCATTTTGGCTCAAGTGCGTATCTCCGCGTGGGAATTCCGCGTTGCTCTTAGCTTCAAGGCAGAGCCACAATGGCGGTGTTTGGCGCTGCAGTTCACAGTAACCTTTCCTAGTAGAAACCTTGGGGGAGGGATATCACGACATATACGCTCTAATACTTTTCTTTCTGACTTCTGGGGGAGACTGAAATCAGCTGGATGTCAGGACTACTTTGAAAAGACGCCGATTTTCACTGGAATGTTCTTAAAAACAGTTTCCTGGCGGTGAAAGATGGGAATCCTGACGGTGAGGGTTTTTTTTAACAACAAAACGGCACGACAGTGCTGTAGATCTGTTATAGACACATAGACACTTGACTGCATTGCGTTTAAATTCATATATTGTATAAAACAATAGGTTATAGTATACTGTGGAATACAGTACTGCACTTATGGAGCAGTTTAGCAGCCAAAGTTAATGTATTGTTTTGCTAACACTGGCTGTTGCTAACTCGCCTCTACCACACTACCGTTACTAGCATGCGCCTCGAAATGTTTACATTCTCTTTATTTTGGCATGGAATTATAATTTATATGGGGTTCACAGATTAAAAGATGTCTTTAATGCCCTGTTAATTAGTTATAAGTTATAGAAGTGGTATTTGCGTTGTGACTGGGGTAATTATGTCTTTTTGGTTAGCGTGTGGTGTCCCAGGGGTTGGGCGGTGCAGCCGGGATGTGTCCCGATACTTTTGACAAGTTTGCTCTATAGATCACGAATTCACGATATGTACAATGATGGTACATTTTTAGGGTTTTAAGTTGATGTCGTGAGCTAGTCTCTGATTAAAAACAGGAACATGAAATAATTAATAATAATAAATAAAACAATTTATTCAATGAAAGATTGATACAGTAATACGATATTTGCATTACATCCGGGTTAACACATCCGGGTTCTCTGCTGCATTAACACTATAGTGTGTGTCAAGTCTACATAATGTGTGTCCTTCATGTCAGATTACAGGATGAAGCTCCTTTAAATAAATATGATCCTGAAATATTATCATAAATAAAACAGCCTTGATTTATATGATTTATACTTTCATCCAGATTTACTCTGATTTGTTTCCAGAAAAGTTTCTGCACATATAAATGTTCATTTGTCTCTCATCTTAATACACAAAGGCTCAGTGAGTATAACAGCATCTATCTTAAAGGTGTGTGTGTGTGTGTGTGTGTGTGTGTGTGTGTGTGTGTGGTCTCATTCACACAGCAAAGGAAGTGGGAGTTTTTTTTTTTTTGTTATTCCTAGACAACAGAGGCAGTCATACTACACTTCCTGTCAAGACTTCTGTCAGATTACATTGGCTAATGAACAATAACAGGAAGTGATGTCATACCATATGCTGCGTTGTTGCGCTCCAGTCCCGTGCACGAATACACAAGTGATAAGTGATCTCTTGGCTGTAAAGGAACGTTGTGTTAAACATTATACGCTGTGTTTCCTTCATTACAGCTTTAGTGAATTGATGCAGACGTCCCTGCGTGCGCTGAAAATGGTTTGCTCCAAATGTGCAACCGAGTATAAACGGCGTGATTCCCTCAGAATGAATAACTGGACTACATGCCTAGTCTGAAAAGGTTTGAGCAACAGTGTATCCACCGTGGGAATGGTTTGGCCCAATAGCACACTCAGATTTTGAATGGTTTGGCCCGACATTGCGCTCATAGTTGTAATGGTTTGGACCGATTGTAGAGCATTATCCACTTTCCCCTTTCTCTCCAGTGGGTTTCATCCTTTCATCATGAGTCTACCCGAAAATGTACATGGTTTAGTCTGACAGTGCAAACACACCCCCTCCCCTCCCCCAAGGAGAGAATGGTTTGTCCTGACTGTATATCCCCTATTTCCTTTTTTGTGAGTCTTGTAGATTAGTGCTGCCAGCGAGGCACAGCTCGGATCTTTAGGTAACTGGAAAATGTGTCGACTCTGCTGGTTTGTAAAGCTGCTCCTCAGCAGAATCTCTCGTCTCTGGAGTAACCCCTCACGCCACTTCCACTCTTTTCTCTTCCATGAGGAGCCACACCGTGCACGACCGTGTGATTTCAGAGCACACCAAACCACCATTTTAATATCATCCTCATCATCCTCATCATCATCATCATCATCATCATCATCATCATGTATACCCTTATGGAGGGCATCATCAGTCCCCTAAGCTGTCTGGGTTGGTTGACGTTGACTGTGTTTTGTTGCTGAGAGTTTCTGTTTGGTTTCAGGTTTGGCCGCGAGACCGGATGAGGCTGAGGCGGCTGAGATCCGACGCATTTCTGGAGCATTGCTGAAGAGGACCTGTGTGCAGGTGAGATTAGTCAGGGTGAAACATCTGGAGAACGTGTATTCTGTTTATTATTTACAGTATTGACGGATCACTCAGTAGGTCTCTCACAGGATACACCTGACTAACACAGCAGTGGGTTGAGTGAGTGGTGAGTTCATGCTCTTCTCTCACAGGTTCACCCTGCACTCGACCGAGTGGAGCTTCCTGACCCATGGAGAATTACTTCCAGGCTGAGGCCTTTAACCTGGACAAAGTGCTGGACGAGTTCGAGCAGAACGAAGGTCCGTCGCCTCCGTTACTTAATTAAAGTTGCTAAAGTTTGATAGACGCCCATCAGTCAGTGTATCGTTCCATCTTCCACACTCACACACACACACACACACTCTCACACACTCACACACACTCACACTCACACACACACTCACACACACACTCACACACACACACACACACACACACACACACTCACTCGCTCGCACACTCGCTCACACACACGCGCGCTCATACACTCACCTCACTCACACAATCACCTCACTCACACACTCACTCACACACGCGCGCGCTCATACACTCACCTCACTCATACACTCACCTCACTCACACACTCACCTCACTCATACACTCACCTCACTCATACACTCACCTCACTCATACACTCACTCACTCACAAACTCGTACACAAACACACACACACACACACACACACACACACACAGCACTCACCCAGAGGGCCAGATGACTTCATAATGCAGGACACATATCTGATGCATCTTGCGTCCGCAATCTTTACATTCAACAAATCTGAGTGCAGAAGAATGGATTTGTTATGAACAGATCGAAATCGCTTTAAGACACAGACGTACGGCGTCCGCTCCCAGGGAAAGCTCTTGCGCTGTGTTAACACGGTGTGTGTGACAGCGGTAACCTGCACACACTCAACTAGAACATTCCCTAATTCATTTCGAGAGTCACTCCTGATGGGAGTGTCACCCCGAGTCTCGCAGCAGGGGGAGCCATCCTACAGAACGCGTACCGCCGGGCAGAGTGGACTGCGCCGCCTACTGCGCACACGGTAACGGTTTGAATGTGAAGTGTCACGATCAGCCTTGTGGGTACTTACGGCTCAGGGTCTAGTGTATCGTTCTTCTTTCTCTCAAACTGAT
>JANCOA010000001.1:931308-936308 GCA_024363135.1 Leptodoras oyakawai | reverse complement strand
GCTTGCGCTTTATGGTGGACAGGTCGATGGGGTTCTTCACGATGTCAAAGTAGTCCTGCGGAGACGCGGCAGACATGCCGTCCATTGTTACACCAGTGAACAGAGCAGAAGTGATGCGTGCGTACGTGTGTGTGTGTGTGTGTGTGTGAAAGACTAACCGGGATGCCCAGCAGTATGGGATCCACAGGCTGGCGGAAGGGCAGAGACTCGGGGTCCTGCCTGTATAAAGACTCCAGCGTAGGCATTAGTGCCTGGCGCAGCTCCTCCGGTTTAAAGACTGGAGGGAGAAAAACAGCAGACGGGACGTTTTTTTTTTTATCTGTACGACGACGCACACGCTCGACTCTTACAGCCTGAAACAGAACAGAAATAAAATGGTCAGGTCAGCATTTTCCAGTAAAGCACTTTTCTGGCGCTCACTTTTCCGGCGAGACTGCGACGGCGAGGACGACGTAGTGCCGGCCGCGCTGCTTTCTTCCTCCTCTTTGGTCTCCCCCTTAATGTCCGTTTTCTTATCTTCCGTTTCCATCGGCTCCTGCTTGACCTCCGAGCTCTCGGGCTCTTCCTTCTTGACCAGAGGGCCAGAATCCTCCTCCACCTGGGGCAGGGTCACATGACCGCCATTACATGATGCTTTATAATAATAGTTTAAAGGCTTTAAAAAAAAAAAAACGGAATTGTGCAACAACTGAACGGAAACGCTTTCCTTTAACTAAAAGTGCCATGCACCAGAAAAAAAACAGCGTTTGTGTGATTTAGTGATATGGGGGAAGATTAATAAGGTGTCACACTGGATACAATGAGCGCTGGATCAAGATGAATGTCCTAGAAATTACAGCTGTTAAATAGCTATACATCATTTGGCATTAAAATGTTAAAGCAGTTAAATCCTGGTTTAAGGATTATTGAAGGGAGATCTTGAAGACGTATTAAAGCATCAAAAATCAACAACGCTCCCTTTCACGAGGGGACCAGACGGCAAGTGCATATCTGAGAAACCTTAACAGAAAGAGATTCGTGAATGGGGTTGAAGCATGCCTCAGGGATCAGGCACTAACAGACACCCACCTCCATCTTGGGTTCAGTTTCCGTAGCACTGGGCTCAAAGTCCTGCTCCTCTTGTTTGGGCTCTACTTTGGGCTCGAGCACAGCGGGCAGCTCGGGCACGACGTGCTGCATGTGCAGGTCAGCGCTCGCCGTCGATGCCGGCGTGGGGACACGGTTATCAGCACTCTGAATGAGGAAAAACAATAATAATAGATAGAATTAATCCTACTTCTAATGACTGAACAGTGATTGTCGTTAGTAACCAGTATGAAAGCCACAAAAAGCAGTAGAAATATTACGCTGAACTTTTTCACTTTCTTACTCAAATACTGAGGTAAGGAGAGGAGGAGCAGAGACCCGCGTACTCACCGGTGTGCCGGGATGGGGCTGCGGCAGGGTAGGCAGCTCAGTCTGAGGCTGCGTGTGCGGCGGCGTGCTCTGTGCCGGGCCGGGGGTGGGCGTGCCGGCCTGGGTAGGCTGCAGTGGAGGCATGTTAGCGCCGGGGCCAGTAGCTCCAGCACTAGGGGGCGGGGTGGCACCGAGGGGAGCCTGGGGAGGCGCAGGGCAGTTCATCTGAGAGCCCAGAGGGCCGAGTGCATTCAGAGGGAGGTTCTGTGGCTGCTGGGGAAGAGAGATACAAGGAATGTGTCTTGGTGCTGGAGTCAACAATTGAGAACCTATTTCCCATCATGCCCAATATAACACCGTACACAACACTACGCCGTAATTATACAATTATTCACACTCCGCATCATCACGGTCATCAGTGTGTGGTCTTTCGAACCTGAGGGACAGCTGCTTGTGTGTTGGGCTGGCCCATGTTGACGTTCATAGTGTTCGCGTTGGCTGAAAACTGCTGCATAAACTGCGTCTGGTTTGCTGTCTGCGGCACCATGTTCCCACCATGAGATCCCATCATGCCTTGAGCCGGGGCCATCCGCGTAGGTGACATGCCGATCTGTTTAAAAATAAATAAATAAATACACAATCTGCTATGATAGTATGCGATTTCCTTCTATAAACAGAACCAGAATAAGTGTGTGAGCATGTGTGTGTGTGTGTGTGTGTGTGTGTGTGAGAGAGAGAGAGAACACCAACCTGAGGAACAGAGCTCATGCTTATCTGTTGTGTGTGACTCATTGGGGAGGCTGCCCGAGCGGCCATTGGAGCCTGAGAAATCTGCACATTCTGCATGGACATCGGATTGAACTGGTTCATCCCTAAAGCGTGAAAACACAACCATGAGTCAACCTTACGACACACACTCGCGCTTACACATCGTGTGTGGAGAGGGAAACGTGGCCGTACCCTGGGTGACCTGCATGCGGTTCATCATCGGATTTGGCACGTTGGGCATAGGCACAGGTCCATCTTAACAAAGATGCAGAGATAAAGAGAATGATTATTAAGTGTGTGTGTGTGTGTGTGTGTGAGAAACAGCTGTACAGAGTTTCAGCTTTTGTGTCACTGAAGTGTGTGTGTGTGTGTGTGTGTGTGTGTGTGTGTGTGTACGCAGACTCACTCTGAGGCCGGGGTCCCAGAGAGTTGGGTTGGGTCAGAGCGGGCTGCTGTGCCCCCGGTGCAGTCATGGGCGGCTGGGTAATCTGCTTCTGGAGCCGGGAGCGCCTCTTCTCCTCCAGTTCCTTCTGGATCTTGTAAATCTTCTCTGCTAGGAAGTGGTAGTACTCGTCCTACACAGTGAAGGAATACGCCACACGAGGTCACTGATCGGCACCGTATGTATGCGGAAGAGGGCAGATCACGCGAGCGGCAGTTCAAACACACACTCCATTATCGTCTGCTTACTCTGCTATTGGCCGACTCGTACATGTCTCCTTCCACCTTCCGCGCGTACGCCACCAGGTTCTCCATGCGCCGATCTTTCAGAGCTGCCGGGTCAGGCGTAGGAAAGATGGCCTGCACTCTGTACAGAACACGCACAAATGAAGGCCACGGTTAGTGTGGAAGCACAAAAAAAGGAGCGAGAAAGCAAAGGAAGACAGGATGAAGCAGGACGCTAACAGCTTGTGGACGAGGTGGTTACGGAGATCCTGAGTGACGTGTTCGTGCCAGGCTTTTCTCACTCCGCTGGCCGACAGTGGTGCTGCCGTCGGCACGTTACCCAGAGCTCCCACTGCTGAGCCGTCTGACATCAGCTGACTGCAGGAGAGAAAGAGAGAGAGAGAGAGAGAGAGAGAGAGAGAGAGAGAGAGAGAGAGAGAGAGAGGTCACGTTAAAGCATCAAACCATCTATACTGAAATGGATTAATTGTGCAGTAGTAGTAAATTTCTGATTACTTGTTGGCGCCCAGAGTGGACGGCATATTGCCATCGGGATGCAGTTTAGCTTGATCTGACGTGGGCACGCCCATCGCCCCGCCGCTCATGCTCATCTGATTCGTGCCTGTAAAGAAACAATGTCCTCACACAATCAGTACCACTGTAATGACACATAATCATGTGACCGAAATGTCAGAATGTGTGAGCTCTATAAGAATATACGCATGTGTGTGTGTGTGTGTGTGTGTGTGTGTGTGATTACCGAGTGCATTCAGCGGCCTCATCTGCTGCTGGTGTTGCGTCTGCGCGGGCTGAGCGGGAGGCGTTTGCGTCTGCGCAGGGCTCTGACTGCTGTAGGGGAGGCCGAGGGCGGCGTAGGCTCTCTGCATGGAGCTCGGGTCTATAGGAGCAGGGGCGTTTAGGGCCGGAGCCGCGTTCTGACCCGAACCCACCGGACCTATTGCGTTCTGCAGGGCCGCGTTGGGAGACGTCAGCATAGCTAGAAAATCAGAGAGAACATGATTAGCAGACAGCAGACACTGCTGCACTGAGCATCCTGCATTTCACAGAAAGGGAAAACGTTTAAAGAGAAGCTCAGTTTTATAGCAAAACCTTGATCTCAGAATACTGCTAATATAAAAAAAGTTCATATGAAGTGAAATGGGTGCATTTAGAAATTATAGTTATGCAATAAAAATTGAAAGGATTCCAGAAACAAAATAAGAGCAGGAAGATGTAGAGGGAGTGAAGGTCACGAGACTCACGCTGCTGGTTGCGCTTGTCACTGGCGTTCTTCAGGGGGAGGCACACGGGGCAGTCGTGCCGCGTGCAGTTCTTCCAGTGGGAAATAATTTGCCTCGAGGATGCACAGTGAGCCACTGCGGAGAGACGGAGAGCGTTAGAGATGCAGGAGGTAGAGGGTATTTGTCTCGGTGTTGACACGACTTACCCTGACAGGACTTGCCGGCCTGGCAGTGGGTCATGTGGTTGAGGACGTTCTTCATGGTCCTGCAGTGGGGCAGGGCACAGGCCCGCACCTCGCCATTGGCTTGCTCGCGCCGCTGGCACTTGTGCGCGTGGAGCAGCAGGACCAGCTGCTGCTGGATCAGCTTGCGCTTCTCCGGGTCGGCCGTGGGACCAGTGGGAACGCCCTGACACCCGACCATTCCCACTGCCACCTGCTGCTGCGCCTGGGGCTGCGAAGACAGACAAGTGCACGGGTCAGGGACACTAAACAGATTTCGGTTGAATGAACAGGTACTGCAGACACTACCATGCACTGTAATGAACTGTAATGTCTGCAGCTTCCTTCACAAATGTGGAATTTGACATTAACCAGGAAAGGCTGCGAAGCTCCTGACTGACTCGTTAACATTGCTCGATTGCTTGATCAGAACAGTGTGGGTGTCTGGGGGCAGCCTTGAAAAGCCCGACTTTGTATTTAGGAGTCGTCCAACATTAGAGTCTCAGCAGGCTGTGAAAAGCTTTTATAACACACATTTAACATCCTGCCACCATGGAATGTACAGGGGTTAGACAATGAAACTGGAACACCTGTCATTTTAGACCACAATAATGTATTAGTATGGTGTAGGACCTCCTCCTCCTTTTGCGGCCAATACAGCGTCAATTGGTCTTGGGAATGACATCTACAAGTCCTGCACAGTGGTCAG
>JANCOA010000001.1:892283-903689 GCA_024363135.1 Leptodoras oyakawai | reverse complement strand
TAATCAGTGGATCTTGACTTTCAGTAGTCTGAGGCTTCTGCTTGGTTGGAAGGAAAACCTGCACCCACACGGCCCTTCGTGGATTGAGTTTGAGAACCCTGCTTTATGGCAACATATTCACGCACCTTGTAGTGGTTACTTCCTGCATGATCATGTTTCATGGCAGAAAGTGTAAGGCATCTCAAACTGGATCACATGAACACAACAGGGTTCTTCAAAGACCTCCATGTCAAGTGATTGGACTCCGGTAGAGCACCTTTGGGATGTGGTAGAACCTGAGATTAAAAGGCCATGCACCTGACAAATCTGCAGCAATACCTTCAGGACAAGGTGGACCTCAAAGGAATGTTTCAAAAATCCATGACGCGAAGAACTGGAGGCTGTTCTGAGAGCAAATACTGAGTATTTACTGAGTTAAATACTGAATTCTGCCCAGAACTAGTTCTTGAAAAAGTTGCCAGAAAGTGAACAAATTTTGTTTCATTTTGCTGGTCCCGACATGAAGATTTTCATGAATAGCTTTTCCGGCATCTGTTAAGGATATAGTTAGGTACTATATTATTAAGACTGGAAGGTCCTTGCAAAGATAATATGTATTACTAGGAGTGTTTTATTATTTCTTAATAGTGCCTACAACTTTTGGGGCTACATGGCTCCCCCTAGTGTATACTCCATACCATAGCATCATTTCAATCTGGATCCTAACAAAGAAACTGCTAATTGTAAAGAACAGCTCAGATTACTCCTTAGTTAAGTCCAACAGAATGTCAGGTTAGTATGTCATCCATTCACACACAACTGTTGTGTACTGCAGAAAAAAGACACGCAATATAAAACAGGAAAGCTTTAATTAGAAGTTTCATTTCACATGCTGGCTACACACATTCATCAGAATGAATCACTCCAAAAGATTCAGGAGGCTAATGTGCTGTGAAGTTGAAAACTGAGATGTGCTCTGGATAAACTAAACAACAATAAAAAAAAAAAAAAGAGTAATCAGAAAACCAGACAACTGTGACGCATTGTGTGAATGGAAAGTGAGAAATAAGATGAAAAACTGAAAAAAAAAAAATGTTGTTGAATTGTTTTCAGTTTTGATTTTACTGTTTGTGGCTTTGACTGAAAATATTCTACCTCAGGACATGTTCACACATTCACACATACACTGATCATCCATTCCATCCATCAAGCCATAGATTGATACACACACTGATCATTCATTCATTCATTCATTCATTCACTTTCTATTTTCTTAATTAATGCCTTTATTTAATGATCTATTCATGTATTCAAACTTTTACTGCCTCGATGCCCTGAGTCCAATATGGATGAATGCTGTTGTACAACCCCAAAAATATTAACCTCCATCTCCACCCCCTGTCCTCTCCCACATTGGTTCCTTCAGTGCCTCCTCCAGGGGTTCTTGGGCTTCTCCTCTACCTTAGGCTTTTCCTCTACCTTGGGCTTCTCCTGTACCTTGGGCTTCTCCTCTACCTTGGGCTTCTCCTCTACCTTGGGCTTCTCCACCTTTGCTGTTGCCTCGGTTTTGCCAAGGCTGGCCAGCAGAGAGGGCAGCTCCTGTGTGATGGCACGCTCAATCTTCTCCAGCAAGCAACCAGCCCCCCAGCCACAGTGCTTCTTCAGCAGCTTGAATTCTTTCAGTGCGTTCACATTGAAAAAGTCCTGGTACACCTCTGGCCCTGGCAGATCAAACTTGCTCACATTGCTTTTGGCTAGCACTGATTTGTAAATGTAGAACCGTTCAGGCTCATCTATGATACCCCTCATCACCTCTTGCGGGTCGTCGAACCAGCCAAGCTTCTCATGGTACGTTTGGAGATAACGGTCAACCAGGAGAGCATGAACACGAACACGGATAGCGTGGCGCCGCAGAAAGGCGATCTTGTTCTCCAGCTGGTTCTCGATGGCCTGTTTCAGGTCCTCCAGCAAGGAGACCTCCTCATGGATGAAGAGTTTTTGGGCAGCGTCAAGCGTGTAGTCCTGAGGCCTGAACGAGCCAACATAGACACGTGGTGGCTCTGTTACATTGATCAGTGGTGCCAGGCTCCAGAAGAGAGCACCATACACGCGCATCAGCTCCTGTGGCACCAGGCTGTCAGCTTTGTTCAGGATGATGCGGATTTGCGACTCGCGCCCCTTCATTTGCCTGAAAAGCGTCTCCAGCTCTAGGCCCACATCCAACTTAGTGGGGTCGAAAACCAGGAAGATCAGGTCTGCTCGATCGATGAACCACTGGCACACCTCATTATAAGGATAACCTACAGGACAAAAGAATAAAACGTCATTTGCTTCATGTTCCCTAGAAATGCTCCCAAAATAAAATGGAAGGATGTTAGCAAGAATAGAAACTGTATATTAATGCACTAATTCTATAATGTTCTATAACGTTTCTATAGTAACAACTTACACAGGGACTTTGACTCTTGACCTAATCTATGGCTAATAACAAACAATATTTAGCAAAGGAAAAGGTATAATTGTTGATATCTTCTGAAGTCTTCTGTAAAGAGGTCAGCGCTTAGTAATGGTCTTCTGGACAGAACGTTCTGCACTACCTCTCTCCTGCTGCTTGCGGTTCTCGATGATCCCCGGCGTATCCACCAGTGTGACCCGCTCCAGCAGCTTGTGTGGCATCTCGATGCCCACCAGCCTTTCCAGGAAACTCTGACCGAACTTCTCCAGGGTTGAGAACGAGCGAGCGGTGTCGGTTGCCATGACGATGCCCTCAATGGTGCGCACTTTCTCCCCATGCATTATCACTGTGTACTCGGATGTAGTGGGCTCGGCACCTGAAGGAGGGGGAAAGTCATGGTCATGGAAGGAGAAGCAAAGACGAATCAAATGAAAAGAAGAGAGAAAAAGAAAGTCATAAATAAACACCACAGATGGTATACAGCCTTTGTGTCCAAGTCTCCACCAAACATTGAATTTTTTATTTTCTTTTATTATCTGCAACTGTAAAAGCCATGGGATGGTAGAGGGAAAAAAAACAATGGTAATTATTCCCAGTGATACCGGTGTAGAGTTCTTGGGGTTTGTTGTGTAGATTCAGCAGATAGTTGATCATGGTGGACTTGCCGACGCTCCAGGGGCCCAGAAACAGCACCATGGGTTTGGAAGCAATTTCAGCATCTAAAACCCAGAGAGTAACATCTGTTGGAGCAACATTACATTTTATATCAACTCTGTACCATTACTGTGTTGAATCCCAATCACCCTATCACCTTAAAGACTTCACACTGCTTTACACTACTTACTACTCCCCACCTACTGTACCTGCATGTTATGCAAAACCAGCACTGTTGCAATGTCAATCAAATGACTGTTCTTGGACTATAAACGTATAGAAAACAAGTTGTTCTTTAGTAAAAAAAACTAAATTGCAATCATGGCCAACTGTTAGAAAAGAATCAACTTTGGGGTAGTAAGCTCTTCACTATGTCAAATTGGTGGTGAAGCAAAACCCCCCCATTGTGGAGAATTTCCAATCGATAAACATGAGTGAGTGAATGAGTTTGTAAGTGAGAGAATGGATGAATTCAATGCAAATTTAGAAGTGCTTCACATCTAAAACACTGAACTTTTGTAGTTGTAGAGCTCTTGCTGTTGTAAATGATACTATATTCATCAGGAGATGTTCACCTGAGACCTCGTGCTGTCTGAGTTCCTTGTATTTGTACGCCTCCTCCATAGGCTTGATGGCTGTGTGGTAGATGTGTTGCAGTTTCTTCACAATGGCTAGTGATGAGTAATGAGAGAGGGAGAAACAGAACCAACAAGACTGAGAAATAAAGCATACACCTGACTGTATACGGTCACGGCCAAAAGGTTTCAGACAAATGTTTCACAAAGTTTGCTGTTTCTGTGTTTTTTTTATGGTGGCATTAACTCTAGATTGTTATGAAGAGTGATCAGATGAATTGCAATTAATTGCAAAGTCATTCCTTGCCATGCAACTTAATCTCAAAAACCCCATTTCCACAACATTTCAGCCCTGCCCCAAAATGACCTGATAATGCTTGTTAGCTCAGGAGAAAGTGTTAACAAGGACAAGGCAGCTGATATCACTCTGTTCTGCTGATTGAATTAGATGAGCAGACTGGTTGCTTTAAAAGGGGACTGGTGCCTGAAATCATTGTCTTCTTCTGTTAACCATGATTACCTCCAAGGAAACACGTGCAGTCATTATAATTTTGATGCTCACAATTTTGCCTAAGAACCCTACCATGAATAAAGAATAGTATCAAAACATCCTCCAAGATCAACTTCTACCAACGGTTCAGGAACAATTTGGTGATAAACAACGCTTTGTCCAGCATGATGGAACACCATGTCACAAGTCAAAAGTGATAACTAAGTGGCTTGGTGAATAAAACATTGAAATCTTTTGTCCATGGTCAGGAAACTCCCCAGTTCCCAATTCCACTGAGAACCTATGGTCAAGCCTCAAAAAGTGAGTGGACAAACAAAAACACAGCAATTGTGATAAATGCCAAGCTTGATTAGGCAAGAATGGGTTATAATATTACTTCAGTATACCACAGAAACATCTAACAAAAAAAATCTAAAAACATTAAAGCAGCTTAAAACTTTTGGCCACAACTTCACTTTATCATGAGTTATCATTTCTCAGAGTCATCATAGAGTCCTGAATCACATGAGTGTGCTTTGCTGTGTGTGTGTGTGTGTGTGTGTGTGTGTGTGTGTGTGTCTAACCTGAAAAGCGCTGAGCAGGGTCAGGTGTGGCCAGATGTAGTGTGTTGTCAATATGAGACCGGTCTCTGAACTTAGGACCTCCTGGAGATGTCATCCCTAGTGCCAGAAAAAAAACAAAGTCACCTCAATGTCATTAATGTCATGAAATGCTGACTTAAACAGTTACATTTAAACAACCTTTATTAAACACATACATCTCAAAGTGTTCATATTATTAATACACAGTTCTGTTAAACTGTCAATTCTCAATTGCACCACTGATAGATTTCCTATAACACCACCCCCCGTTGTGGTTTATTCCTCACTTAAACCTGGCAGGTCCAATTTCATTTAATTTCCTCATGTCCACATTTTAAACCCATGACTGCAGAAATGTTAAGCCGTTCTCCCACAGCAGCTGGCCTGGGAACACGTTGTTATAGATGGCCATGGGGTCTACTGGGCCGGTAGAGCTATTTATGTAGTGGGGTTATGCCTGAGCTCTGTGGTGTCAGGTTCGTGAGCAGGGAGAACAGAGAGGACAAGAAAGGCATCTCCCTTTTATAGCATCGTTAACACTTTCAAACTCTATGGTAAGACTATACAGCAAAGAAAGACAGTACTTTTGTGGACTTGTTTCATTATATAACTGCCCTGAGACACAGCCTGCAAATATTTTACTTACGTTACTTGTCTTCTGCCCTAGCTAGATGCAGTTTCTCCCATTAGAAAAAGAAAAACTTTCAGTACTCCTTTTAGAAATCTCTTACAAATCTCCTGTCGCTGTCACTGGTCCCGTAAACTGGATTGGTCTCAGGGGCGCTGTTTTAGCATGTCTAGGGCCATCTAGGATTTGGAGCCTGGCAGAGCCCATCCCTCTCCAGGGGCCAACATCAAGAACAATCATGGGCCCTTCAATTCACCTAACTTGCATGTCTAAGGACTGTTGGAGGAAACCAGAGTACCCGGAGTAAACCCACATGGACGTGGGGAGGACATGCAGGCTCCACACAGAAAGGGCCCAGATGGCTCCACCTGGGTACTGAACCCAGGACCTTCCTGTTGTGAGGTGCCATAAATATCCTAGTTGGGAAGAAAGCTAGTTGACATGAACACATTGCTAAATATAACTTAGACATGGAGTTACCTGATGAGCCCTATTTCCAGTATAGCTCAAAGCTTTTTTTAAATGGTGGAAAGTAAATATATTAATAAGGGCTAACTGTGTTAGGTTATACCCCTGCTCATGAAATATCTAAATCGTCCATAGCTTAAACAGAATCTTAAACATTAATGCACTGAAATGTTTAATACCTGAAACTGCCAGTAAATTACAGTATATTGGTGTACCTTTCACTGAGGTTTTGTGTGCTGGCTCCTTTGACACAGCCTCCTTCACAACTGGTTGTTCCTTCTCAGCAGTAGGATCAGTCGATGCTTCCTTTCCTGGTTTTTGTACAGCCGCAGAAGTAGTCAACTTTTCTACAACCTCCACAGCCTCCTTAGTTTGTGCTGCTTTAGCTTTGGGTTTGTCTACAGGTGCAGCATCTGCCATTAACTTTCCAGATACAGTCTCGCTCTCATGACGTTCCTTTGCTGCTGA
The DNA here is from genome assembly GCA_024363135.1 of Leptodoras oyakawai. Lineage (NCBI taxonomy): Eukaryota > Metazoa > Chordata > Actinopteri > Siluriformes > Doradidae > Leptodoras > Leptodoras oyakawai. Next base: position 897,370 of record JANCOA010000001.1, on the reverse strand, counting down.
AACGTCTTCAGTTGCATACTGTTTCTCATCCTCTAACACCTCCTCCTGGCTTTCATCCCCCTGCTCTGACTCTTCTTCACTCAGCCCATCACTTTCTTCCTCCTCCTCACTGGTTACGTCCCCTATAGTTGGGGGAACCAACTCTGAACCGGCGCCGCAGGGCTGGCAAACTTTTCTCTCAGGTGCAGGTGTATCATTAGAGGAACTCTGGCTTATCTCCTCTGTGCCGTCGCAGCAGGGGAACAGGTTACCCTCCGGCTGCAGCTGCAGGCGCATCAGGGCCTCATCTTCATGCACCTCACTCGCCAAATCTAGAAAAGAAGGAGATTAATGGATCTGTAAACAGATCTAGAGACAGAGATATTTATGTTTGTGCACAAACTATGAAAAAAGCTATAAGACTATTAAATACGTATGTCTGGAAAAGATAGGAGATAAGTAAATCTGTACCCTACTCAATAAATATAGAGTCAAATTACCTCAGGGATAAGAGACTACCGAGTCTGTATCCCACTCACCAAATCAAGAAAGAAGTAAATGCCAACATTAAGCATTGAATCTTTGGATAAAAACAGGAGGCTATTGAGACTGTGCCTCAAGTAATATCTAGTATCTAGTAATATTTAGTACTCACTAAATCTAGACCCCTAAGATGGATTGGTGCCCTGTCTAGGGTTGTTCCTGCCTTGCGCCCTATGCTGCCGGCTAGGGACCAGCTCTCCCGTGAATGAATGAATGAATGAATAAATCTAGACCCAGGACACAAATTATGCCAAACTTGAACATTGATTCTACAGAAGAATACTGCTTCTGTACTACCTTTAGTGACACTACTGAAACTAATTTATCTATCCCGCTCACTACGTATAGATTCTAGAAACAAGTAAACTTCCATATCATAAACTTCCCCCTGAATCCTAAAAAAAACCCAATACTGATTCTATACCTTAGTACTTTTCGACAAAAGAGACTACTGAATCTGTAGTCCACTCACTAAATCTAGAGTCAGGAGAATGACGAACCTTGATACCAAGTGCTGAATCTAGAAATACAAACCTCATTGATTCTACAGACAAGAGTCTACATGACTGACTTGGTCAGAGGTGTCTCTGTGGTTCTGGGTTACTGATCAGAAGGTCATATATTCAAGTCATAGCACTGCCAAACTGCCACAGTGGGATCCTTGATCTAGACCCTAAATCCTCTCTGCTCCAGAGGCAACATGTCCTGTACGACCCTGCACCCTGACCTTAACAAACTGCGAAACTGTGAAGAATATAATTTCACTGTACTGTAATATATGTGACAAGTAATGGCTTTTTCAAGTAAAAAGAATCAGAGTTAGGTGATGAATGAACATCAGTATCTAGTATTGAACCCAGGAAGGTTCTGATTCTGTACTTCAGTACTTGATATTAAAGACTAGAGACTACTTAATCTGTATGTCACTCACTAAATATTAGTGTTATAGTCCACTCTTGGTCTCGAGACCACTTCTCACTTACTTGCTGTCATCTCAGAATTGAAAGCAATTCGACTATGTTGAATCTGTCTCGGACTACGGAGGCGTCAGCTGGATTCGTAATTTTAGAGGGAGACCTCAGGACTATTTTTATAACGTTGACAATGACAATGCTTATATTTTCATAGTCTTAAAATAAATAAATGAATTCACATGCCCTGTGATGGACTGGGGACCTGTCCATGGTGTTTCCCCTGCCTTCCCTCTGGGACGGGCTCCAGCTTCCCCCGAGACCCAGTAGTAGGATAAGCAGCTGAGATCATGAATGAATGAATGAATTCACATTGTATGGAATAGTGCTATGGATTTGATATACAGGGTGTTTCTAAAAGAAGTTTGAAAGCATTATGTCTCTGCAACCATGAATGAAACTTTTACCAGGGTGGTGCATAGAGTTTAAAATGATTACTGCTAGAAGCCTCTCTCATTGAACAAAGAGCCCCTAATCTTAGTCATTCGCAAGATGGCGACCCCACAACACAAGACGTTTTGCTTTCTGCAATTCTGCAAGCCAGAGTCTGTAATTGTGTTGCAGCGCACGTTTCAATGATGTTTTGGAATTGATCTGCCAACGACAAACAGCATTCCTCATTGGGACCGACAATTTAAGGAAACTGTGGCTGATTATGTATGGGGAAGAGCACAGGACGACCATGCACACAGAGCATTTATAAAATGATTACTAAACCTTGATAACTCTTTAAACTGTTTTTGTGTACATATTTGTGTAATTGTAGCATGTTGCCATGGTGAAATAGATTGCTTTGTAATTGGATCCATCTTTTTGAAAATGTCTTCGATGTAGGGGAAACCAGGTCTTTGTCTCAACTCGGTCTCGCCTCCTACAAAGTCTTGGACTTGGAAGTCATGGGCGTCTGTGAGCTCATGCATACAAGAGGTGGGTGGGAGCGGTCTCCTCCAAGTGCGCTACACCGCTCCCGAAAGTTGCGTGGGCAACAGTTCGAAAAGAGGTGGCGGCGGCTAGCGGCTTCCTCCGATACACGTGACGGCTTCGTCCTCCCTGACTGGCAGCTCGTCATGTGACAAGGGGGGAAAGCACTGACGGGTGGGAATTGGAGACGACTAAATTAGGGAGAAAATCGGCGGGGAAAAAAAGACAAGTAAACCGTGATTCTGTACGTCATTGAGTAATTCTACAGAGTTTCTGAAAAGTCAGTGAGTCAGTAGTAAAACTACATATACAACATATTTCCACTGGCTCCTGACTTTGCTGTTTCACATTGGGTTTCCTCTGTGTTCTCCACTTTCCTCCCACCTTTGAAAAACATGCAGCTATAGTACATGGACTGGCAAATAAAAATTTTGGCGTGAACGTGTATGTGTGTGTGTGTGTGTGTGTGTGTGCAGGATGGATCCGGTGACCTTGACTAGCATAGAAACAGTCATGGTTGAACCAGAACAATCAGAGTTAGGTTACAGATAATCAAATAAAGTGTAATTGGAAGACGTGTATATATATATATATATATATTTCACTTCAATCACTAATTTCTGCAGACAATATTAAGAATAGTCCTCTGCCTTCTGAATGTCTGTTAGTGTGTTCACAATAGCACCTAGAGAGATATGCAGAGCGTGAAGGTGCCAGTGTCAAATCCCTTGAGCAGGAACTATCACCTGACTACTAGCATTTGTGCCAGTGACGTCTTTATAACTGTCTGTGATCTAAATAGATGCCTTGTGCGCAGGCCAGAATGTGATTTTCCTCATGATATGGAAAAGGGTGTACCAAATGATTCCATGGGTCTGGGACAAAATGTCTTTTTGGATTACAGTACGAAGAGTACAAAATATGATCTGCTAAAATATCTGCAACCAGATATTGGCCATTGGTCAAAGATCTAATGCTGTTTAATGAAGTGCAATGAAGACAAATCCAGCCGCTCCAGTGTTAAACGTTGTAAAGTGCCAGTCTTTGGTCAGTGCTTTATACCAACACAAACAGTGCAGTTCCTAAATGTCATGACATAGACCAGCTCTGCAGGGAGCTGTGCTGTGACCCCAAGCCTCTCTGATAGACAGCAGGGAATGAAGTGGTGCGTGTGCGTTAAAGCTATGCCTGGATCACAGACCTTGATCTCTCTTGTGTGACCAGCTAGAGTTTCACCCCGGTGTTATAAAAGGACGCTGCCGCATGCCGACAGTCTGATTCCCGACTCCGCGAGAGTAACTTCACAGCCAAATCAGACACACGTAGAAAGCATTTTCAATATCAAAGCAAGTCGAGAAAGCATTACAGCTTTCAGCAGCAACACTTTCGTTAATTGGAACTCTCATTTCTGATTGGCTAACTTTCATCTTATCGGGGATTAGCATGACAGACGCTCCACATTAATAAATCAAGATAATATGCTAAAGTTTTCTGTCAGTGCCAATGTTTCTTAACGTCTCCACGGAACGTGTCTCCATGGCCGGTGCTTTTTAATAGCTATAAGTTTTAGCAGTTTCTTGTTAATAATATGCTGTATTTTTGAACGTCGTTGGTTATTTTCTGCTAATTGCATGCCCTTCCTTTTCAGAAACGGTTCCAAGGAGAACCCACTGAGCAAGCGTATTCAAAGCAGCCTTGAGAAACAATTCCAAGGTTATTAATGTTAAAACGTGTAGTACTATATCTGCATTTTAAGAAATCCTCCTGGGTTCAAGGAACGTCAACCGGCTCGTGTTCTGCGCTGACAAAATATTTAGGTCGACCCAAAGGTAGAACACTTGCAGCATTTTTTCTTCTGAAACGCTGCTAGATCAAAGGCAATGACTAGAGGCGGAATTTTAATCGCTTTAATTTCGCTTCCGATCGCAGCCGTGGCCCTACAAAACAAAAGCGACGCTGCGTTTATTAGCAGCGCGGCTTTGATGTCGAATGCGTACACGAGGTGCTGGCCTGCCTCGGTGATTCAGCTTTAATGACAAGCTCCATCATGGGCACGAAATTGTCCTTGGTGTGAATCAGCTCCAGAAATAGCAACGCGAGAACAGTGGGTGCTGTTTGTGTGGATTTGTGTGGGCTGGTAACTAGAGCAAGGTTTAGCCCCTGTCATTACACCCACACATGCAACATAATGTAATGCGAGTTACATGGCTGCTTAGTTATAATTAATGCTTTAATAGTTTCCTTGCAAAAAACAAACAAACAAAAAAATCACGGAGAACAATTAGCATAGAGCATGCTATCTGGGTTTCAATGGCTTTAGCGCTTGGTGTGCTAGCTCTGTCCCTAGACTACCAGTTTATTTAGATTTTTTTTTTTAGTTCTTACTGAATGTCAAAAAGTGTACATATTAACAGACTATTAATTAGCGTCTTAAAAAAATAGCCATTATTGGTATAATGGTCATTGTTATTATTATAATTATTCTTAAGGATTATTAGTGTGATTGCAGGAGACATTGTTGAGATATTGTTATCCGTCAGGAGTATTCGGTGTAGATTTTGTCTGGATTTCAACTGCCACAATTTTCGAAAAATTGACACCGTTCCAACTCTAAAATATCCGACACGGTCGGGATCGGTGTGCTTGTATAAGGCTAAGGGATCCGTGCACTCG
>JANCOA010000001.1:777723-788225 GCA_024363135.1 Leptodoras oyakawai | reverse complement strand
TGCCGGCTGGGCACCGGCTCCCCCGTGACCCCGTAACTGGGAATAAGCGGTACAGATAATGACTGACTGACTGACACCACAGACAACAATACAGAAATTGGTTAGGCATCCAAGCATTTACCCCACCCCCAGGGTAAATAGTAGTAGTTGTCATAGCTACATTACCCTGCCCAATGAGTAAGGTGGAAATGAAGCAAAATAAAAATGAAGACGTGCCCTTGTCCTTGACAGCATGGCATGCAGGAATATTTTCCTGAGAGAGCATGCCTTTATTATTTTTATTATTATTATTATCTGTTTAAAGTTGCAGAATGCATGTCAAAAGTTCCTATTATGTTGTATGTTACAGCAGCTATAAAAGTGAATAAGATGTGGATGTGTGGGTTCAGTAGTGTGCATTCATCTCAAAATAGACTCAAAGATCCACAAAATGTACCAATGTGGGAGGAAATGTTTACGGCAAACAGATTTTGACTAAATCTCTCCCTCTCCTGGCCATTGCTGGACACTACAGCATGAACCCATGAGTTTTACTACGTTGTGTGAGGACATAGTTTTGTATCTGACTACAACTTCACACTTTTTGTGACATCAGTATTTTAACTTGTGTACACACTATATTGCCAAAAGTATTCGCTCGCTTGCCTTCACATGCATATGAACTTGTGACATCCCATTCGTAATCCATAGGGTTTAATATGATGTCAGCCCACCATTTGCGTCATCTCAGCCTCATCTCTTCTGGGAAGGCTTTCCACAAGGTTTAGGAGTGTGTTCCAGAAGTGCATTTGTGAGGTCAGACACTGAGGTTGGATGAGAAGGCCTGGCTCTCAGTCTCCGCTCCAATTCATCCCAAAGGTGTTCTATCAGGTTGAGGTCAGGATTGAGGACAGTCAAGTTCTTCCACACCAAACTTGCTCATCCATGTCTTTATGGAGCTTGCTTTGTGCATTGGTGTGCAGTCATGGTGGAACAGGAAGGGGCCATCCTCAAACTTTTCTCACAAAGTTGGGAGCATGAAATTGTCCAAGATCTCTTGGTGTGCTGAAGCTGAAGCAAGTTCCTTTCACTGGAAATGGAAGAGGCCAAATCCAGTTCTTTAAAAATAACCCCAAACCATAATCCCCCTCCACCAAACTTTACACTTGGAGCAATGCAGTCAGACACGTACCGTTCTCCTGACAACCAACAAACCCAGACTCCATCAGATTGCCAGATGGAGAAGCTGATTTGTCACTCCAGAGACCTCCACCATGTCTCCACTGCTCTAGAGTCCAGTGGTGGTGTGCTTTACACCACTGCATCCGACGCTTTGCATCGCGCTTGGTGATGTATGTGATGGAAACACATTCCATGAAGCTCTCTACACACTGGTAACCTCTGCGCTCTATGTGCCTCAGCATCTGCTGACCCCACTCTGCCATTTTACATGGTCTACCACTTTGTGTCTGAGTTACTGTTGTTCCCAATTGCTTCCACTTTGTTATAATACCACTGACAGTTGACTGTGGAATATTTTGTAGCAAAGAAATTTCACGACTGGCCTTGTTGCAACATCATTAAAAAATGCTTTTGTTTAAAACTTCAGGTAAAAATGAGGGAACAGTTGTTTATAGCTGCCATAACACAAGCTAACCAAAAGGGATGATTCAAAACAATAAATGTAACTAGAAATGGATTCAAAAGTGTGACACTTAAGTCTAAAGAGAAAGGAAACACTTCAGAAAATTCATCAACCTATGGTTAGCACCAGTAACTCTGCTTCCTCACATCATTCCGTCATTGATTATATTCCTTTAACTGCATTCCCTCAAGTGTTTTATTTCTAACCGTGAAGCATGCATCTATAAAAATTCCACTTGACAGACACTGTGACCCAACAGTACTGATGTCAGTGGGTTTTGAATGGGTAATTATGGGTAATATGTTGGTAACAATAGTGAAAATAGACCAACATATCAAAGTAAAAAAAAAAAACCCTCAGAAGTTTTAGCATTGTAAATAAAACTTCGATGCCATGGGAAATCTCATTTCAGTTATCTCAAAGTCATTTGGGGTAGATTTGGTTTTTAGTGTTTTGCTTTGATGCGATTTTTAAACCTTATTTTATAAATATTTTATATTTTATAAACCTAAATTTCTTATTAAATCCTTGCATCATGCATTCAGCATCACAGATCACAGACAAACGCCTACACAAAGATCACATGACCATCCTTCTCTGCCAGATTTTTTTTCTTGTGCTAGATATTAATAGTCTGCTAGCTCATAGTGCCATAGATGTTAAATAATTCTAGCTGGCTCATGTGGAAACGTGGCACGTTTCTAAAAAAGTTCCTGCGGTAGAAACATTCCTTCTCTTGACCCTAGACAAGTAGGGCAGCGGATCCAAGGTGGCAGTTCATCACAAATAGATCCAGGGAAGACACCGAGTCTGGGTTGTGTTCTAAATCAACCTGGCTAATGTCAACACACTGTCCGCGAGTAAACACCGCACCCTCACTAATCTTTAACCTGTTTAAAGAATTGAATAGAACGGTGCAGAAGAGTGGCTTTGATTTCAGGTCATACAGAACAGGCAGACAAAGATCACTGTTAATGCAAAGCTTTATTTAGAACTGTCTACGTCTTGCACTGGAAATGGAGTACTATGATACAGGTTCTTACAGACACTTAAACTCACACCAGTGCTTTATGATTGTGTGTGTGGTGTTTCTCAGGTCTGGCAGCCAGTTTCCTGCAGTTCAGCTGTAAACTTCTCCAGCTCTGTGCATTTGTCTTTTCCCTCAGGGTTACACTCAGCTGATGATGGCCAGTGCTCCACCCACGTCTCCTTCCCCAGAGTGTACGTGTGTCTGTAAGTAAGAAAGAGAAATGCCAATTTCATAAGCCAAATGTGTGTGTGTTGTCTCCAAAGCATGACACACATTTGTAATGAAGATTCTTCTCAATCAAAGGGGTCACATATTTTTAAGAGGTGAAAGTCTGACAAAACAGTCTCACCTTTGTTGTATTGAAAAAAAGGGTAGAGTAACAAAAGTCCACCCTCTGCTGGACATGTGTATGAACTGCAGTATTACAGACTGCACAAATACACACAGGAACAACTTGAGCAGCAAATAGAAGAAGTGGGTTTTATGGAGAAAATGTGGGTTTTAAAGGGATATAGATACAACGTATTTGGAAAGTCTTCAGACCTTTTAACTTTTTGCGGCCTTGTGCTAAAATAAAAAAAGCAAGGGTTCCCCCTTGAGTCCCCTTGCTTTCTGCACTTAATACCCCATTATATACAGAAATGTATAAAATTTTGCAAATTTATTAAAAAGGAAAAACTAAAATTTCAGATGGAAACTTGTGTCCAGACCCTTGGCTTGAAATTTAGCTCTGGGAGCCTCCCATTTCTCTTGATCATGTTTGAGATGTTTCTACACCTTGATTGGAGTCCACCTCTGGTAAATCCAGTTCATTGGACATGATTTGGAACACCCCTGTTTTTATAACGTCTCACAGCTGACAATGCATATCAAAAACCAAGCCATGAGGAGGAAAGAACTGCCTGTAGAGCTTAGAGAAAGGATTGTGTAGAGGAACAGATCTGGAGAAGGCTACAAAAAAATCTGCACTGAAAGTTCCCAAGACGAGAGTGGCCTCTGCCATTATTAAATGTAAGACGTTTGGTACAGTCAGCCCACCTGGAGTTTCCTAAAGCACCTAAAGGACCATCAGACTGTGAAGATTCTCTGGTCTGATGAAACCAAGATTTTACTTTTTGGCCTCAGTTCTAAGTGTGAGGAAACCAGGCACTGCTCATCACCTAACTAATACCATCCATACAGTGAAGCATGGTGGTGACAGCATCATGTTGTGTGGGTGTTTTTCAGAGGCTAGGACAGGGAGACTGAAGCAAATGAAGCAAAATACAGAGATATTCTTAAAGAAAACCTGTGTGTTATGTATCATATATTTTCATTATCTACTCCTCAGTTCCCTTCAGTATTTGTAATGTTGGGTTTTGCACATACAGTACAGTGTCAGGTCTGTGTTCTGTCTCAATGAGGTATAAGGAGTGGCTGGAGAAGGATGAAAACAGTTTCCGATTAAGTCCAATGTGTATCTTTGTTTCTGTGTAGCTAGAAGCACATTGTGTTTAATGTTACCCGTTCTTGTCACTGCCTGTTTGCCAAACGTCAGAGGGTGGCCCGATGATGAGGTAGTCCTGCCCTTTAAGTATATTAAGCCCTGCCCTGCAGCCAGCATGAGAGAGAAACACTCGCGTGTCCTTTCCCTTTACCCCAACCTCAGAGCCTACAAACACACACACACACCATTTAAGGTAACAGACCAGCTGTAACACAGTGTTTTAAACAGTATCTTGAAGTCTACAAGTTTTAGTGAAAAACACAAATTGCACACCTTCTTTTATAACTTGCAGGACCTCCAGCTCATATCTGTCATATTGGCTAGTACTGACACTCAGCACTCTGACCTTGTACACTGGAAAACAGAGCATGTACATGGGCAACAACAGATACTAGCTCGCTGAAGCTCGGTTAGCATAATAGAAATCTGTAATTGTTACCATGGTGGATTCCACTGCATGCAGCTTTCTTCCTTGCTGTATTTGTCAGAGTAGCTGTCTTCATCACGCAACAGTTGCCTGCAAAAAATTGGTCGAACTGATCATAACACAGGTGTGCAATTTCATTCCTTTTTTTTGTCTTGGATATCACTGGCCAGACACAAGGTAGGTTTTTTTTTCCAGAATATCATACCCTAGATATTTTTGTTTGCATTCTTTGTTTAATGGGAACCTGAGATACAGTTGCATATTAAGTTTTTACTGTGTCCTGTGTGAAAGCAGGATTAACCGGGTAGGGTCAGTCAAAACACTCTCCACTGGTCCCTGATGGGTGATCAATCTTTAGTCTACTGTCAGTTGCAGTGGTTTCACTTGTAGTTCAATACCAACTGGCCAGGGCCACAAGCATGAACTTGTATGTGGAACAGGGATAATGATGATGTGGTAAGACCAAAATGCAACAACACACAATTGTCCTTGACTTCTATTACTAATGACCAAATTGCTTTACTTCAAATTTGCATAAAATAAAAAAAAATCTCCAGCTGTATATCTGTGTGTATATAGCTTACCCTGTGTGCAGCGACAAATGTTGCCTTTGCAGATCTGACTGAGCTGCTGTTTGTCCTCTGGCACAGTGTAAAACCTACTGCAACGTTTTTCTGAAAACATACACTTACAGTTGGCCACATTTTTCATCCTTCACTGAGCATCAAAGGTTTGATATAAATTATATTAAACCATGATTTGATATACACTAGATTTATTTAACAAGAAATGAGAGAAGGATATCGTGTCTACCCGTGTTGTAATACTGGTATACAGTAACTGTAGATGGTTGCAGCAGTCCCACTTTAAACTTTTGGTTCAGCCTGAACAAGATGATGTCTGATTCTCTATTGGACACCTGAACACATGGAGAGAGTACATTATTAATACAGCATTTTACAAAAAGAGACAAGCCACAGCAGTGCATAGTCCTTCGTGTTACCTTGAACAGATGAATGATGAGAGATCCTCGATCACTCAGGTTATCTACAACTTGGAAATTGTTGATATAGCGATCCACAGAGTTGGTCAGCTGTACATCAAAGAGCATACAAAACAAATTGACTGACAATAGAAGTACACTAACCTTTGAATTAAGGTTACAAGTAAATTTTCATATAAAGCAATTTAAAGAACACATCAAGCCCCATTTTGTACCTCTGAAAATTGTTCTATGACTGACCAGCTGATGAGACCTATTTTAGTATTTGGGATCTTTCTATTATCTGGCCAGTTTTACACCATCACTGTGATAAAATGTAATGGAAAAAGAATAAATATACCGTACCAGTCAAATGACTATGAAGGAACACATAAGGAATCATGTAGTAAACTTAAACAAACCAAAATATGTTAAAGTTTTTAGTTTCCTCAAAGTAGGCACCTTTTGCTTTGATTAAAGCTTTGCCCCCTCTTGGCATTCTCTCAATCAGTTTCATGAGGTAATCACCTAAAATGGTTTTCCAACTGTCTTGAAGGAGTTCCCAGAGATGCTGAGCACTTGTTGGCTGCTTCGCCTTCACTCTTCGCTGCAACTCATTCCAAACAATCTCAATTGATTGACCTTCATTTCTTAAAGTAATGATGGATTTTAATTTTTTCTTTACGTAGTTGAGTTGTTTTTGCCATAATATGGATTAGATCATTACTTAAATAGGGCTAGTCACTGTTTAACAACTCTACTTCTTCACAACACAACTGATGGTCTCAAACATATAAGGATTCAAGGAGACTTAATTGTCATTCGCATCACATGTGGTACATGGGGTGGAATGAAATTATAATCTCAAGGTCCCAATTTCACCTGAAGAGGACCCAGGACCCAGTTGCAGAGCGACAAGCTCGGACCCAGTTACAGAGCGACAAGCTCAGACCCAGTGAGTTTGTTTGTTAGGGTCTGGATATCATGTTGAAAGTGGATGTGAAGTCCACGAAGAGCATGCGGACATAGGAGTCCTTCTGCCCCAGGTGGGTGAGGGCAGTGTGGACCACAGAGGAAATGGCATCTCCTGTGGATCGGTTCTTCCTGTAGGCATATTGGTGTGGATCCACAGTGATGTCGATGGTGGCTTTGATGTGGGTCCAGTCTTTCAAAGCAATTTGTGACTATCGGCGTGAGGGCTATTGGCCGTTAGTCGTTCATACCTGTCACTGCAGAACTCTTGGGGACCGGGATGATGGTAGCAGTTTTCAGGCAGTTGGGGACAGCTGCGTGTATGAGGGAGGTGTTGAAAATGTCTGCCAGGAGCATTGTGTCTTTGGAGCATTGTGCATCTCTGGTTGTATAGTCAGTGATGCACTTAATATAATGCTCCCTGGATCCTGGAAAGAGAAATGACCCTGGATTTTCAGAGTATAGGCAGCTTTGGCCCTCTTAACACCTACTGTCAGCTCTCTTCTAGCCCTCCTGACTTCATGTGAGTCACCAGACCTGAAGGCAGCATCCCTGGCTTTCAGTAGAGAACATACCTCTGCCTTCAGCCAGGGTTTCTGTTTTGGGTAGCAAGTCACAGACTTGGGGGTGGTGACATCCTCCACACACTTGCTGATGTACCCCAGAACAGCAGGTGTGTACTCCTCCAGATCCAGCTGCCCTTCACTCTCAGCAGCTTGCCTGAAGCCCTGCCAGTCTGTGCAGTCAAAGCAGTCCTGCAACACAGCGTCTCTGCCACTGGGCCACACAGTAATGGTCTTCTTTGTGGGTCTGGAGCGTCGCAGCGGCGGGTGGTATGTAGGGACCAGCATGATGGAAATGTAGTCAGAAAGCCCGAGGTGGGGGTGGGGGACGGTTCTGTATGCTTCTTTTATGTTGATGTAAACACGATCGAGTGTGTTGTCTCCCCGTGTTGGAATGTTTACGTGTTGGTAAAACGTCGGCAAAATGTTTGTCAGATTTACGTGGTTAAAATCCCCCGCCACCACGTAAAACACCTCCGGATGCTTGTTCTGAAGCGAGCTGATAATGTCATGTAGGTCCTTCAGTGTGTTGTTAGCATTAGCATCTGGTGCTATGTAAACAACAATGACGAACACCGCCATAAACTCACAGGGCAGATAGTGCGGCCGACATTTCACAGTCAGCTGCTCTATCGCCTCGGAACAGTGGCTGTTTACCAAAACACAGTTTGTGCACCAACCTTCGTTAATGTATAAGCATAAGCCGCCCCCCCTGTGCTTTTTCGGACAGCTGGTTGCGGTCCCTTCGGTAGAGCTGGAAGGATGAGTCCGGGATGCTGTCATTTAGAGATGGAATCGGGGTTTGGTCATTGTTAGCCTTTAACCTGATTAGCACGCCGTCTCGCTTCCCCCTCTTCTGCCTCTGCTCGCACCGCCTCCTCTTGCCCTTTGTCCGCAGTGCTCCGCTCTGCCACACCGGTGCCCAGATGAGTTGTTGTCTGCCCAGTGTAGCTCTTAAACTGTTGTCCATGGTTGCTGCTTTTGTGGCCAAACTGTTTTTTTATCTTATAAAGTTCGTTTCAACTATAACTGACACACTTGGGGCGCGTGAAGTCGGACACTAACGTAGGAATAACTAAAAGCCGGGTTTTCACTGGGAGCGTGAGAAGCCGCTGCACTACTGCGCGTCGCCATCTTGGAATATAAGTAAGAATTTTAAGAAATGATCACTTGACAAGGCACAGCTGTTAACTGAAAGCCATTCCAGGTGACAACGTCATAAAGCTGACTATACTGGTACTGTACAGTACTGTGCAAAAGTTTTTTTCGGCCTGTGACCCTGAAATAGGAATAAGCGGTTAAGATAATGAATGAATCAGTTTTAGGTAGGTGTGGGAAAATGCTGTAAACTAAGAATGCTTTCAAACATACAAATAATAATTGTTTATTTTTAGCAATTTACAAAATGCAAAGTGAGTGAACAAAAGAAAAATCTAAATCTAATCAATATTTGGTGTTACTACCCTTTGCCTTCAAACCAGCAACAATTCTTATGAGTACACTTGCATAAAGTCAGGGATTTTGTCAATTCATCAATTTCACATGTAGGTTGAAACTCAGTCATTAACTGAAACAGCTGAAACAGCATAAAGCCCATAAACAGCTGTGTAGGACGCTTAAAACTGTGTGAGGAACAGCCAAACTCTTCTACCAAGGTGAGGCTGTGGAAGACAGTTTCATGTCACAGGGCATACACCATGGCAAGACTGAGCACAGCAACAAGACACTCCCAGACAAAGCAGACAGGGAATTCAAGATGTACTGTTCGGGCTGTTTTAAAGAAGCACAAACAAACGGGCAGCATTTACAATAGTAGATGCAGTGGTCGGCCAAGGAAACTTAATGCAGCAGATGACAAACAGTTCAAGCTTATTGCCCTTCAAAATCAGAAGATGTCCAGCAGCACCAGCAGCTCAGAACTGGCAGATACCAGTGGGACCCAGGTACACCCATTGTCTGGAGAAGTCTGGCCAGAATGGTCTTCATGGAATAATTAAGCCAAAGAGCCATACATCTGACATGGAAACAAGGCCAAGCTTCTCAATTATGCATGAAAACACAGGAACTGGGGTGCAGAAAAATTGTAGTAGGTACGTTGGTCTGATGAGTCAAAATTTGAAATATTTGGCTATAGAAGAAGGCAGTTGTCTGCTGAAGGGCTGGAGAGTGGTACAATAATGAGTGTCTGCAGGCACCATTGAAGCATGGTGGAGGATCCTTGCAAGTTTGGGGATACATTTTGCAAATGGAGTTGGAGATTTGGTCAGAATTAATGGTGTCCTCAAAGCTGAGAAATACAGGCAAATACTTATCCATCATGCAGTACCACCAGGGAGGTGTATGACTGGCCCCAAGCTTATTCTGCAGCAGGACAGCAACCCCAAACATACAGCCAATGTCATTAAGAACTATCATCAGTGTCAAGAACAAGAAGTCCTTGAAATGATGGTATGGCCCCCACAGAGCCCTGATCTCAACATCATCAAGTCTGGGATTACATGAAAAGACAGAAGGATTTGAGGAAGCCTACATTCATAGAAGAGCTGTAGTTAGTTCCCCAAGATGTTTGGAACAATGTTCCGGCCAAGTTCCTTCAAAAATTGTGTGCATGTGTACATAGAATTGATGCTATTTTGAAAGCAAAGAGTGATCACACCAAATACTGATTTAATTTAGATTTCGCTTCTTGCTACTTGCTAAAAATGCTACTTTACAGCATTTTTCCACACCTGCCTAAGACTTTTGTAGAGTACTGTATATATACTAGTGCATCTCAAAAATGTAGGATATAGTGGAAAAAGCTTTTTTTTTTCACATTTTTTTTTTTTATAATTTAATTTGAAAAATGTTTAGGTTTGTTTTCCTGAACTCCTCACCTAAAAACCATAAAATGGTTATCTTGTCTTGAATGATTATGCCCCAGTATAAATCACACATTAATCAACTGTTTGTAGTACATAATATTCCTGCCAGTTTAGTTTCTCACCAGCTCAAGGTCTGAGGTTTCTGGTTCAAAGCCAGTAGGCAGACTGATGTCAAGTACTGCCATGCGCACTTGATGCTGGCCCAGAGCTCTGATGGGACAAAAAAAGTTATGATAATATGAATACTGCAGTGCTCTTATGATTCATTTACACATCAATGACTTACCTCACATTGATACTGAGTTTGTACACCTTTTCCACATCTGCTGGAGGCTTCTCTGTGGACATATAGTGAAAACTGAGAGCAGTGAGCACAACCACTTTACCTCAAATCTACAGTGATCTCTAGGCTTTATCCTGAAGGCCTACATTATGAACTAGTGTCCACCATGCAATATTTTTACCCCATTGGGCCAGCAGATCACAGTTTTACTTGCCTCTTGTATATTTCTATTGGCCCAGAAAACACTTTTCATACCTGTTAATTTATTCAT
>JANCOA010000001.1:84796-97670 GCA_024363135.1 Leptodoras oyakawai | reverse complement strand
TGCATGTCTTTGGACTGTGGGAGGAAACCGGAGTACCCGGAGGAAACCCACACGAACACGGGGAGAACATACAAACTCCACACAGAAATTTCCCAGGTCGCCCCACCCGGGGATCAAACCCAGGTCCTTCTTGCTGTGAGGCAACAGCGCTATCCACTGCACCACCGTGCCGCCCAGCATTTAAGTAACTTTGTGAAAACCAAAATCTCAGACAAATCAGTCTCAAACTTTTGGCCATGACTGTAGTATCAAGAATCACTGACAGACTTCCAGGTAATGCAACAATGCACCAATTTCACCACTGGATTGTTTAAATGCCAGAAGCATTGTCTGCAGCTTGCAAGGGCTATAGAAAAAGCAAGTGGCAAATCTCTTTCTGCTTCACCTGTCTCCTTTTGGCTTCACATATGAAAGGTAGAATTCCTGCTTAGCACAGCTTTTGATGAGGCAGATGAAAATCCACTTTACATTCGGGGCATTTGGCAGATGCCATCAACCAGAATGACTTAGAAAATTTCTGTTTGCTTATAGTCTCCACCAAAATGACATCCCTGTATAGTTATGTATGATAACTATAGTAACAATGATGTTACATGACCGACCACGATTGCACCATAACAGTACAAACATAAAACACAAACAATCTATAGACCTGGACCTGGCTTGTAATTCATCCACTCACTCACATTTAGCACCTGGAACATTTCCACAAGGGGGTGCTTCGTATCTGATAACATCTTATGCGTCATTGTTACTCACCCAGAGGTGGTTCTAATCTTTTTTTTTCTTTGTTTGTTTGGTTGAAACTCCTCCAAAATCTCACAACTACCTCACTTGTCTTGAATCATACTACAGCAGCCTGGGTTTCTTCAGTGTGGGGCATGACTGCACTGAAAACTATTTGGCTGTGTAAGACACTACTGTTGTAAACACGTTGCAATACAACCTCTGACTTTTCATACATGATGGAGATCAAATGCACTGAAGAACACAGCATTGCTGGTCATAACCAAATAACTATTTATTTTTGTCTATTTTACTATTTACACTGTGTTTTAGTTTTGGTTTGTTTGCTTAGTGCTCCACCTTTCCTCAGATTATTCCATCTGCCCACATTGAACATACTGTACATAAACCACTCTCCTTCCAATATAATGAGATATAATGCAAAAATACAATAAATATCCCTGAGATATAATGGAAAGCATATTCTACAACATATGGCTGTTTCATAAATACAAACCCAGTTTCCAGATGGAGACACTTTTTTCAAGTTGGAGGCACTTTTTAAAAATGCAATAAGAACTGAAATCTGTAATTGGTTAATTCATTTGAACCTTTATTTAATAGATAAATGGACACAGAAAAGTTTTTCAGTGTTGTCAGTCACAAACTTAATCATATTTGTTAAATATAAACAAATGTAGAAATTGATGGCTGGAACACACTCAAAAAAAAAAAAGTTGGGACAGAGGCAAAATAAAACTGAAAAGGTTGTATAAGTAACACTGGAAGATTCCACAATTAGCAGTTTGACTGGTAACAGGTGAAGTCATCAAGATTTGTCAGTCAGTTCAAATACAAGATTGCAAAGAATTTAGGTCTTTCACTATCTACAGTTCATAATATCATGAAAAGATTCAGAGTTAATAAATGTTGATGCATAAGGCTGTGTGTGAACATCAAGCTCTCAGGCCATTTGTTTGAGAAACCATCATGCTACCCTGATGGACATAGACAGAGGGGCTCGGGAGTACTTCAGTAACACAGTCCACCGCCGCATCAAGAAATGCAACTTGAAACTCATCCATTCATTTTCTTGACCGCTTATTCCTTTTCAGGGTCACGGGAGAGCCGGGGCCTAGCCAGCAGCTTAGGACGCAAGGCAGGAACAACCCTAGACAGGACGCCAATCCATCGTAGGGCACACACACACTCACACACACACACTAAGGCCACTTTAGAGACACCAATCAACCTAACATGCATGTCTTTGGACTGTGGGAGGAAACCGGAGTACCCGGAGTAAACCCACACAGACACAGGGAGGACATGCAGACTCCACACAGAAAGGACCCAGATCGAACCCAGGACCTTCTTGCTGTGAGGCGACGGTGCTACCTACTGAGCCACCATGTCGCCCACAACTTGAAACTGTATTATGCAAAGAGGAAGCGATATATTCATGTAGCTTAGAAACACCCATGAGTTCTCCGAGCCTGAACTCATCTGAGATGGACTGATAGACAGAGGAAACGTGTTCTGTGGTCAGATGAGTCAATGTTTCAGCTGGTTTTGGAAAAAAAAGTGGATATCGGATTTTATGTGCCAAAGATGAAAAAGACCATCCAGAATGTTACCAACAAAAACTGTAATGTACTGGGGGTACATCAGTGCATCTGCATATACTGTAAATGTGAATATGTGTGCTTTCAAGACAATATCTTTTCCAAGGAACTCTATGTCTATTTATTATATAAGTATATATATATATTAAATGTTTACTGTATTAATATGCCTCTGCACCAAGTTATTTGACCCTGTCAATAATATATGTATACTAGTATATATGTTACTAAATATAATTTTATTACATATAATTTGTTTTACTTAATCTTGACATATTTTGAGGATTTGCTCGCTGTTACTGAGTTCATTTAGCATTAAGCATGTTCAGCATTCAGCAATTCAACATAATTGCATAAGAAATCTCAGAAGTCCACATTGGTTGTGGCCTTTCGAAAACATGTTGAAATCATGACTTTAATGGTAAAATAAAATAAATCTGGCAGAAGGTTTTTGCAAGCTGCTGTTGCTGAGTTAAATGTAAGTAGCAACTGGACTGAATTAAAATGTTATAACAGCATGTCTACTTTTTATTAATTCAACCTAAAAGTAGCTAGGCAACCTAAATAATACAGTGTACAGTGTATATGTATTTGAAATCCACACTTACATGATGAATTTATTTATAAACTGGTTGTGTTCTGATACAGTGCACACACCAAGCAGGGTGTTGAAGGCATATGTACATGTTGAGGACAACATCTGCTCAGTATGCATGTATTATAATATTATAAACTTACATGCTATATACTGTAGCAATGTTAAAAAAATCTGACCATGAATAAAATCCAAAAGGATTGATCATCTAATATCTCAGCAGATATAATGGCAGTGAGGCTGAGGACATTTCAACTTGGAAATGGGAGGTCATGTGCTAATCACAAGGCACACACATGAAGGTTTGCTTCAGTCTTTTATAACTGCCATTTTGAATTCTTCTCCTCTGACTACCTGTGATCACATTTCATACACCATTTTCTCTGGAAGAAGGGTATTAAATACACTATATGGACAAAAGTATTTCGACACACCTCTTAATCATTGAATTCAGGTGTTCAGGTGGAGTCCCATTGCAACATGTGTATAAAATTGAGCACCTAGCCATGCAATCTGCCTTTCGTGAAAGAAAGGGTCATTCTAAAGCTTTTACTGAATTTGAGTGTGGTACTATAATAGGATGTCACCATTGCAACAATTTCTTCTCTCCTAGATATTCCAAAATCAACTGTGGGTGGTATTGAAAAGTGGAAGGGTTTAGGAACCACAGCAACTCAGCCACAAAGTGGCAGACCACATAAAGTTACAGAGCGGGGTTGCTGAGTGCTGAGGTGCCTAGTGCATAATAGTCACCAACCTCCTCTGGCATTAACATCAACACAAAAGCTGTGCACTGGATTCTTTAAGGCATGGGTTTCCATGGCCGAGCAGCTGCATGCAAGCCTTAGATCACCAAGCACAAAGCTGGTGTGTTGGATGGAGTGGCGTTAAGCATGGAGCCTCTGGACTCTGGAGCAGTGGAAACATGCTCTTTGGAGTGATGAATCATGCTTTTCTATCTGGCAGTCTGATGGATGTGTCTGGGTTTGGCAAATGCCAGGAGAACATTACCTGCCTGATTTCATTGTGCCAACTGTAAAGCTTGTTGGAGGAGCGATAATGGTATGGGGCTGTTTTTCAGGGTTTGGGCTAAGCTACTTAGTTCCAGTAAACTAAGGTGCATCACTGGATTGTACTGTGTGCTCAGTTCACAAAACTTATAAATGAATGTAAGATGAGATTTAAAAAGCAATGAAAAGCAGCTGATATTGACTCTACTGTTATAGCATCTCCTAGTGTTGAAACCTACTGTGCAATGATTCCCCTGTGGGCTGTACCATTAGAAATTAGATGATCAAATGCCAGCAACTGTTGTGGGTAGTGATGCTTCCACATAGCTCTAGGGGCCTTGGCTCAATTCTGTGCACTGGTTTACTGTCTGTGCAGAGTTTTGCATGTTTTCCCATGTCCGTGTAGAGCTTCCGGGTTTTCCAGGTTACCCTATATACCTAGGTTTCCTTCTACCTAGATTGCTATACAATTTTGACATTTGAAGGTGTGGTGAAAAAATAAGATAAGCTGCTCTTATCACAGACCATGAGCTTCCCCACCCTCTATCCATACCTATACCTACACTGGGTTCAGATCAGAGGTTAAGGCACTTTTTTATGTTTTGATATCTGTGAAGATTAATGGATAGTACTTACTGTGACTGTGAATTCATCTGCCAGTGAAATGGCAATCTAGGTGAAATGAAAACCTTGAGGGACATTTGCTGTATTTAATATGCAGATATCTTTGGGGTGGGTAAGTGACTCTGCCAGTGCCCTCATTATTTCCAAAACTGAGATCACAAGCAGCAGTGAGCTAGGATTTAAAAGGTGGTGGTCTGATGAATGTAAAACTTCTGATCATTCATTCAAAATCCAATTTCTCCTCAGAAGAGTAGTGACTGCCATATTTTCAGAACCATTATTCTGTAGAAGAGGTGCAGAGGAAAGGGGAAAACTAATGAATTGCCAGTTGAGGTATTTGCATGGCTGCTCACAGATCTCCCCTTCACTCACTTTTGCATTAAGGCATTACAACTCATCAGGAGGAGTGTAACACAAACACTCTATTGATTTTTTTCCTTTCACCAAATACCGCCTTGCCATATCACTTAAGCATAATTTATCACATATATAAGTAATGGAGCAGTGTAGTAAAAAAACCTGATTTTGTGCAAGTAAATGTTACATGCACAAGCCTTCTGCTTTCTCTGCTTTGCTTTCTGTCTCTCTCTCTCTCTCTCTCTCTCTCTCTCTCTCTCTCACACACACACACACACACACACACACACACAGGTTTTAAATCAGCCTCAGTCTTGGCCCAGCTCAGCCAATAAAGTGGGATATGACTCATACTGGGCGCACACTGCAGTGCTGAATGCTCACTAAATCTGACCTAACACTGTTCCAGAACACATATGTGTGGAGGAACAGTAGGAGAGGAGGATTACACAAGGACCAGTCAGTGCCCTCAGACACCAAAAATCCTTCTTTTCCTGATTGCCTTCCTCCATCATTCTGTTCCTGCTGCCACTGTTGTCTCTATAGCTCATCATCTTTTTCTCTTTACCTTTATATTTATCCTACATTTCATTATTTCTTCTCAGTAGAGCAGGGGTTTCAAACACAATCCACAAAGGTCTAGTGGGGGTGCAGGTTTTCTTTTCAACCAAACAGAAGCCACACACTACTGAAAGTCAAGATCCATTGATTAGATACATTGATTAAAAACAGGTGGAATAAGCTGTGGCTTCTGCTTGGTTGGAAGGAAGACCTGCACACAGGTTGGACCCACACCAACCCCTTTGTGGATTAAGTGTGACACCCCTGAAGTAGAGGCTTCTATAATGGCCCCAGGAGAGATCAGATTGTAGATGTGGCCCTTCAGGAGCACCATACCACTTGCCAGCTCCCCACACCCCCTCCACCACCCAACTCTGTCACCCACAAGATGGAGTAGTTTTCATTTCACATGCCTGGTATTTCATTATTAACCTCATGCACCCATGACCATGGCTGACTTCCTACAACTATCACTACCAGCACTTCTCTCTCCTCCATGTCCCACCACAGTAAAATGTGAAAAAAAAATAAGATAGCAAATAAATCTACACTAAATAGTTATTTTTTACACCAGGGTCATACAGTGCAGGGTATTTTCTCAACTATTAGTCTGACTCAAGAGTGAAATGAACAATTCTGTTTTTTTTTTGGTTGGTTTAGTTCATGCTCAGCACACCCACCTCCCATGTCCTTGCATGTAAGTAAACCAACCATAAAGTATTTGTTTGTGCAGGGGTGGGGTAGAAAACAAAATCATAAGCTCTCAGCAGTTCTTCTTTTTTTTTTCTTTTTCCTCAGTAAAGACATCAAAATACTGTCATGTGTCACAATGTGACTTTGTTTGAAGGCTTCAGCATGTGTATGCATGTGCAAAAGGAGGTGTAATTTATCCTGAAAGTTTGATGCATACCCACAGCCATTCCACATTATTGTCTGATGTAGAATATTGTTCACACCCTCAATACCTCAAGTGTGTTTGTTCAGTTGTAATGTTTTCACATTGCACATGAATGATTTCATTCATGACAGGGTATTTCCCTGCCTTTCATCCAGTGAGCACTGGGATATGCTCCAGCAGTATGATAAGTGGCCTAGATAATGAGTGAGACAGAGATTTCATTCAAGTCTGCCTGCATGTTTTTGCATTAGTAATAGAGCTGTATGGTGCATCAATACTTAAGATGTAAGAGCATGTTGTGAAAGAAGAGAGTGATGATAAACTAAAAGTGTACACTCACGGAGGACTTTATTAGGAACAATATAATAATATTGTGTAAGGCCTCCCTTTGGGCTCAAAACAGCCTCAATTCTTCATGGCATGGATTTCACAAGATGTTGGGACATATTCCATTAATATTCTGGTCCATGTTGGCATGATGCATCACACAATTCCTGCAGATCTTTTAGGTGCACTTGATTGCTGTGAATGTCCCGTTCAATAACAACCCAAAGATTTTCTGCTGTATGCAGAATCCGGCGAATAGGATGACCAATGAAGAACACTGAACTCACTGTCATGTTCATGACACCAGTTTTAGATAACTTTTGCTTTGTGGCATGGTACATTATCATGCTGGAAGTAGGCATTAGAAGATGACAAACTGTGGCCATGAAGGGATACACATGGTCGCCATCAATACTTAAAGAGGATGTGGCTTTCAAGCGATGATTGGTATTAATTAAGCCAAGAACACCCCATATCATTCCCCATATCATTGTCCCATCTCCAACTGCCTGGACTGGTGACCCAAGGCAGGTTGGGTCCATGGATTCATGCTGTTGGTGCCAAATGCTGATCTTACCACTTATTTGTCTCAGCAGATAATACGATTCAGACAGGGCTACATTTTTCCGTCTTCATCTGTATATTTTTGGTGAGTCTATGGACACTGTAGCCCCAGTTTTCTGTTCTTGGCTACAGGAGCAAAACCATCACATTATCTCCTGCTGTTGTACCCCATCCACCTCAAATTCTGACATGGTCTCCATTCTGCATACAGAGCAGTTCATCAACAAGTTGTGTCTGTCTACAGAGTTGCTCATCACTGGATGTTTTTTCTTTATTGCACCATTCTGAGACATGGACATGGTCAGTGGAGCTGATAAAATGGAAAAAGAGTGTTGATAGCATCTTGAATCTTGGTAAAATAGCATACCAATTTGAATGATACAATACTTGTATATTGTTGAAGATGTGCTCAAAAAATCCTGGGCTTTAAATTTAAGAAACAAATCTTCTCTCTCTTCCTGATTTGTTTTCCTATGCATCAGTCAATATCTGTTGCTTGTATTCTCTCTCTTTCTCCCTCTTTCTCTCTCTCTCTCACACACACACACACACTTTTACTGCTCTGTCTGTCTGTCTGTTTTGCTGACTGAGGCAGCTCTGGCTCACTGTGCTGCTTAGTGAGCTTACTAATCACCATCAGGGGTTGAAGAGCTATTCTCTGTGGGGTTTCTTTAACAAATGTCAGACTGGAAAAGAAAAGGGAAATGTTCTCCCTACAGCTCTGAACATCATAGGAGCCCAGCCAGGCCTAGCACTGAGGCATATAAAAGCACTCCACTTTTAAACATGGGTGCTCCAGTCAGGTGAAAATGAGCAGGAGAGAGAACCAGCATCATTCTGAATATAATTGGATCCCACTGGTTTTGGGCAATAGCAAAGGGACATGCTCAGAGGAAAGTCACAGAGCAAAGAAAAAACTTATATGAATGTGTTGATCATCTCTAAAAGTACAGATTTTTTTCCCAGAGGATCCTATTCAAAAGCTAACGATGCACGGCCACTTAGTAAAAATCAATTCAAATATTTGAAACAGGTTTGGAACTATATAGATTTTAAAGCTGTCAGTTCACATCAACTGATGCCAAATAAAAGGTCCACATTTAGTTACATAATAATCTATTATACCACTCCAGCTGCAAAGAATTAAGCAATTTCAAAAACATAGTAGCCTTTAAGACCATTGACTTTTTGATCAATCATCAATGCGTTTACTCAATGTGTAAACCAAATTACCTTCTACAACTCTCACATTCATCTCATCAGTTACCACTACCTCAGCAACAGATTTTATCAAACATGTGATGTGCTTCACTTGGTTATTTAGTCCATCATAAATATTGCATATGTCTCCATGAGTACCCCATAGCATGATGCTGGCAACAATATTTCACCATATGGATGGTATTATCGGTGGATGAGCAGTTCTTGGGTTTTGCAGGATGTAGAATTTGGAATTTGGCCCAGTGAGTTACATTTTTTGTCAAAAAAAAAGCCTTTTATTCAGAAGTGGCTTCAGTCTAACTACTTTATTATAAATGTCTGATTAATCAAGTATTTATTAGATTAATGTCTTTCCAAGTAGGTTCTCCTGGTGACCATTGGGTTCTTGATCATCTCTGTGTCCAAAGCCTTTCTAGCCTGGTTACTGAGTTTAGCTGAACAGTCAGCTCTAGGAAGAGTGGGTGGTTCCAAACTTCTTCCATTTCACAGCAGCAGAGGCCACTGTGCCCCTGTGATTATTCCTGGTGGCCTTGCTGACTCTAAGTTTCTTGCTGCTTGTTCTGTTTAGGCAACAGTGACAGCCAGGTACATAAATTGTAATGATTGTAAAAAATAGGAAAACCTTCTACACTATCCATGATGCTGATTTGAAATAGGCATCATTGAAGACATCCTTTCTGCTGGCAATCCCTTCGGCAAAAACTCTGGGAGAACTGCATGCATCGATGGCCAAATGATTCCAAATTGAACAGGTGGCTTAGCCCATGGTTCTTATAAAAGGTCATTTTACTCAAATTTGTGAACCAGCTTATTGAGCTCACAACCATTCTAGGTCAATCAGCAAAATACTCTCAACTGTGTCCAGTATGGGCCTTTTATTACTATGTAATAGACATGGTAGCTCTGTATTCATTAGACTAGTGTCCATTAGTCACAAAGCAACCAAATTGGGTGTTCCCCTGTTTAAGTAAGATTTGTCCCATTCCTAGTTTAGAGGTTGTCACCAAAGCCTATGAATGGGCTGGACACTATGCTATTCCATCATAAATGTTTCCTTCTCATGGGCAACAATGGGAGTGTGCAGCTCCAGGAGGTCTACAACTACCTGGGTACAGCCAGGTACAGCAGTGACCCTCCTTATAATATCAGCATGACACTCATCTCTGAACACTAACCCAGTCAGCCATAGATGAGTTGGTTCCTCATGTCATTGTCATTGGCAAGGGCTATTCAGGTATTAGCCATTGCCCATGGCGATTAGAAGGGATGAAGTAGAACACTAATTATGAATATATCTGTGGTTCCCTAAAAACTAGATATGTGTCAGGGTTTCCTGTCTTTCAAAATCACTGCCAACCTTGTACGTACTTGGCAAATACTCACGTGTCAATTCTGTACCAATGGTACTAAATTATGGAAAGTAAGACCATTTTTAACTGACAGAGCTCTAAATAGTTAATTAAATAGTTTATTAAGAAGAATGGGAAGAAAACTAAAGAATAGTATATTTATTTTTTAATAATGTAAAATCAAAATCCAGCCAGGAGTGTCACAGTGCTAGCAATGCCCTATATCAGCATATAGACTGATAAAAGCATCTTATAGGCCAGGCCTGCATTGGCTCTTTATTGAGGGGTAGAATCATGTTTGGTAATAATGTTGACTGTTACATGCTATACCATAGAATCTGACTGCTGGTCAGATATTTTGGTTCTGGTTAGACAGAAAAAAAGGTTAGACAGAAAATGATAAACACAATACTTATAATGCAATAAATAAATGTAAATAAATAAAGTGATTCCCCATAATGCACTATTACCCCAATTCACTCGCAAATGATAGATTCGAACATTACCTCTCTAAAAATGTGGCTGTACCTCAGATGCATTGTTCAAGTAATTTTGTGCATTCTCTTGCTATTTATCCAGAAGGAAGGAGAAGGAAGTAGAAGTTTCATTCTAGTCCCTAATGCTAGTCTTACAGAGATATTTCCCAGAGATAATAATGTGTACATTTGCATATTATTAGCAATGATTGATATGACTTTTCTCAAATTACAACCAATTACAATGGTCATATGTGATGACGAGGAATCAGGAAGCTGTTTGACAGGGTTAAATTTCTGGTAGATGTTTTTTTGAGAGATTCCAGGAATAAAAGAAAGGCTAAATTCCCTTTCAAATGAGTGCATTTTTCCTTAGAAGATTAGAAGAAGTCAATATCATTGATAGAGGCTTTATCTTTAAAAGGTAAGACAGCCTCATTAGCTCAGAACTATGCTTTAGTTCTCTTAATTCATCTTAGAATCCTCTTTCTCTCATTTATTCTTCCTGCATCATCCCTGCATTTAAGTACCAGAAATGTCTCCATTGAGGCTTTTCATGTTGTTCCACAGCTCTTGAGGGAGAGGAGCGTGCATGTTTAGAACAAGGTCTGGGTGATATCTGAGTTTTAATTTTCAGTACACTTGTGCCCTAACCCACATCCACAGTGTGCTAGCATATTTTGTCTTCCACTGGTCCTGTGCTTTTGCTGTAATGGAGCAGTTGGTGTGGCTCTGAAGAAGCAGAGAGAGAGAAAATAATACTATTGATTTTCATAGTTGCTCATATTCTGCTCCCTCAGCAGTGTGTAAGTGAGAAGCAGACTTTAGGCTATTGTTGTCTCCCACCTCCCCCTTGGTGTAATTTAACAAAAGGGGTTTTCTTAATTGCTTTCATTCATTGGGGCTTCAGGAGAACTGAAAGAATGAGAAGGGTGATATGAAAATTGCCTAGTGTTACAGCAGTGAATTATTCTTCTCTATTTAAAGACAGACAGCTTCCATTTGCAGATGAGTGTAAAGAACAAACATTTTACATTTGTAAAATATTAAACACATTAGTATGTTCTGTTATAGAAGCATAACAATACACCTACAACACTCTTTATTCATTTATAATAATATTTATTGATGTGGAACAACAAAGTTAGTTTATCACTTATCACTTATTATCACTTATGTTATAGTCATTCCCTCACCAGCCTCACTTTTCTCTGTCTCTCTCTTGAAGATAATAATACAAAAAAAAATGTTTTTTTTTTGCAAAACCACAGATCACAAAGTTCCTCCCCAGAAATATTTCCCTGCATGGGAAACTGAAACCTACTAAACTTGACTAAAGTGTTGACACTAAAGACCCCTCTATAATTATTAAATACATGTTCTCTTTATAGATATGTTCACCATTGCAATGACAAATTTTTCAAATGCAAAGTATTTTTGTGACTTTTTTCAATGATAGGGCATTTTTTTTAAAATTCATTTAATGTTAGACATGTGTGTGTGTGTTGTATGTGTGTGTCTGAGTGTGTGTCTTCACCATACAAGTCTCTGTGAATTATTTGTTAATGTAGTAATGGCAACACTTTTGAATGGGAGCATTTACATTTTGCTGTCAGAGCTGCTGTAGAAAAAAAAAAAAATCAACACATTGCGGCCTGTGGAATAATTCCTTAATTTGTGTAAAAGCCAACACACTGCTAATATTAATCTATAGGAATACAATCAACAAAAGAGCAGCATCATGATTACTTTAATTGCACATTGTTTTCTGACTCCAGACACTTAAAATAATTTTCAAATGAAAATTGGTCCACACTGGGACTTTCAAAAACCAAAAGCCTTGTGTGGTGAATATTAAAAATGTCTGTCTGACTTCTACAGATAGCGTTTGCCCTTCAACTTCAACCAAATTATTCCAACTCTTCTTGTTAAGAAAAAAAAATCTTGTGGGAAAATAACATTTAGTCATTAGGCTTTTTTAGTACCCTATGTACAAAAAAGATATAATCTTTAATTAAGAGATTTCACTCCATTCTACAATATAACAGACAAGTCAAAGTGAATGCTTATGCTATGTTTTTGAAGACCAACTCTTCAAGTTCATAGATTTTAGCTGAAATCAAACAGAGCTACTTGGATGTTGTAATTGAATGCCTCACCAATAATTAAGATTTTTTTTTGTATTAACAGAAAGAACTGCATTAAAGATCAACTGCAAAAAACTTTTAATCCTTTTTCACACCCGTGTTCAAACACCATCTGTGTGACTGTCTGCTTGTCACCATGATATAATGGGTCACCACCAGAAATTATTAATAACATAAATGTTATTTATTTGGCTATAAAAAGATCTGTATTTTAATCATTTTCAGAACTGAAATATTCAAAAGGACTCATATATTCATGAAGGCCTGCTACATATGATATACAGGGGTTGGACAATGAAACTGAAACACCTGCCATTATAGTATGGGAGGTTTCATGGCTAAATTGGACCAGCCTGGTGGCCAATCTTCATTAATTGCACATTGCACCAGTAAGAGC
>JANCOA010000001.1:52962-70127 GCA_024363135.1 Leptodoras oyakawai | reverse complement strand
GTTAGCTCTAGGCTGGATTATTGTAATGCCTTGCTGTCTGGATGTTCCAGTAAGTGTATAAACAAACTCCAGTTAGTTCACAATGCAGCAGCCAGAGTCCTTACTAGAACCAGAAAATGTGATCACATCACCCCCATCTTATACACACTGCATTGGCTTCCAATCAAATTTCGAATTGATTATAAAATACTACTATTAACCTATAAGGCACTAAATGTTCTTGCACTGCAGTACCTGAGTGAACTTTTAGTCTGTTATGATCCTCCATGCCTACTTTGATCAAAAGGTGCTGGCTCTTTGTTGGTACCTCACATATTGAAGAAACAGTCTCAGTGTTTAAGTCTAGGCTGAAAACCTATTTGTTTAGTCAAGCCTTTTGTCATTATCTCTTCTCTTAGGTAAAGGCGCAGATCTGGAGGGTTCGTAGGCGTAGAGTGTTCTGGTAAACTGGGATGTTTGGATGCTGTCACCCCCACTCAGGTTTGTAGACGGTGGAGTGGCTAGCGCTTCATGTCCCAGGGCTCCCTTATGTCTGCGTTACCTTCTGGCTCTCCCTTTTAGTTATGCTGTCCTAGCTAGTTTTGCCGGAGTCCCTGCTTGCACTCTGCAGAAAATTTACATTTTCTTTTAAAGATTGGTCAAAAGCATACCTAATCATATTTCCTTTTCTCCCACCTCTCTCTTCCCCTCACCCTCCCCTCCCTCTTACGGTTGAGCTACATGTGCAATGCCCGAGACATCAGATACAGGATACAAGACACTCCTGCTGAGGATGGCCCTGCATGGATGGTCTGATGATCACCATCAAGCAGTTTATATCTTCATCAATGTGGACTGCTTTGAGGCAATGTCCTTTGTTAAAAGCGCTTTAGAAATAAAGTTGGGTGATGACAAACCGTTTAGACTCCCGTATAGAAGACTCTCTCCAGCTCACTATCTCAAACAAACTTTGGATGAGATGGAAGAAAAAGAGATCATCAGGAAATCGAGTAGTGAGTTCGCATCTCCACTGGTTCTGGTATGAAAAAAAAGTGGAGATCTGAGAATTTGTAATGACGTTCGGTGGTTGAATGCTCATACTGTGAAGGACGCACATCCACTTCCTCATCAGGTTGATGTGCTTGCGGCCTTGGGGGGCAATGCCTTTTTCAGCATGATGGACTTAACATCTGGCTACTATAATGTACTTTTGCATGAAGATGACAAGAAGTACACAGCGTTTTCATCACCTTTAGAACTACATGAATACAACCGGCTGCCCCAGGGGTTGTGTAATAGTCCAGCAACGTTCATGAGGATGATGCTAACTATCTTCAGGGACAAAAATTTCTTGAGTCTTTTATGCTACCTGGATGACATACTACTGTTTGCTAAAACAGAACAGGAGAGTTTGCAGAGGTTAGAGATGGTGAATCACTTTAAACTCTCGCCTTCTAAATCTGTGAGATTTTTAGGACATATAGTTTCTGAAGATGGTGTGCCTACTGATCTGGCCAAGATAGAGGTGATCATGAATGTGACTGAACGCCAGCTCATGGAAGACTATCGTATTACACCATCTGCAGCAAAGATCAGATCTTTTCTAGTCATGTTGGTGTACTACCAATACTTCATTGAGCATTGCTCTACATTAGTGAAACCTTTATTCCAACTAACGGCCGGCCCAAAGAATCCGAGAAGGGGCAAAAATGCAAAAAGATCTTGTCCTACTCAAAAACTTACATCAGCAGATTGGACTGAAGAATGTAAACAAGCTTTACAAAATGTGAGGGATGGATTAGTGAATCAAGCATTGTTGGCACATCCAGATTTCTCGAAACCGTTCTTACTTTCTGTGGATGCATCTTCATATGGCCTTAGAGCTGTCCTTTTTCAGCTTCAGAGTGATGGAGGCATAGCAAGACCCATTGCCTTTGCTAGTAAATCATTGAATCATGCGCAGTCTAAGTATCCGACTTGAATTTCTGGCTATGAAGTGGGCAATTCATGACAAATTCAGTCATTAGTTGCGAGATCATCGATTCACCGTGTGGACAGATAACAATCCACTTAAGTACATACTTATAAAACCTAAACTTGATGCTTGTGAGCAGAGATGGGTGGCGAAATTGGCTCCTTTTGACTTTGATATTCAATACAATCCAGGAAGTAAGAATGTGGTTGCAGATGTGCTGAGTAGAGAACCGTTTACAGGGCAGAGAATTCTGAGCAGATTGAACAAAACACCTTACAATGTGATGCTCCATGAGGCGGAAACGCTGGGGATGGAGGAGGTTGAGGATGTGTTCAAGGTATTATACGAGCCATCAACAGAGCAGAATGTATATAGAATACATATATGTCAGGGATGATCAGGTGGATACTGAAATGATTAACGTACCAGGAAGGTTGACTCGAGAAGAGGTAGCTGCTGTGTTGCAGTCACACAGGTGTTGGGAAGAAGGTGTATCTGTAAGGGCAGTATGCCATGTTCAGCATCTGGAGATGTTAATGACCACAGGTCTGAGTCCCCTCCCTATGTTCACACATGATCAGTTGCAAGAAGATCAGTGTAGGGATGCAGTGATTGATCATGTAAAGTTTTTCGTGGAGCGAGGTAGACGACCATCCAGGAGAGAGCGGGTTCATGAAACCCGAGAAACAATGTGAACTCTTGGGCAATGGGGGGAAACTTGTGATCTGTACCAAACATCGAAACACCCTCTTTCCAAAAAGAGGCAGTTCCAATATGTTGTCCCAACATCTCTACGACCCATTGTTATGAAGGGGAGACATGATGAAGCTGGGCACCAGGGTCAGTATCGCACCCTCTGGATTTTACTGGAGATTGATGGAGGCTGATATCAAAGAGTATGTTTCTTGCTATAAAAGGTGCATCTTGGGAAAATCACCAGACCAAGTGGCAAGAGCATTACTCTTGCCTGCTTGGTTGTGACTACTGTACCCTTAGAGTTGGTGTGC
Organism: Leptodoras oyakawai; assembly: GCA_024363135.1. Lineage (NCBI taxonomy): Eukaryota > Metazoa > Chordata > Actinopteri > Siluriformes > Doradidae > Leptodoras > Leptodoras oyakawai. The sequence goes on along the minus strand of JANCOA010000001.1, from coordinate 67,166 downwards.
ATTGATTTCTGGTCAGCTGAAGATAGAAGTAACAAATCTGTTGATGTTTTGGTCGTAACTGACCACTTCACAAGTTAGCTTGCGCATATCCTTATCCAAACCAGTCTGCGAAAACTGTTGCTTGTGTACTTTGGAATAACTTCTTTTGTGTGTATGGCTTCCCAAATCGGTTGCATTCTGACCAGGGTGCCAGCTTTGAGAGTTCACTGATCACCAAGCTGTTGCATTTGGCAGAAGTCTCATACCACTCCATATCACCCTATGGGTAATGGGCAGGTAGAGCGGTTCTATAGGACATTGGGGAATATGATACACACTTTGTCACCTAGAAATAAAGCAAAGTGGCCTCAACTGTACTGTACACGAGACAACTGGGTTCCCACATTTCTTCCTTATGTTTGGTCGAACTCCACATATGCCAGTGGATATCATGTTTGAGAGTGTCCTGCTGGATGACACAACGGTTGACGTAAACAGGTACGTTCAGTCGTTAGGGAAAGATTTAAGGGAGGCGATGTTGTTAGCCCAAAGGCATCAGGAACAACAATGAAACAAACAGGCAGGTCAGTATGATCATAACTGTAAAGGCCATGGTTTGGAGTTAGGCAACCACGTTCTACTGGCTAACAAGGACGAGCAGGGTAAGAAGAAATTAGCTGATCGATGGGAGGGTACAGTCTATGTGGTCGTTGGCAAAAATAAGTCTCTGAGCCTCTACAGACTCCGTAACCCCACCCAGACTAAAACCGTTCATCTCAATCTGCTCATGCCAGTGAATTTCTTGCCGGTTCCCTCTTGGGGAGAACCTGACAGTCAGGATTATTGTTTTTCAGTTTAACAGTGTTAGTTCGGACATGCCCGCCATTGATCAGTCTGATGTGAGCATTGACAGGAAGACTAAGGGGGGTACTGACTCGAATAAGTCAACAACAGCCAGTCAAAGTGAAGATACTGTACCATCTAGAGTGGACAGTGAGATGGATGAGATGGGCTCAGGTGATGGGATGGAAGCGGATCCGGTGATAACACCGACTTACATGCCTTTGGGTGATAGCCTTAATTCACTTTGAGGCTCCTCCAATTCGGCCTCCTGTTGCCGTTGGTGTATTAAACCAAGTTTAATTTTTTTTTTCTTCAAACTAATGGCTTTTGGTTAAAAGGCCTTAACATTGTGCACATGTTCTTTGTACACAGACAAAGTTGAGCGCCATTGCCGTGCCATGAGAAGCAGAATGGAATTGGTCACACCAACAAGATTTTAAACAAGTAAAAGCAGCACTTTGTGGTGGCCCTCTTTTGCACTCTCCTGACTTCTCTCTTCCTTTTATGTTGCAGACGGACAAATCGGACAGATAGCTGGGGGCTGTTTTGGCCCAAGTGATGGAGGGGGAGGAGCGCCCCATGCCATACATCAGCCAGAAGGTCTCAAACCAGGAGCACATGTACAGCACTGTATGTTTAATTACTTCTGGAGAATGAAGATTAATAGGCTTTACTAGTGACATCCTGTTAAGACATATTTTCAAATACCATGTCTAATATGTGGGCAGTCTGGCTGTTTGTTTCTCTCTTTCTCTATCTCTGTCTCTCTTTCTCTGTCTCTCTCTTATGGTTCTTTGCCTATAGGATCACTGTAAAAGTAACATTGCATCGTGCTTTGAGTGACAGCTGCAGCATTGTGTTTGACTTTTACTCCTGACACTGGCTAAGCAGGAGCCAAGGTAATTTGATTTAGCTAAAGAACTGCATTCTGACATTTTGTCTGAAAGATAAAGCTATACATCAGATAGTGAGAAGGTCAGTGTAGAAGCTATCAGACTCTGTCTAATAGCAGTTATCTTTACTTTCCTCTTATGCAGGCATTGGGATATATAACACAGACTAGAACAAAGAATTTAAAAGTAGCAAGGTTGCAAGGACAAATGGTTCTGCCAGATGAATGGTACAAAATAAGCACAAAAAAATAGACAGTAAATTAGTTCTCTGTAAATGCACACATCCCTATACACTAAAAATGTATTTTAATTGTAAAAGTCATAAACCACTAAGTGTTTTCCCCCATCTTAAAACGTGGCATGATCTAGCAATAAAGTTTTACATAATATTGCTTTGTTGTAAAAGAAGCAAGATTTTGTTTATCCACCATGGCTGACGTTGTATGCTCAAAGTGTTTTGGCTACTTTTTTCTGCATATGTTGGAAAATAATATCACTTTTAGTATGATTCAAAAGGAGTATGTAGAATATTTCTAACCATAGTATCCCCCCTCTTTTCACCCCATCCATCAGTGGAAAGGGACCACAAAAGTACCATCACTTATATACAATACATTATATGGAGTCTGACTGATGGATTTCATGACGGATCATGTCATGTGTATGTGAAAGAAAAAAGAAAACCTAAACCTACTCTAGTAGCATTCTCTCATACTTTCCCATATCTACAATTTATAGGCTACAATAGTCTCCAATAAGCATAGAATGGATGGGATTAAATATATTTTGGAAGACTTTTGAACAATTTTTCACATAATTAATGAGCACCAATGCATTAACCTATCATCATTCTCCCTCACATACATAGACTATGTGTATCTGCAGGGAATGGGTATGTGTAACAGAAACAGTGTTGCTTGATGGATTAAATACAGTTCATGAAGACACGCTGTAATTTCTAAGAAATTCCCACAGAAGATTAAATGAAGCAAGAAAAACAGAGTTTCTGCAATTTTTGTAAAAGGTCAAACTCATAAAAAAGGAGATCCAGAGGACTTGACATCCAGAGGACTACAAGAAAGGCTTGATTATACTCTTGTGTGTGAATGACTGTAATGTGTATACATGTTTGTGTGTTTGTGGATATGTCTTGTCGAGAGAGAGTCTTCATATATGCACAACTATAATTGGGTGGCTTTGACCAAATAAAATATTTAGGATAGTTTTAGCTTACTGGAAAATTCATATTGCACACTAACAAACATGAACTTTATGAATATGACTGTGTGCTCTGTAGCATAACACCAAATAAAAGCACAAAAGCACAAATCATGAATGAACAACATATGACAAGTATTGTTTTTTTTTTGTTTGTTTGTTTTTTTCCCCCGATTTTTCTCCCTAATTTAGTCGTCTCCAATTCCCACCCGTCAGTGCTTTCCCCCTTGTCACACGGAAAACTGCCAGTCAGGGAGGGCGAAGCATTGCATGCTTCCTCTGATATACGTGTCACAAGCCGTCGCCTCTTTTCGAGCTGCTGCTCATGCAACCTTCGGTGTAACAGTGTAGCGCACTCGGAGGAAAACGCTCCCGCCCACCTCTTGTATGCATGAGCTCACAGGCGCCCGTGACTGGACAGTGTCGCGCTGATTGACATGGAGGGAGAACGTATGCTGCTTCTCCCACCCTGAGAGCACGGCCAATCTTGCTCTCTGAGCTCTCGGTTATGGGCAGCTATAACATCACCCGGATTTGAATTAGTGATCTCCGGATGATAGGGCGAACGCCACTCGAGAGCCTATGACAACTATTGTTACTGTTCAAAATATGCCAATGATCAATTTCAAAATACATTTACACATTAGCATTTATTGAACAACCTGGTATAGAAATGAGAGTAGATGGTATTAATGAAATCTGTGTCTGGTTCAGGAACCTCATTTTTACATGTCTTATCCACACTGCATTGGCTCCCAGTCAAATTTTGCATTGATTATAACAAACAAATATCAACCCGTAAAACACTTATTGGTCTTGTGTGGAAGTACCTGAGCAAACTTCTAGTCTTTTATAATCCACCTTGCCTACTTTGATCAAAAAGTGTGGGCTTTTTGTTGATATCTAGAATAGTGAAGCCTACAGAATGAAGTCGCCCCATCCTAATGTGGCATGGCAATATGGCTTACAGCAGGTTATGGTTGCTTTGTTTTAGTAATGTAATTACCATAAAATTAGATCATACTGAATACAAAGCCAGCACGTTTGATCTGAAATAGGACTGTTAAATATTAGGTCTCTCATGTCTAAAGCACTCGTTGTTAACAAAACTATTACTGATCAGGAGTTTAATGTACTGTGTCTAAAAAAAATGTGAATTAAACCAAATGAATATGTAGCGCTAAATGAAACTAGTCCTCCAGAGTACATTTACATACATCAGCCTCATCTAACTGGTAGAGGAGGAAGCATCACAGTTATTTATAATGATAATCTAATCGTCTTACAAACTTTGGACATAAATTCAATACATTTGAAGTTTATATACTAACGTAACATACATAGCCACAAAAACTAAGTACCCTAAGTACCAGGACCTTATTCTGAATTTTTCTGTGAATTTGTAGATTTCATCTCAGACTTGGTAGTTTCTTTAGACAAATCATTAATTATTTAATATTTATTTAAAATACTTTAATATTCATTTTGATAATCCAAAAGTCGGAAATCGGTGCGATCACGCGGATACCTAACATAGCAGAAATGGTCGTGATCGCACCGATTTCCGTTTCTTGTTTTCTTTTGTCCCGCCTTTTCTGTTTTCTTTTCTATTTATGGGTCCCTTTGTCCTGGGACTGGCGGGAATTATTGGTTTTGAGAGTGGTTTTGAGTTTGGTTGTGTCTCTCCTCTTCGTTTGGACCGTATTCCCTTGCAGGTTCCGTGTTGCGACCCAGCTGACACTGCATCGCTGTGCTGCGGCAGGATTTCCGAGATGGCCACTTACCCTGGCCATCACTCCAGCATCTCTTCTCGTCGCTCCCCACCTTCTGCACTGCACCCCCCAGTTCCAGCTGGGATCGCACGACTCCGTGCCTGGTTTCCAGCAGCATCTCCCGACGCCCGCATCCCCGGACAACTCCTGCCCCGGGTCTCACGGCGAGACCCTCGTTCTTCGCATCGCTGCGCAGAGTCCCTCCGTGCTCTCTGCACCATGCCGCGCTCTCGTGCGCGTCCCCGCCTCGGGTCTCACGGGCGAGACCCCCGCACTCTCTAGCGCATCTATGCTCCATGTGCAGAGACCCTCCGTGCTCTCTGCACCAACGCCGCACGCCTCCGTGCGTGTTTCCCTGCTCCCCCTCCGGACTTCTGTGTTTCATTCTAGTCCATGCCTGTGTCCGTTTTGACTCTGTTATTAAATGTTTCCTCTTTGTTTAGTTCTGCATCAGTGTCTCCTAAATCTGGTCCATTCACTCCACCACACTACCTCTCACCCGCCATTTCATAACAAAAAGATCCTCTGAGAACAGCTTTTATGTCCATTCTAGACTCAGTAGGAGTAAATCAGAATGTAATAGTGGAATCAGAATTTAATAGTAGACCACTCACAATGGTGGTCACACACTTGATCTAATATAAACATTTGGTTTGAATATAGCAAATGTACTCTCACTTCCACAGTCTGAAGCTGTGTCAGATCATTATCTTTTCTTATTTAAAATTTGTCTTGTTCATAATAAATGCTCATTGACATGATACCGCATTAAACGAACACTCACGTCATCTACCTCCCATAATGTTATTGTGAATCTCCCAGAATTATCAAGTTTAATTGGATTGTAGTCTAACACCACTAGAACTAGACCTAGTCACTGAATGCTTAGAGTCAACATTTCATACTCTGGATATTGTAGCTCCTCTTAAAAGAAAAATAATTAGAGAGAAAAAACTAGCACCTTGGTATGACAATCACACACATGCCTTAAATAGACTGTTTGCAGACTAGAACTTAAATGGCGGCAAACTAAACTGGTAGTATTTCAGACAGCATGGAAGGAGAGCCTCTTGAGGTATAGAAAAGCTCTTGGTGCTGCATATTTCATCAACATATTTCTCCACTCTAATTGAAAAATAATCCTAAATTCTTATTTAATAATGTAGCAAAATTAACTAGTAACAAGACCACTACAGAAGCATCCACACCATTATTATGTAGTAGTGATGACTTCATGAATTGAAATGACAAAATTGAAAATATTAGTCAGAAAATTCAATAACCTTAAAGCCAGACAATCTGATAACAAACCATGTAGATGGCTGTATAACCATATCAGATGAACGATTTGAAAGTTGTAATCTCCTCTTCAAAATCATCAACATGGGTACTAGATCCTTTACCTACAAGTTTCTTCAGACAGATGAAGTACCAGAAACAAGAAAACCTCTTCTAAAAATAATTAATTATTCACTTAGCATTGGTTATGTACCTAAATACTTTAAACAAGCAGTTATCAAACCCCTGATTAAAAAAACCTGACCTTGAGCCCAGTTAGCTGTCAAACTATAGGCATTGGCCTATAGTTTGACAGCTAACTGGGCTCAAGGTCAGGTTTTTTTGGAACCTCCCATTTATCTCCAAGATCATAGAAAAGGTTGTAGCACAGCAGTTATGCTCATACCTAGAATAACATTCATGAAATCTATCAGCCAGGTTTTAGGCCTCATCATAGCACAGAGACAGCACTGGTTAAAGTGGTAAATGGCCTACTGCCCTCTGATCAGGGTTGTGTGTCTTTGTTTGTGTTACTTGTACTTAGTACAGCTTTTGACACCCTTGATATTACTATTCTACTTCATATATTAGAAAATGTGGTTGGAATTAAAGGAACAGCCCTCTTCTGGTTCAGTTCCTATTTGACGGACCATTATCAGTTTGTAGATGTTAATGGTGAGTTCTCTAAATATGCTAAGGTCAGGTTTGGTGTACCACAAGGGTCTGTTTTAGGTCCATTGCTCTTTTCTTTATATATGCTATCTCTGGGTACAATCATTCATAAACATGGTATCAGCTTCGACTGTTATACTGATGACACACAGCTGCATGTATCAACAAAGCCAGATGAAGAACACCACCTTAACAAAGTTGAGGAATGTGTAAAGGACATTAGACCCTGGTTGCTAAATACTTTTCTTCTGCTGAAGTCTGATAAGAGAGAAGTACTTTTCCTAGGACCACAGGCAGCTAGAAATAAGCTTTCTGATTACAGAGTAACTCTGGATGGCCTTTCAGTTACAACATGTGCAGCTGTTAAAGATCTTGGTGTGATTGTTGACTCCAATCTTTCATTTGAAGCTCATGTAAATAATATTACTAGGATAACCTTCTTTCATCTTAGAAATATTGCTAAAATAAGAAATGTCAGAGAATGATCCAGAAATATAACTCCAATTCCAAAACAGTTAGGATGTTGTGTAAAATGTAAATAAAAACAGTATAGAATAATGTGCAAAACTCATAAGCCCATATTTTATTCACAATATAACACAGAACACATATCAGATGTTGAAGACAGAAGTGAGACATTTTACAATTTCATGAAAAATATTTGTTCATTTTCTATACACGGCAGCAATGCATCTCAAAAGAGTTGGGACAGGGCCATGTTTAGACCAGTTGCTTTGGGAGACCAGAGTTTGGTAGAAGAACGTTGTCCCGTTCTTGTCTGATGTAGGATTCTAGCTGCACAACAGTCCTGGGTCTTCTTTGCTGGATTTTTCATATCATGATGCGCCAGATGTTCTACTGGTGAAAGGTCTGAAGCGCAGACAGGCCAGTTCAGCACCCACACTCTTCTACTGCACTACCATGTTGTTGTGATGGATGCAGTATATAGTTTAGCATTGTCTTGCTGAAATATGCAAGGCCTTCCCTGAACGTGTACTAAAACCTCTCTTTACTGTTCAGCATTGATAGTGCAATGTTTAAGCTGCCCTCGCCATAGGAGATGCAGGCTTCTGAACTGTGCGCTGAGAACAAGCTTTATGGTCCCTCTCTACTTTTCCCCAAAGAATTTCAAATTTTGATTAATCTGACCACAGAACAGTTTTCCATTTTGCCTCAGTCCATTTTAAAGAGAAGACGACAGTGTTACTGGAGCGTGTTAACATATGGCTTCTTCTTTGGATGATATAGCTTTAACTTACGTTTGTGGATTGCACGTTGAACTGTGTTCACAGACAGTGATTTCTGGAAGTGTTCCTAAGCCCGTGCAGTGATGTCATGTACAGAATCATGCCTGTTTTTGATGCAGACCTGCCTGAGGGCCCAAAGATCTCTAGCATCCAATATTGACCCTCATACAGAGATTTCTCCAGATTCTTTGAATCTTTTGCTGATATTATGTACTGTAGATATTGGGATGGGATATTTAAGTCTTCATACTTTTATGTTGAGGAACATTTTTCTGAAATTGTTCCTCACATTTCATAAACAGTTTTGTGCAGATTGATGAACCTCTGCACATCTTTCCTTCTGAGAGACTCTGCCTCTGTAAAATGCTCTTTTTGTACCCAGTCATGTTACTGACCTGTTGCCATTTAACCTACTTGGTTATTAGTACCACTTACTTTTCCAGCCTTTTGTTGCCCTGTCCGAAATCTTTTGAGATGCATTGCTGCCATCTAGTTCAAAATGTGCACATCTTATGCACACTGCATGGGCTTCCAGTCAAATTTCACATTGATTATAAAATACTACTATTAACCTATAAGGCACTAAATGGTCTTTCACCGCAGTACACAAGCAAACTTATAGTCTGTTATGATCCTTCACACCTTTGTTGATCAAGAGGTCCAGGCTTTTTGTTGGTACCTCGAATACTGAAGACTACAGCAGGGGGAAGAGCTTTCTCTTACCAAGCCCCACAATTATGGAACAGCCTTCCAATTAGTGTTAGGGTTTGTGGATGGTGGAGTGGCTGGTTGCTTTATTTCCCAGGGCTCCCTCATGTCTGCCTTACCTTCTGGCTCTCCCTTTTAGTTATGCTGTCTCAGCTAGTCCCTGTTTGTACTCTGCACAAAATGCAGAGGTGTGGACTTGAAAGTCATGACTTGTACTCGAGTCAGACTCGAGTCACAAATTTGACGACTTGTGACTTGACTTGGAAAAATGGGCAAAGACTTGTGACTCGACTTGGACTTGAACACCAATGACTCGGGTTTGACTTGACTTGAGCCCTGTGACTTGAGATGACTTGATGTCTTTCCTCCAAAAATAAAAACTATCCCTCACAATCTGTTTAACTTTCCTTGAGTTAACATGTGTTGCACACCACTTTCTCTGTGCCAGCACAGAGGTGTTACTTCAGGCTACTCGCGCAGCAATGGAGGAACCAATTAAATTGCAGCATTGCCAAAGTGTTGATGCGCAGTGAATTTAATTTGAAATATCCTCAGAGGAAAAATGATTCCCAGTGATCAATTTCGCTTTCAAGGACTACGATGTAGTCGGCCAGAAAGTTGCTTTTTGTAAAACCTGTGGTTCAAAGATTACGGATGGAGATTCTAAAACATCAAACTTCATCAGGCACTTGAAGTTACACAAAGAGCCGTAAGTAATTTGCAGTTTAATGCATAGCTAACAGTTAGCTTAGAAGTTGTGCGATTTTATTTGCCATTTTAACCTCAGTGCTGCTTGTGGGCCGTTATCAGCATTATCGTGCTGCGTTAATGTGATAAAAAAAAAAAAATATCGCAGTCCCGCTCCTAGAACAAAATACCAGAGGTGTGGACTTGAAAGTCATGACTTGAACTCGAGTCAAAAATTTGACGACTTGTAACTTGACTTGGAAAAATGGGCAAAGACTTGTGACTCGACTTGGACAAAGAGTTGTGACTTGCAAAACAAGGACTTGGTCACACCTCTGACAAAATGTTATTTTTTTCTAAAGATTGGTGGAAGACCATACCTAATCATCTGTATTTCATTTACTCTCCCACCTCTCTCTTTCCCTTCTTATGGCAAGAACTACTCAACTAAGTAAAGAAAAATTACAGTCCATCATTACTTTAAGAAATGAACGTCTGTCAACTGAGATGGTTAGGGATGAGTTGGACCACAGTTGTCACAGCAGCCAACAACTGCTCAGCACCACTGGGAGCTCCTTCAAGACAGTTGGAAAGCCATTTCAGTTACTTTAAAGAATCTAAAATCTGAAACATATTGTAGCGGATACTGCTTTGTTTTAAGCATGATTCCACACACCCAGAAGGATCTACGCACACACATACACACACACAGCCTCTAGCCTCAAGGCTGACCCCCTGGATCCACCAAACACCACCTGGCCTGTTATTTGATGGGATTACAAACCAAGCAAAAAATGTACAACTTATAGTCAAAGTGTATCAGAGTTACGCCTCCGAGTCTAACTCTAAGTATGTCTTGAACAGACCAGTAAATTAACAGACCCCCAGCAATAAAACCAAGAGGACTTACTTGAATGGATACTCTACAAATGACCAACAACACTCTCTTCTGAAGAAAACTACCATGGCGTGATCGGAACAGATATATAAAAAAAATATGGAATTAAAATTAAACTTTCTTTCTTTCAGAATCATTGGAGTTCACATAGAATTAATGATATGTTATTATCCCTACTAGTCACAAACATATATCAATATAAGGATATCCACAGAGATTAAGAAAATGAGATTAAGAAAATGTCATAAATGTCTTTGTTTTTATCTTTTCTCTCTCATTACTATCTCAGCCTATCAAACATGTTTTGTTTAATTAATTTTAAATAAGAGAATCGATGTTTATGGGGAAAATTAGTGTGGTTTTTCTTTTTTTCTTATCCTTTGTCTGAACAAAGCCCCACCTCTCTCCTGACATTGAGTCCAAAGAAGCCAAATGAATTGGGTGATTCTCCTGCCTTGTCACTTGACTTGGTCCTAACTCCACCTTCGCACCCATTCTTAAAAGCTTTTATGCAGCAAGAAGATTCAGTTCAGAATTTGGCAGTTTTGCGGAATTGCGTTTTTGCTTCTCTATTCTGCTTGAAAAGAACCATAATTTTTTGGACTCTGCTAAGAGTTCCTCAGCTCTCCAAGCTAAGGCTTTTGTAGACTTCACCTGGAGATGATTTTCAAGAAAGCCTTTATCTTAAGTTACAGATTTTTGATCAGTTTTTGAGAGCGATTGGAACACTCTCTTTTTGCTGTTGGCCACGGCAAGAGAGCTCCCTGCTGCTCATGAAACTGAGACTCCAAACCTCCACTCAAGTACTGCAGAGTGAAACAACCTCTACAAGAAAAGCTGTCTTACCCTACGGGCCTTGAACAGTGTCTGAGAATGACAATTACGAACTCCCTGTTTCTTCAGAAGTTCGTGTCGTGCATTGAGCACAGAAGAAATATCTCCAGCAATATTTTGGATCAGAACTGATCCTCGGGTCGCATACACTTCATTAGACTACAAACAGGCAAGTGGGCTTCTACTCAAAAGCTTTGGCTGTGGATGTGGTTCCGCAAAGTGATTCAACCCCATCTTTTGCTCCATTTTGCCCTGTTAGTTTTTCCTTATTTGTAGTTTAGGCACACTATACATCCCAATTTAAAATCCATTGTTTCCCCATAAATTTCACCTATTTTTATTAGAATAGGACCTCATACCCAGTCTAGAAGCTAGTTATTAATCTTTCTTAATCATATATACTCACTTTAGTTATCATATCGCTATCCTGAATATTTTAATACATTCCAATTTAATTCTCATTCATCAGTTCTTGTGGGTGTTCTTGTGCATTCTGTGGTCCAAATAAGCTGGGATCTCTCAACATTAGGACGGGACTGATAAAACAGTAATTCATTTGGTTTTCCCTGATTTCCCATCTTAATAAATCCAGGTGGTGCCCCTTTCTTATAAACTAGAATAACACGAATATCTCAGCTCCATTTTCACAAATGCTGCTAATTTTTGGGGTCTTTAACACTTTCAAATTACTATATGATTCCTTATTTGTTCCTTCATAGTCTGGATGACTCTAGTATTAATTTACAATGTAAGGGAAAAATAAAAATAAAACATTGAATGAGAAGGTGTGTCCAAACTTTTGACTGGTACTGTATATGCTTGTCCAACCACAAAAAATGTGCCTCAGTATAAATCCTGTTTCAGTCCATGCTCTCTCTCTCTCTCATTAGCTCTCTCTCTCTAGTGTGTGTGTGCATGTGCATTTGTGTGTGCATGGGCAGGTGAGCTGGATTTATTGTATTGAGGGCTAGCCTAAGTAAAGTGAAAGAGTGCCATATGAGGCACAAGCCCCTGTCACTGGACTGAGAGATAACCATCACTCACCTCCACTGCTGCCAAACTTCCACACAACTGTGGAAAAGTATGGCATAGAGGATCAAGCAGAAAGTCCATAAATATCCAGCAAGGACTGGCAGAATGGAGGCATAACAGCCTTGGGATTATGAAGGAAGTAAGGGAGTGAGATGGAGGGGAAAAATAAAGCCAAAAGTGAGGCTTATAATCAATATCAAAAGACAGGATAAATGGGTAAGAATAGAAAATATCAAGAGCTGAAGGTGCTTTGTAACCATTCAAAGAATCCATTGTTTTTAACACATGGACAAGTGTAACATGGTTCAAGGGATGAGTTTGAATTGTCGGTACACTTTCTGCATTCATTTTGCACAACAAAAATAGGGCAGTCAGACAGTTTTATCACAGCACATTATAAATAAATATTGCTACAATATCATGTATCATGCGTCCTAAATATATTTCCATAAATTGTCATAAAATTCAGTTCAGTTCAGTAGATAAATCATAAGGAGCTCACCTTCTAAAAGAAGCTCTGTTCATGTGAATTAGAGTTTCCACTGTGAACTCTATGACATTTTCTTTGGCTTTTATTTTGGGCACTTGGGCAAATAGGTGTGCTCAACACTCAGTGATTAATTCATCAGATTTTATCAGAATACTGACAAGAGCATTTATTTTGCATTTTGTCATCTGAGCTCACATTACTCCATGAGATGAGTTTTCTAAGCCTATTGACATTTTTTTATCATTCTACACAACACACAAACAAATCTTGTTTCTATTTCTTGCAATTTTACATCAATATTGTACCATGTAGATAAAGTCATGGAGGTTTTTTTACTGATCTACATATTGCAATTTAAAGACGTGGATACAAGATGTTCAGATGATGAGTTCAGAAGCTCCAATGAGAGAACTGACCTGCCCGGTACAGTGCAGCCAGGGCCCCAGGGACCTATTTTGGCCTCTGCTGCTTGGGCAGTTGCGGAGGCAAAAACCAGGAACTGGGAGGCCATGGAGAAGGACTATTGGTTGGCCTCGAAACGATTCTGGCAAACCGTCCAGCATTTCAGAAGAGGGAAGCAGTACCCTGCCAACACTGTTTACAGTGCAAGTGGGGAGCTATTGACCTCAAATGAGGATATCATTGGGCAGTGGAAGGAATACTTTGAGGATCTCAAAGCTCCTCGGTGGTGGGGCCCCAGAGATGGATGAGATCCGCCCGGAGTATCTCAAGTGTCTAGATGTTGTTGGGCTGTCTTGGGTGACACACCTCTGCAACATCACATGGCAGTTGGGGACAGTGCCCCTGGAGTGGCAGAACGTTTTAAGAAGGGGGACCAGAGAGTGTGTTCCAACTACAGGGGAATCACACTTCTCAGCCACCCTGGGCAAGTCTACGCCAGGACACTGGAGAGGAGACTTTGGATAGGGCAGAAATCTAAGCTGAGCCATTGTGAAAAACAGGATAGGGACCGGCTCCAAATCTCCCCTTCTTTCCATGATATGGATGGGTTGTGGAGGTGAAGCCAGTCTATCCCCAGGATTATTGGGTGCTTGGGCAAATTGATGAACAAGAGGGAGATTTCATCCTCGTGGTGCTTAATTGGGTCTGTTTGATGCATGACTGTCCCATTCCCAATGGGGCGCTGTCCACAGCCTTGACAACACACATGTCTTGACTATGGTGATGCCATGCACCTTAGTGGGGGCCTAGTCAATGAAGCTGGCAGTGGCTTCAGAGTCCATGAGGGATGTGAAGAAAGAAGAAATGTTTGGGAAGAGAATATGAACTGGCACAGTGAATTCTGTGGTCACTACCAGTAACGTGCTACTCACTGTGTGCACAGGGGTGTGGTTTGTGCAACCATCCCTGGCATGAGTAGCAGTTGGAGGCCTTGGGCAACAGTTCGCAATGAAATGATCACTCTCCCCACAGTAGGAGCACAGGTTCTGGTTGACTCTTCTCTTTCTTTTCTGGGCGGACAGATGAAGAGGGCCAGTACCGTAGGCTCTGGCTCTTCCGACCAGCTATCTGGGAGGATGGTAGTGGGCTGTTTATGCAACAGATTATCCAAGACGAAGAGGGCCAGTACCGTAGGCTCTGGCTCTTCCGACCAGCTATCTGGGAGGATGGTAGTGGGCTGTTTATGCAACA